>VXAK01017596.1:191344-234357 GCA_013399435.1 Arenaria interpres
AAAAAAAGGAAAAGAAGAAAAAAAAAACCCATTGCCATACTAACGATGACCTAAGATAAGACTTCTGTAAAACCTAGCTTAATTTGCACATTCACATGCCCAATGTAGTGGCCCCAGCAGGATTATTCACAGTTTAGGAAAACAGAAAGGTTACCTTCTCGCTTCCAGCCAAGTCCACCAGGTAAAGTTTTCCACTGAGTTTCTTCTCGGTTTCCACATTCTCTTGTTTAATGTTAATGAGGAAGATACTGTGGCTCCTAGAGCTGTGTTCATTCATATCTATAATCACATTTGAAAGGTTTTGTTTAATTGACTTTAGAACCTGACAAGAAATGATATCTCATCAGAGCTAGCCTATGGCTAGTATGAGGAGATTGACTGGAGAGCCCAGACCACTGTTCTGACAGCAGCATCTACACCAAGAGCTGCAAAAAAACCTCATGAGCTACAAAATGAGCTCTTACTTTCTCCCAACATCACCAAAATAACAGATTCATGACAAAATGTAGCCCTTGGAAAAATAAAAAACCCACACCCTTTCTTTTTTTCTTCTTTCTTTTCTGAAAGTTTTTTTATTCCCCTGAAGCTACAAGATTTGACCAGAAATAGTTAAAAAAAAAAAAATCACAAAAAAAAAAATCATAGCATAAGAATAATAAAATAACATTTCACCAATACAGTAAGAAATAAAGGTTCTGTCCTTTTATGCTTCTTCATGAGCACAGGCAGCTCACACAAAAACCTGCTGTGATATAACATACACTATTTAGACACAGAACTGCAATGAGGACGTATGGTCAGCATCCTGGGCAGAGGAATAATTTTGAGTTGAGCAAGAAAATTTAAAGAGAAGTAATAATAATTTCCCAATATTTTAGCAAAAGTTTGCATAAAAAACATACTATTTAAATTAAAAATTCAGTGATTTTTATTGTTTATGGAATTAAAACTCCTCCTTCACCCACGCAGCAGGTGAAACACAGGCAGCTACAGTTTCAGCTTCCACTTATTCCCAGTTTGATTGTAACCAGACCATGCTTGAAGTTTCATAAAGTAGCAAAAAGAAAACATTAAGAATCAGTCAACCCCTTTCTCATCTCTGTTCTCTCTTTTCTCTGTTACTTTAAAATCCACTACCACCTTTTCCTATTCACATTCACAGCAATATTTATATTTTGCTTAACTCCCTTTTTCTCCTCCACCTCCAAAGACATTTTTTTCCATAACACTTCCAGATTTGCTCCTCGCCATTTCAGTCTAAGTGAAATTCAATCTCTGTCAACTGCTGTCAGAACTCTTCTGGGTGCACCAAACACAACAGGCAGTATCACAGCAAGAAGTGTATTTGGATATTTTTTGTTAAAGAGAATAGGAGAAACAATGGGAGGAAATGTTACACAGAAAAAAAAGAGGATACGTTTCTATTGGTATGATGAGAAAGGCACGGGAAAGCTAATGAAATATAGTATTTACCAAATCAAGAAGGTAGGGACATCAAAGAGAGAGAAGTAAAAGCTAGCACAAAAACCCCATGCCCCAAACCCCACTCCAGCACAAAGATTTGAGTTACAAGAGTTTCTGCCAAGCTCATTGCTTGGATCAAAGACATCTTAGAGTACAAATTGGGAAACCGGCCAAAGATACCTGCCCTTTTTATCACAGCAATGCTAGTAGCCTGCACGCAACACAACAGCAGTGCGTTTGGCACAGCCTGGAGTGAATATTCTGGTTTTTAATTGAGGAAGATTTGTTTGCTTTGCCGTCACTGGAACTCAGCCTCCACTCGCAAGAACCCCCTAACTGCTCCGCAGTCTTTGCCTCCCATTTGACCAGTGAATTGCTCTGAGTCCTTGACTTGTAGCACAAAGAAGAGTGTACGTACATAATTTCAGCTATACATCATTTTAAAATATCTATACTATGTGTGACAGTACATATTTTGATGCTTTATATAACAATACTATATAATGCCATATATTAAATTCAGGAGTTCTCAAAGCTGAAAGTCAATAACTGTTTCTGTATGCAGTGAAGTGGTAAAAAAAAGTACAGCTCTATTAATTTTAGAGTGCTGTGATTTGTACATCATTACACCGTTCAAGTAATTTGAAGTACTCTCTGAACATGAAGAATCAATACATCACTGGGAAGCTACTACCACCCGCACTTTATAGCCAGAATACTTACTTGTGACGGCTACATGACGGTTCGCTTTCCCTTCATCAATGACATCCAAAACTTCTTCAGGACTAGATACAAATCTTTCTGTACAACCCTAAATAGGCAAGTCGAACACAGAAAAGTTTAGGAACTGTCCTAATACTCCAAATGCCCTCAGGAAAAATATTTAGCACTGGTGAACAAAATAATTAGAAGACCCATCAGCAGCCACCATGATCATTAGCGAGGCAATGGACCAAAACACGCCTCTGTATGACTTTCAGGAGGACTCCACGGGATAACTTGAGGGACAATTTTCTTTCAGAAGATTAAAGATTTGGTCAAATCCAAACATGGAACAGAAAAGATTTTCTGTACATAGAACACTTCAAATGATACGGCATATTTTCCTGTTACTAATTCCTGTTTTTCTCTCTCAAACTACAAGACAAGGTGCATAGTCCTGATTCTCTGCCTTCACGCAATATTACTGAAGGAATTATTTTATCCATTTTTTTTTTTTGCCCTCCCCAGGATGAGAATAAACAGAACAATATTATATGTATATTATTATGGCTCACATACATTCATAACAAATATATTGCAATATTAATTGAGGGCCGAGGAAGTCATAAGACAAATTCCTAACCCAACAAATCTGTTGTAAAATATTGCGAGATTACAACATCCATGCAACAAAACATTAAAGAACAAAACAGTAAAGAACAAAATTCTTCTCTTTCATATCTGACGTGAAATGGGAATATGAATACTTAAAATTCAACACCATACTAACAAAACGTAAATGTTTAAAGTCAGGAAAATAAAGCAAACATGATTCAAGCCCATTAATATTTCAGGAAACTGTCTAAATCCAATACTACTTGAACATTCAAGACTCAGAACATGAGTTGAATTATTTCAGGAAATGCACTGGGATAGAAATGGAAATGTGTAAATAAATGCATATGTGAGAAAGAATGAAAAACAGAGCGTCACATTTTCCTTGTACCTTAACATACGGGACTCTGTTTTTATCTTCATGTACAGCGAGGTTTGTCTTTGACACTACAAAAAAGGATGGAGATCATTAGGAATATTCCGAGGTAATAATGTGTCAGCTGCAGGCATGAGAGACAAATACCATGAATGTATTAAATTTGTAAATGAGAATTGCAGTCGCTTCCCATTCCTTATAAACTACCCAATATTTCTGCTACAGAAAACCTGTTTCTTGTTCTGTCAATCTTGTACTTGTTTCTTTAAAGTTAACTTTATGGCACAAAAGCTTTTGTTTGCTGCTTGCATTAATAAAATAAACACAGAACAAGCTGGATTTTGCCAAGGCAGCAAGAATTTCAAAAGAGACAAAAGAACTCATTGGAATTCAGAAAAGCCCAAATACACGTTGCTGGTTTTGTGTTACCATTTGCATAGATTTCTGTCTTCAGATTGATTCAACACACATAATTCACGCTTTCATTAACTTACAGCATGCATATACAGACCCAAATTGTCAAAGAGACAGATCCCTCCCAACAAACTCTACCTAACAGAACCAAAGCGAGGAGTAAGTTGAACCCAATGTATTCTAAATTTAATAAGCTGTTGCTTGTCCTCACTGTCCCTTGCCAGTGCCTTCAGAGCCCCACAAACAGAACACTATATACATTTTTTAATTACACTTTTTTTCTTTAAGAATATACATTGCCAATGAGGCTCAGACCTGTCTTGAAGTCTGTAAAATTCTCTGTACTCATTGATTTATAACAAAGCTACGTCGCAGTGCAGTGGTAGGTGCACAGGAGACACAGATCAGATGACTTAAACTGCAAAATTCTCTTTCACAAATCCAGCTTAAATGTAAATCACTATCAAAGAAAGAAACTGTTTCCCCGTGAGCATTGACTCAAAGCACTATAACAAGCCAAAAACCACTAAGTCACATATGAAATGCAGAACTTACCATCAAGTAGGTCCCTTATTTTGTCCAAATATATCTCAAAGTAGGAAACCTAATTAAGTAATCATAAACGTTACAGTTTTAAACTTTGGCAATTTAAAAATCTCAGTACCTATAGTTCTGTATCTGTCAAAATAAAAAGCACAAAACTAAAAATAAACCCCCACCTCCCACATTGTTTGAATTACATCTTTCATGTGAGCGCAATAGTATTTTGAATGATTCACAAGTCATTGATCTTTCTCCATTTATCAATGATTCATCAGGAAAGAATACAAAAAATAGTCTGAGAAATCTTATCTTTTTTTTTTCACATAGGCAAAATTGACAAAGATATTGAACAGAATCAAATCAATTTGCTATCATATCAGTACAGCTGCATCACAAGAAGGGTCAGGTTTGACAACTGTAAGAGAGATATTGATATTCACCAACCCCGTCAGTGGTTTAACATACCAGTTACATAAGCCTGAGCAATATATACATTAAAAGAAACTTTTAAATGAAGTACATGTAAAAGTTCTGTCTCGAATCAATTCCCAAAGACGAAACTGAAAATAAGCTTTTCTGTAACAAAGGCACAATTGTCCTAAAAGAAAATAATAAATAAGTAGAGGGAGAATGAATGAATGAATGAATGAATTACTCTCTTAATAAAAGGGTATTCAACTCCCAGAAGCAAACAGAAATGTGTTAGGGGGGTGGTGTTTAACCCTACCCTAAATAAGCTTTACTCAGGGATTATTTAGCTAGAATACTAGACAGTTAAATTCTAGCTGTCAGTAAACTCTAGCTATTTAGTAAAGTATCGTTTTGTCTCATGTGAAAAATAAATTATGTCCAATTTTTTAGCCTGGTGAGTTGATCTTTCTGCCTGACGACAGATATATTTTGCTTTTGTGCATTTACTTCACCCATGTCCCATTTAAATCCATCCCCTGGACCAGCTCATTTCAACAGTCTGGTTCACTCAGACTTAGCTCACTTGCTTTATATTCTCCTATTAACACACTGCTGAGGACCAACACACACAGGAGACACCAAGTTTCCCTCCCTGTTCTAAAATGGGTCTCTAGTAAAGTGGGAGAGAAAAAAAAAAATGTATTAATTTTCAACGTTGGCTCAGTTATTAAAAGAGTCTGACAGTTTGGTTCAATTCTTGCTCCCAATGACAGAACATGCATTTCTCTCAATGACAGCTCCTTGTATAATCACTCACTCATTCATAGCTACTTAGGCAGCTTTTCTGTTAAGATATTCATAAACGTCAACTAGGATAGGAAACCGCTGAAGCAATTCAGTGCTGGCAGAACATGTTTTATAAAGTGATAATCTTCTGCCAGGACAGGCATTTACTACGTCTTGTACAAAGGGGTCCCCATCTGTGCTATCAAAGTGTATCCAAGTGCAATCAGTGAAACTGCAATAGCCATAGGACGGCTTTACAGATGATGAAAAGTAACCAGTGTCACTCCTGTGGAAGCCATTCTTAGGAAAATTCAGAAGTGTCGCTTCTTAAGGAATTCCATATTTTACAATCTAAGGTCCATTAAAATATTTAGAGGGTTTATTTGTACTTGGTAAGGCTGCTGCTTCTCTCTGTACTTCATGAGCACTCCCACAAACGGGCACTGCTAAGAAGGTTCTCAATATAGAAGGACCCAGTCGTTCCAGAAGATCAGAAGCTGGTTCAGAGGTACTCTGCTAGATTATTTATATATATATATATATACACACATATATACCCCCAGAAGTGCTTCAAGGGCTTTAATCCATGCAGCACTAAAAAGTCATTCATCTCTAACTTTCAGGCCCAAGAGAGGCAGAGGAGGAGAGCTCCATTCTCAGAGAGCATCACCTGGTCACAGCAGGAGGAGGGACGGTGTTCTCACACTCTACCTGTGCTCAGCCACTTATCTTTACTGAAGCCATCTAGGTGCATTTTGTTCATTTTGAGGGATGGATGACACAGAGGAGCACTCATTTTTCCTGCAATCCACTGGGTAATTGTACTGATGTGTGCTTGGAAGGAAGCCGTAGCCTGACCCCAACTCGGCCAGAGGGACCAATGCGCCGCCATGGCTGAGAGCTCCCCAGGAAAATGGATGAACAGTAGGAATTAAAGGTCACTCAAAAAATTTGAGAGATCATATGGCTGGGATCGAGATAGGGACATGGAAAAACATAGTAGCTGTTCAAATCAAGTTAGACCACCACTTTTGAGCTAAAAATTGCTTCTAAACATCCTCTGTAAGTTGTGTAGAGCCATGTTTCCTCCATTTCAAACCCCCCTACTATGGAGGACTGTTTATATCCCTGTCAATATTCTCACAGATGTCATGCAGATCAATGGTATTTATGGTCCTAACTAGTGGGGCTGAGCTACGGTCTTTGGAGAAGCTGCAGTGAAGTAAGTGTGTTATTTCTTACCAAGTTGGCTACTACCAACTGCGGTGAGAGACAAGGCAACCAAGGGACTAGCAAACCTGAGCTGAAAAAAAAATGTCTATCAAAGGCAACTAATTCTATGGGACTATTTCTACTAAATGTCCATAGTGTGTCGGGTGTTTTTTCAAATTATAAAAGGGAGAAAGGAAAAATCCCGCAGCAGAATGTTCTAGCGTGGACGCAGATTTCCCACCCAGCTCGACTTTCTTCCACCCGACCCATTGCGTAATGCGTCACTCTGCATTTACCTTTATGTGAAACTCCAGGTTTTCATCCATGGAATAGATGTGATCAAAGATGTCATGTGCAATTCTTGGAATGATTCCCATGAGCTGAGGGTCGTGCAGCTTTCCCTGCGGACACAAAACCAAACCGTAACTCGGAAAGCCTCGCATGGGCACAGGAGAGGACAAAGCCTTGTCCAAACACACCTTCCTCCAGTGGGGGCCCCGTGAACGTGTCTGCTGCTCTGGGGGAATTTTATTTGATTTAAGTGCACTAAAAAGGTGGCAGAACGACTCAACATGTTAGCACTCTTCACCCGATGGAGCACCTATCTGTTTTGTCAGCTCCTGCCGCTGTCTACACCGTCACTCTCCGATTAAAGATGGAGGAATAAACACAAACAAACATATAAATTACAGCCTGGTTTTCCCAGTTAAATCCAGGTATTTGGAAACATGTCACAAAGAAGAATTATTAAAGCGTTTTGTTTCTCTTTCACCACAATGCTAGAAAGCTAAAGGGAAATCTGGGTTGCGGGGATTTGGGGATTAAGAGTAATATATTCTGATTTGAGCTTGCTGGGCCTGTTGCCAGAGAACCGTGCCTTCCAAACACTACTGTTCTCCATGTTAATACGCACAACTTCCTCCCTCTACTCTTTCAAGAACTGAATATTAAATAAAAACAACAATTTCCCTGGCTGCATGGCTCCTTTTAGTTGTATTGCTCTGTTTGAAAAAGCCAGACACGTACAGAAAAGCTAACACTTAAAAACCGAATAGAAATATTAACTCAAAATATAATCCTTTTCTGACTACAGCACACACTGTATTGTTACTTTCCAAACGTTTTATGAAACTGCTTAAATATGCAATAACAAGTCAGTAGTTGTAAGACTCCACCAGAACACAGAGTCTAGAAACTCTAATATACCTTTTGAATATATCTTTGTCCAAGTAATACTGCCCATATCAGCACAACAAAGCATCTTACTCCAAAGAGTGGTAGGGAATTCTTTTTTTTTAAAAATAATATAGTGGGTAACCACACAATTCCAAATCATGGGAATTCAGATTTGATCTGTGTCCTGCTCGGAGACAGAACAAAACCGATTTTCCTTGTCAGTAATTTTACTTTTCAGTCAAGTCTCTTCTAACTGACTGCACCCTCTGAAATTAATGGCATGTTTTTCAGACAGCGTCTGCTTCTGGCAGTGATAATGCCTGATGTTTGTAGTGAATGCCAAGGGATGGTGTGCAGAGAGGCTCCTGATTATACTTATTGCTATAACAACCAAGGTGCGCTCACTTTTATTTGCCACGTGGGAGGGTTGGAAGCAGAAGACCACAGAGGGGTTGCACCTGCGGGGAGGAGGGGACAGGACAAGTGACCCCAAACTCTCCAAAGGGTTATTCCATCCCATCTGCATCATGCTCAGTATAAAGCTGAGGGATCAAAGGGGTCAGTCCTCTCTTCTTCAATGGCCAGTGTCCGAGGAGGATTCTGTCTCTTCTTGTTTTGATTTCCCAGCACAGCACTCGGTTCCATCCCGTAACACTGTTATTGGGCAGAGACTGCAACACAATCTTCCCACTCTTCATCCCATCCCCCTGAAGAAGTCCTTGAAAAGCTCACTGAAACCACCTGACTCCCTGTATCACTGCACAGAGAGAGTCTTCCCAAAGAGGGGAAAGGAGTTTTTCTCTAAACTAGAATAAACAGATATTTGCTGGTATGTCTTCAGCGCACAGGAATGCAACCAAAGGTATGTCTAAGCTATATAGCACTGCAGGATGTGTGATTCCTAAGGCAGCAGAGGCAAAAGCAGCTACAGAGCGAGGAATGCTGGAGCCATACAGTGTCCCCTTTTCTACAGTAGCTTTGACCAAACTGGGTTGCTGGCCCAGCCAAAGGCCAGTTTGAATTCAAATTTCTGCTGCAAAGACTTCTGTCTGCACAGAGGTGCATCAGCTTTGGGGTCACCGCACTACACAAACCTTTCCTCCACTAATTGCTCTGGGTAACTGACAACTTATAAAAGTATTTAATTAAACATTCTAGCCTCAAAAAGCCCTTGTAATAATAATAATGCTTTCCTTTACATTGCTTTCTCTAGCTCAGAAGAGAAAGCAATCTGTAAAACATGATTAAGTGTGCATCTACCTCAACCACGGCATCTACAACCTCTTGGGCTTGGGCTTTCCCACTGTTAAGTTCAGTAGAAACTTCAGTGAAGCAAGATCACATTCAACACTTTGTGAAGAAAGAGTTAAGATCTTTAAAACGCTGTAACACCAGCACTCTGTGATGTACTGATAAAAAATATATAATTTTTTACTTTATTATCAGTGGATTTTTATTAAAACAAGAGATGACTGAAGCATGTCCCACTATAATTTACGGAGACCATAAACTGGGAGGGAAGAGAAAGGGAAAGGTAGGCTTATCCACTGGAAAGTTGAAATAAAATATATATTAAAAAGAAGGCCCACTCTAATGGATTTAGCTATAAACTCAGAAAGAGTTTGGAGAAACGTGCTGCAGCTGGCACGCTGACATTGCAGTTAGTGAACTCCCCCAAAGCACCAGGACAGAGAGTTCTCTGCTCATTAAAGCCTCTCATTTTAATAAGAACATTAATTTCCACATTTAAACATAGCAGGCAGGCAGTAGGTAGTGAAGTGTAACGTTTGAGGCAGTGCTAGTTTATTTCAGGATGTTGACATAATAACTACAACCTATAGGGACTTAGTATTGAAAACTCAACTGTAAGGTCAAAGCCGATCACTTTAATCTTATGGGCAGAAATAGGTAACTTTTAAGACAGTTTTGGTTATATCCTGCTATACAGGTTGGCAAATGTTTTATCCAGCACAGAAGAAAGACCTATGGATGTCAGAAGGCCTATCCTGGCTATATTATACTACCATGTCCTGTTTAAGCTTAACACTAACTCTCTGAAGCACTTCACATTTCACAGAAAATCCTCCATAACAGCTTTACCAAGAGGATTTACTATTTCTTCAACTACAGACTATTTTTTCCTTCCACAACATACTTTAGCAACTTTACAAGAGGATGTTCAGTTAAAAGGGGGATTAAAACTGAATATAGACTTGATTCCACTTTAAAATGACAGCTTTTTTTTTATTTAATAAGTAAAACAGCCATTTCTCTACAGTCATCTTCTTTATCGCAGCTTGTAATTCTGAATATAAATTGGCTTTACGAGATCTTTCCCCATGCCATGTGGAAGCACCAGCTCAAGCCCTGCAGACATTTTGATTTAATTACATTCAGAGCTGGTGGATTACTCAGCCATTGTGCCATCTGTGAGGGCTGAGCTAGTGATTTCCACTCCCCGCTCCCCCCTCCATCCCCATCCTCCCAAGGACAGACTTAATTAGACACGAGGCATCAGTTATTGCATCCTCCAGGAAAGGAGCAACTGTGGCAATCGAACGGCAATTTCACCAGGGCCCATTGGCTCGAGAGAATATTGCTTTCCGTCTTCTTTAACCTTCCGGTTAGGGAGGTCACCCGTGTTAATCGTGTAGCAAAACCATCTGATGCTGTTAAACAAACGCAAGCTCATTTTTTTCCTTTCATTTAGCCAAACTTTGCTGCAGCCCTCCTGCATTACAGTTCACAGCTGAACTGAAACGCTCCAAGACATCCAGCTTGTACAGCATTGCGACGGAACAATCCTATGCGAGGATTAAATGCTTGAATGATCTGCCTTTTTTAGCAAGAGACTAGAATATCTAAGTATCTTCTAACTAAACAGTTAAAAAAAGAAAAAAAAAAAAACACCACAGGAAAAAACGACGACACTCTCACACTTCATGTAGCAGAAATATAAACAGACTGAGGACTTCAGCCACTGGAATTTGGTGGAATTTGGTATTCTTCTCAACAATTCTCAAATTCATCCCTCTGTGCTGCAGCATGCAAGAGTGGTATTCCCAGAAGGGGAGTGGAAATGAGAAAACCAATAACCCAGGCATGAATTTTCATTATCCCGCATGCAATGAAACTCTACAGACCCTTATTACTTTTTTCATTTATGGATTAACCAATCGCACTCAAACCCTTTAAAATATACACGTAACCTAAACTGTTACAACAAACAGGGAGATGTTTTTGACTCGCTATTTGTTAATTTAGGTAGATATGTATAGACATCTCTTGAAAAAAACTCCACATCGAAAGAAATACTATGGCTTAAAAGGCAGCAGAAGCTAAATATCCCCAGATCTCTTTTTATATGTCACTCACAGCTGACTGCTCCAGATAACTGGCTTGTGCAGGTAATTGGGACATATTATTCTACTGCTGCCACCAAACTGATTTAATTTTGCCACTGTACCTCCATAGTATGTGTTTTTCCTGATGATGTCTGTCCATAAGCAAAGATTGTGCCATTGTAGCCTTCAAGAACATCTGCAAGAAGGAGGAAAACAATTAAAAATCACATTGACGTCTTAAAGCTGGATTATCAGCATTTCATAAGCCTTCTGCAATGCTGAAGGTCAACTAGAAAATAGTTTGCACAATAAGGAATGGAAAAAATATGACATAGCTAGCTATCTTTAGGAAAAAAAAAATCATCATAAAATCTAGCCCATAGAATTACAGAATTATTGACATCTCACACTTCCCTGGAAAAAAAAAAGTTCTCTGTACACTAGATACTATCCAATGCACCTGTGCAACATGGAAGTGTATTTTAAACCATCACAGAACAGAAAAAAAGTTAAACAAGCTCATACTTTCCCTACTACTATAACACCCTCAAGATTTCATGGCCTCATTAATTTCCAAGCTCATCTGTAAAGCAGGAGAGCAAAGCAAGAAGAAAATCAGACAAAAAGGAATTTGCTTTATGGAAAATATGCTTCTCTCAAGGCAGAATGAATAATTTCATATTGCATCAAGATATAAAAATACCCGTTTTTCACTTTGCAGCGGTTAAAGGCTGTAGTAGCTTTCAGAAACCCGGGAGGGTTGTAAACCAGCTGGTTCTTACGCACAGTCCCACCTCCATTCATTGAAAGGATTAGAGCTGGACTTGCTCCAGGCAAGTGAATTTAAAGTCTTAAGGAGGGCCACCTATTCATGCAGCTTTCATGTATGAAAGGGAATAATACTTGTTATATTTGCTAATAAAGAACAAAAGAAACCTTCAGCGGGAAGGATGCTGGCCAGAGGGCTCTGCTTCGAGACCCCCACCTTCCCCTTGCCACCGTGCCCCATGCTCTTGTGGGGAGGCAGTGGCATCGTACTCGGCTCCGGAGCTCTGCCAACACCAAAGCCAGGGGGAAGCCAACGGTGAAAAAGAAAAGCAAAAGGAAAGCTGGACTCCCTGAGCCTGCAGAGGGGACCGAGAGCAGCCACCAAAGCCCCGCTGCCATCTGGCAGGGCAGAAAGGTTTCTGTCCACGGCCACTTCCGAAGGCAGCCCCTGCTGTCAGAGCTGGCCTTTCGGCTTCTGAAATATGTTACGTTCCCCCCCCTCTGCAGTTCATACTAAGAGAGGCTGCCAGGAGAAAAAAGTGTACGTCTGTGTGTGTATTTATAGTAAATACAGACACATGAGTATATTATATATTAATACATATAATGTCATATATATTACATTTACATAAACACACACATATGTCCTTATTTGTATCTCCGTATGTGTGCATGTAGATGTTCCAGATAGGAAGGATAATTAAATATGTTAGAAAAATATAAAAAGAATGAAGAAAGAGCAAGCACAGAAAAAATTCATAGAAAACCCATACAAAGGTGATCTCAAAGAAAAGAAATGGATAAAAGAGATCTTTTTCAATGACAACTGCTACAGAGACCCACATTTCCTACAGAGCAATTGTGAGTAAGGATGAAATTGGAATGAAACCATTTAAAAATATATATTCTAATTAAACACAGAGAACTATTTTGGGGAGCTGAAGAGGACCCACATGCCAGGGGTTGCACAGACCCCCCCAGAGTATTGCTGGGTAAATTCTTCAAATCTTGAAATCTAGAAGAATGACAATGTTATAGACTATAATTACTGTCATTCCTGTATTAACATTTTGTATGAATTTAGCATCCTCATCTGTTTATAAAAATAGATGTCACTGCTTATTCTTGCTTTAAGGAAGCAAAGTTTAAAATAAGGAATTATAAATAATAATTGCAAAGCTAAACCCACAGATGTCCAGCCATAGATACAGTGTTATCTTGAGTTCATGCCTTTGACCCATAATTTCACCAACAGGCTTCAAAATAGGGCCAAATCTCATATTATTGGTATTTCAAAACATTCATTCACTAGTTCTTTTCTGAAGGGAACATCTCATTGATTTTTCAGCTCAACACAGAATGAACTCGAGCGGAAGGGAAGGACTACAACACCAGGAGATTGAAGAGCTGGTGACCCTCACTGCTGGCCCTCCAGCTGCACAACCTTCAGGGGTGCAATTTTAACAGCATTTTTTTGCCAAGGAAACTCCAGTGTATACCAAGCATTGCCCTTGGAAGACATTAAAGTATTAAGAAGAGAAAAAAAAGGCTGTTTAGCAAATTCCTGAAGATTGTTGGTGATTTAAACGTTAAAAGGAATTATGTCAGGAGCTCCACCCAACCCACACCAGTGGGTCTAACTAGCTAGAAGTTGGGAAAGGAAGGGATTTTTTTTTCTCTTTAGATTAAAGCCAACGCATGTTTGGAAGGTGCAGAGAACCAGAATGTCAAAGGTGCTTAGGCACCAAAAAACATAAATAGTTGTCCTAAAGGGAATTCAGAAATCCTCGAGGAAACACATGCAACTCCTTTTTGTTTCCAAAACACGATCTAGCATCCAAATACCTTTTAAATTCTACCACAGGACAGTTAAACACAATCTAAGAGTTCACTACTGCTATTTCCAATTTTTGTCCGAGTTGATTAACATTTTAAGAAAATAGGTTGAATTAAAAAAAAAAAAAGGCTTATTATCTCCAGGTGAATGTGACACACAATGTGAGGTTTATACTGGTACACAGCCTCAGGGGAAAATAACCTGATTAATCAACTGTTATGTAAGAAAATTGCTCAGAATTTGCATCAAGGTATACCAAGCTACATCACTGCTTGAGGAAGCACAGATAAGCAATTTACTGCCCCAATTAGCAAAAAATACCTTATTCTATAAAAAAAACCCAGTCCTTTGCATCACCTGCAATTAAAAAAAGTCAGTGGTCTCTGTGGGAAAAGAGGTTATTTTTGTTGAATGATTTTCCACCTTAAGATAGTTAATAAACCATCTGTCAACTGGATAAAGAGAGAAGGCAGTTGTTGATGGAAACAGCCTGCACAAAACTTAAGAGCAAGGGAGAGGAAGGGTAAAAACAGATGAACAAAGTGACCGAACAAAAATCAGTTGGGTTTTTTATGTAATTCATACCAAACAAAAAAAAAAAGTCCAAGTGCTTTTCTTAGTTCCTGGTCCAACTCTCTCCACAATGATTTTCAGTTTGATTTACCCTCCCCACAAAAGGGAGCTACTCCACTCAGCCACTCAACTGCTGCCAGATGGTGATTTTCCTGATGAGGATGGACAGGCCAAGTAGCAACAGTCTGAAATCACAGCCCTTGTGTTGGGGCTACACCACGGACTCACTCAGGTTAGGGATCCAGAAAGCCTTTCCAGCAGCACCAGAGTCCCCAGCAGAGCTCTGCAACAGGTCTCCAAGGGCAGCTGTGGACTGGAGACCTTTCAAATGGACCACTGACTACCACAGAAGTCTTAATGGCAGGAAGAAAGACCAAATGGCTTTACAGAATTCCTTTCACCTTCATTCTTATGATGAGAAGCTGAGGGACTTGAGTCTTTTTAGTCTGGAGAAGAGAAAACTGAGGGGGGATCTGATCAACCCCTATAAATACTTCAAGGGTGGGTGTCAGGAGGCTGGGGCCAGTCTTTTTTCAATGGTGCCCAGGGACAGGACAAGAGGGAACGGGCACAAACTTGCCCATAAGAAGTTCCACCTAAACATGAGGAGGAACTTCTTTGTTGTGAGGCTGGCAGAGCCCTGGAAGAGGCTGCCCGGGGAGGTGGTGGAGTCTCCTTCTCTGGAGACATTCAAACCCACCTGGACACGTTCCTCTGGGACCTGCTCTGGGTGACCCTGCTTTGGTAGGGGGTTGGACTACATGATCTCCAGAGGTCCTTCCAACCCCATATCATTCTGTGATTCTGTGATTTCTATGACCAGATTTTTAACTCTATACTTATCTTTTCCATCTCTAAACTTCCTAGTTGTACGACTCAGCACATGAGGCCTCTATTTCTAATCAGAATAGAAAGTCAATAAGCCACCCAGTGAGAGCAACCCCACCACCCAAGAAAATCATTAAAGCCATTTTCTCCTCTTCAGAGGACACACAAATGCACAGATGTTCACATGTGCACTAACGTGCTCCCAGCTCCAGTGCTCAGCAATACATGGCCACTATACATTCTCCCCTCAGTGTAATTGTAAGAAAGATGCAAAATCCAGATACACACATGCATCTGCGTAGATTGAGAAGATAAAGCTATTTTACGGTAATAGAAAGCAATGGGAAACAAAGCAAAAGTGGTGGCAATCACACACTATTGTTCGCCTTCAGATTTGGACATATTTCTTAGTTTGGTTTAAAAATTGCAAACCAAACTGTGGTGATACGCACCAGTGATGGTTCCCCACACACTTCCACTACTGGGACCTCTGCCCTTGGGAGCACCTTGAACAACCACCATCCCCAGCACCCACCCCGATGCAAATCTCTGTAACATACAGATTTATTCTCCTCCTCTAAAAACCCTCCTTATTTCTCATGTTTCTCACATATGGAATGTGAAATACATTGACTTAGTCACTGAGCTGTTTACTTAAGCGTAATCCTATTTCTTCTTTAGTGAAAAAAACCTCATTGAGATCACTCTTATTGTCAACATGGTTATTGTAAGCATTGTTTTAGAGACTGTTAGGCCAGCTGGCATTTTCTGTAATAACATTAATCACAATGAAACCATCAGCCATTTCATGGGAGCATAATGAAATCTGATAACAAATGGCAACCTTGAAAAGCTATCTAAAAAAGCCTCAAAGATTTAAATAGTGCTCCAAGTTGTAATGTGCTCGGCTCATATTTCCATGTTGTAAATGACATTGTTCCAGTCTATCAGAAACAGCCCAGTCACATTCTTCACTTTATTAGGCTTTAAAATGGAAATTAAACATAAGGAAATGTAAGCCCAGAGCTCAAGAACATCACTCCAGTAACGCTGTGCTCTCCCTCCCTCCCTCACACACTCTTTCTTGCCTCCCCCACCTTTCTCTCCCTCCCCATCACCCTCCTTCTTACTTTCTCATCCTCTCCTCTCCTTTTTTCCCCCATTTCTCTTCCTCTTTTTCTTTCTTCTACACCCTCCCCCCCATCAAAGTCGCCTTTCAAGGTATCTAGAAGGTCTAAGTTAGCACACACGCAAAAGTGTGTTTGAGCTCTATTTTCAAATAGGACTTTGGGAAGTATTTGGCTTTCTATTTGGCTAATGAAGAAGATTTAGTCACTGATTTAGGTCTTCCAAATTGCTCTCAAACAGAATTTTATTTCTCTCACTATTTTCAGAGGAAACCAACTTCCACAGGGGATATAAATACCCTCCGCAAGGCTACAAACAGCACTCTGGTGCTTCTGTTAGCACACGCTGGAGTATTGAAACAGTTCCCCAAACTTCCAAAAGTTGAGTGGTGTGTCAGCAACCCAAACTAATGATTTCTAAACTCTACAACTCCAATCCCACCAGTTTTTATTAAAGGCTTACCCATCTGAAGTCAAAATTGCCATAATTAGGCTTCCCGCTGAGAAGAAGCGACTAAAGTCTTATGACTCATTTCCTCTCTCCGACATCAAATAATTTAGCTTCTGGTCCTCACCCCCAATCATCTAGACTACACACACGTTGGTTTGCTCGAGGCTCTCTGAGCGAGCCAAGCAATTTCCTCCAGAAGAGAACCCAGATTTTGCAGCACAGCTGCTCACCTCAGGGACTTCTCCCCACCGGCAGATCCAGCAGATCCAGCTCCAACGCCTGGAATGCTACCAAGTCCTTCAATGCTGCTTCAGCAGGTCCTGCACCTCTGAGCAACCCCAAATCTCTCATGCCACATAAATCCCACCGTGTTCAACACGCAGCCTTGAATTGCTATAAAAGCACAACTTTGACCAGCTCTGACACCATTCCCGCTGTTTGCATACCTTGAGTTAATAACAAAAAGGAAGAAGCAAATCTTGGAGGGGACAGGGACACCGCACAAGGCTAGAAAACAACTAGACCAGGTACTACTCGTAACCCCTGACACGCTGTAGCAGTTGTAATACCATCACGGATGGACTATCCAGCATCAGAACCAAGCAGAAGGACTGATTTGCGAGTGGGGGGAACTATGGCAGGCAATTAAAATGCACCCAAAAAGTTTGATTCCCAAGTTAAAATCTTGATATTTCAACAATTTATGAAGGTTTTGTTTTAAACAAATAGGATGCTATCCACGTGCCCTCATTTCATTTTTAAATGCAAGCTATCTGCATGCAAAGCAGGTACAAAACCAGCGCCTTCTATGCTTTCCTTTAATAATCCATCCTTGCATTCAAGGACACAGCTCATTCCATACTGAACAGGCTCACTGCTGCCCAAAGAACGTGCTTTTTGTTGTTTCTCATATATCACAAAAAGCAAGCATTTGTGCAGAATAACAGTCACACACGAGGAGAAAGTAAGAAACAATTACTGCAATTCCTTCAGCTCTTTTTCTTTTTGTTTGTTTGTTTTTTTGGTTTATTTGTGGTTGGTTTTTTTTCACACAGACAAGTCCTTAAAAAGGAAATGTTTGGAATTACTAATTACTAAACTCCTACACAGACATCTAAACATTTATTATCCTGTCTTTAAATAGCTTGAGGGGACAGGAGACATCTTTTTTCCCTCCCCCAAGCAGGAATAAACAAAGATAACACCTACCTTTAACAATCTGCTTGGCACAGGCGTTATAAACTTGTTCCTGGGTTGTATTAGGAGGTAACACTCTATCAAAGACATAAGGCTTCCCTTGCTGCAAACAAAAGAGAAACTCTGTAAGATAAAGAACATTTAAAACTGTTTACAGACCCAATTTAACAGGCATCCCGAAATGCAGCTTTTACTACAAAGGAAGCCATTCAGTGCAATGGAGACGACAATATTTTGTTGAATAAACAGATGTGACATCTCGTGTGCTCTGAAACCATCTTTTCTATAGCTGGCAAATAAAACGTAGCTTATGTTTTCTGTGTGTTCACATTTGGGTCAGCAGCTACAGTTGCAGGAAACAATAAGCTGAAATATCAGCAAATGAAAGTGGATTATTTTCTCCCTCTGGAGAAAGGAGTTAAGGGGGAATAGCCATAAAAATATTCGCAAAACATTTGCTATTCATTACTGTGCACTAGCGAAAGCCGTGGTGTGAGGCACAGCAGTCAGACCTGAGAGAATCAGAAGTTTGCAGGTCCTGAGAGATGCCTCCTGCTGTGGTTGAGGTGGCCCAGTGTGGTCCCAGCACACTACGTGTTCCTTCAGCAGAAATAGCCTGGTTTGATTTCTACACTAAACATGCAAATGTGCATTGTTAAAACCATAGGTTAGACCACAAACAAGCAGCCCAGGCAGACTGTTACGTTGCCCTAAGCTTATATTTTATTCAGAAACCGTTATGATTTTTATCCTTAGGACCAACAAATAACAGGATGCCATGTGAGAGAGCTCTGAAATGATGTCTTGAATGGGATCAGGGCCACTTCCAGGTTGTGAACCACAATTTGTCCCACCATAGACACCAAACTACCCTAATTCCCAGGTACAGCACGACTGACGCTTATTCATATGTATATACGGTGTAGCACAACCTGCACATACACTTTCAGCAAATTTTGATTCCTCTTTGTAGTGAGTGTAATTGGTTACAAGAGAAACACGTATTAGCAATCCTAAATATAGCTTTGCGTGACACTTAAAAGGCAAATCAATTTCTAAGACAGCAGTTCAGTTCCTTATAACTCAAAACCAAGCAAGACATCTGCATTTAAAATACAATTCCTTCATTTAAAGTTACACTAAGTGTACGTGCAGCATCTTTCTTATCTTCCATCAAAGCCTGTAATATTTCCCTTCGAAGACATGACACCTGCTCCGAGAATGGCATAACGAGGGCTTCAAAGCAACTGCGAGGTGGCTGGATACCCGATGGAGGAGTCTTGTTCTATTGAGTCGACGTGTCATTTCTGCCATTTGCAGCCAGCTGTTCCAATGCTCTGCTCTGCTCAATTAGCCATTTTTTGTCACACTTTGATTTTACTTCAAGCAGATCATAAGCTTACACTTGCCTGCTCCTTCAACTCGGGTACTTAACAGCCACAGGGGAAATAAGACAGAGAGGTGTTTGTCTGCGACGTGTGTTCTTCGTCTTTCATCCCAGAATTTCAGATGAAGGATAAGACGGCAATTTATAAATTATTTAGTAAATAATTAGTGGTCTTGTGCTGGCATAGGGTGAACACTGGACCACCCAAGCACCCCGGTTGGTAAGACACAAGCCCAAAGAGACGACTCAGATCAATTTCCCACCAGCTCTCCTTGGAGTCTTGGACAAGCTGACCATGAGCCCGCAATGTGCCCTTGTGGCCAAGAAGGCCAATGGTCTCCTGAGGTGAATTAAAAAGAACATGGCCAGCAGGTGGAGGGAGGTCATCCTCCCGCTCTGCTCTGCCCTGCCCTGGGGAGGCCACATCTGGAGGACTGGGTCCAGTTCTGGGCCCCCCAATTCAAGAGGGACAGGGAAAGGCTGGGGAGAGTCCAGTAGAAGATGATGAGGGCACTGAAGCATCTCTCTGCTGAGGAAAGGCTGAGAGCCCTGAGGCTGTTCAGCTGGAGAAGAGCAGACTAAAGGGGATCTCATCGATGCTCATCTAATGGGTGGGTGGCAAGAAGATGGGGTCAGGCTCTTCTCAGAGGTGCCCAGTGACAGGACAAGAGGTAACAGGCACAAACTTGAGCGTAAGAAGTTCCATCTAAACATGAGGAGGAACTTCTTTCCTGTGAGGGTGGCAGAGCCCTGGAAGAGGCTGCCCAGGGAGGTGGTGGAGTCTTCTTCTCCGGAGATATTCCAAACCCGCCTGAATGCCATTCTGTGCAACTGCTCTGGGTGACCCTGCTTTGGCAGGGGATTAGACCAGATGATCTCTGAAGGTCCCTTCCAACCCCTACAGTGATTCTATGATCCCCAGTGCAGCCCCAGTCCCCAGGAGAGTGGTGGGACTGCTGGGAGCACCCAGCTGGCACCTACCCCAAACTCTGCTCTCCACAGCTTTCCGCATAGTGCACATTGTGTGGCTCTCAGCTGGACAAAGCTCTTCGTTCCCAGGGTGAGAAGGGCTGCCCAGTCCTGCTATGACTATTCTGGAACAATTTCTCAAATGGACTTTTTACCTCCTTACCCTCATTTTGCTTATTCCAAGCACTAGACGATAAGCCCTAATGCAAGAAGCCAAAAGACACACGGACACACAACCTCAGCCATGCACTTATCCCATTTATTTCCTTCATGCCTGAGTTGAGGCTTATTAGCTAAGCAATGTGTGAGAGCAGCAGAGAGCGATGCCAGTACATCATCCTACCACGGCGAACACGCCACTCCAGGCAAGCATTGCTCTGGTGCAATCAATCCAATTCTACTGAGCTCTCAACAGCTCTAATGCCCCAAAAACCAATCCCATCCTAATTGTGCCGCTCGCAGCTGAAAGAGGCGCCGGCTGCAACTGTTATTTATCTGTCAAACCGAAAAGCTGTAAATGTAAAGCAGCAATTCACAAACGTGCTCCATAGGTCAAACTTCTTCCTCGGGATTTTTGTTCTGGGAAGCTAAAAGACTGGAACACCCATCACTGATACCTGAAGAAAATAAATGAACATGAAGGATCCCAAAGCATCTGTCACTGACTGCACAGAACGGGAGCGCTCCGTTATCCAAGCAGCATTAACAGGTTTTTGGGGAGGCTTTTTGGGCTTCATCTCCATGCTGATCTTAGACAAAGACACCTCAAAGCTCATGTTTCTTCCCCCAAAGGAGGGTACGAGTGGGCACATACCCTCCGTCTAGCCTCAGTTTGAGAGTTTATGCTTCTTTTGCTCTACCAGAACTTCTCCTGTGCCCTAAATCCTCTCAATCCTGCTCAACCCTCTTCTCCCCACCTACCCTACCAGCTGCCCTCCCTTAGGCTCCTCAGCCTCCTCCTTTCTTTGTTCAGAAGTTCCTGCTTGGGTCTCTGACGTTGGAGAAACATTTGGAACCTCCTGTGTCACCCCATTCAACTTGTTCAGCTTCCTGACCCTTCTGTCCCACCAGCTCTCCTTGGACTCCTCCTCACTACCATCTCCAGACAGCTCCAGGCTCCTGGTGGCAGGCTGTGACCTTCATCACCTCTCCTACCAGGTTGTCCCTCACTCCTTCCACATTCCAGCCCACAAACCCACTCTGGACATGTCCCACAGGAGCTCAGCCTCAGCTTATAGGTGCTGGAGGAGGCCACAACACCTTAGCTGGGAGAAGATGCCCAGCTTGAAGGAAAGCTGTGGCAATTCAGCTGCCAAGATACTGTTAAGATCAAAGATTGTTCTCTGGAGCAAACTTCAGTTTTAGGGGGGTTTTGTTTTGGAGGATGTTGTTGTTATAAACTCTTCATTTCTGACAGACTTTCCTCAACAGTAACAAAAGCCATATCCATCCCACAAATACAACACGTTGGCAGATCCAAAGGTTTTGTTCCAAAGCAGAGAGGGAGGGTGAGCAAGCATGAATATCATCTTTTTCTTGTGTTCCCAAGCAGTACTTTTCTCCCTTATTGTCACCTTCAGAAATACCATAAATGCTTTTATTATGATTTTTTTTCCAAATGTAACTCAGCTTGAATTAAATACCAAAATCAGGAAGATTTCAGCCTTATTAGCACTTATTCAAGAAAGCAATAAGCAGCTAGAAATAAAGTGTTATTTTCTGAGCTGCTGCTAACAGTTTTATCTGTGTGCCGCCTCCATACATTATTTTTCAAACTTTCTCATTATATGCAGCGGATTATCTCTCATACATAAATCACATCTTCCTTCCTATGCCATTACTTCCTACAGTCCCCCTGACAATCTGTTCCATTAACTTCTGCCACTGCTGCATAATGGCTAGGATAAGTGCTCCGATCCACCCACACAATTCCTGCTGAAGTTGTATTGACAGCTCGATACATTCTCTTCTGGCCCTTCGATAGCACGGAGAACGCTATTCATATGTATTACCAATCAATGTTTCACCAGCTTAATGTTTAAAGCCTCCTAGCGAGTTTACAGGCCTGGCATTTAAAAATCAAGAGAATTTCACAAGCACAGAAAAGAATCCTGACCATAAATGCCTGTGCTACCAAAACCATCATTTTATAAGCAACATCACAGAGCGGTACTATCACTAGGAGCTGACAGAGGCTCAATTAAAGATAACCAAATAGATTTCCTATTTAAAAAAAAAAAAAAAGAAAAAAATCAACTCTCCTAAATTCTACACAGACAGGAAATGAGAAGTGCTCAGCGCTTCGAGCTGCATGCTAAGAATTAGGAGCCTTAATGCAATTTCATGATTAATTCCCTGTGATCTTCAGACAGACATTCAGGGTTGACTCCGCCAGTGTATCTGCAGTTACGATGTTAAGTGAGACGATACCTGAATTTCAGGCTTCTGAGCTCAGAGGCAGAATCCACAGCCCAAGGTTCATCCACAAAGTGCCTTATAAAAACCATGGGTGAGGGGATGGCTTGGAATAGAATTTCCAACACCGGCATGTAGCTCGGATATATAACTGCTAAAGTAGAAAGGAAGAAGAGAGCATACAAAATGCTGGGTTTCTTTGCTTTTTTGGGGCTGTAAGGAGACATTTGAGTCAGATGAGGAATTATAGCCTGATACCATCCCCTAGAATTAAGGATACTATCCAGATTTATCCCAGGACAGATGCGAGTTTGTTCTGCATGAGCAGAAAACAGCTGGGAGCAAGTTATACGACGACCGGTGGTTGTGGACATGCCTAGTGCAGTTCTGACCCCAAACTTACAAGTGGAGGTGAAGCTCATTCATACTTGCCTGCAAAATATCATGCCAGCACATCCTTGAGGGGGACGTCATTTTGAACAAGACTCAAGGAGAGTTCACACGTTCATTTTGAAAAGAGGGCAAACCATCCATCAGGCCATCCAAGGCTCATCTCCACACCTCCAGAGGAGTCCAGAAGCACAAAGGCAGGCAGGGGACCCAAAAGGGAAGGGACACCCAGAGAGGG
Organism: Arenaria interpres; assembly: GCA_013399435.1. NCBI lineage: Eukaryota > Metazoa > Chordata > Aves > Charadriiformes > Scolopacidae > Arenaria > Arenaria interpres. Next base: position 214,568 of record VXAK01017596.1, read on the forward strand.
CTCCTGACAAGGCTGTCTCCCTGGAGATTATATGCCCCATGGTCCAGGTGTGAAAACTATCAAGGTTCTCAGGATTAACTTTCAGACTGCTTCAGGGTACAGTGTACATTATGGGATGCAGGGGAAGAACATTTCAGGATTGCAGAAGAGTTAGGGGATGATTTGGGGAAGATAAAGGCAAGGAGAGGGAGGGATGAGGGTGATTTGTGGTGGAACAAACATGGGATGAAGGAATAAAAGCATGAGTCATGTAAGCAGGCCATGCTCCACACTCAATCAGCACAGTCCTATCTTCTTATTAAATTCCTTTCTAACTCTCTTTCTGGATGAGGGAGTTAATTCTGGGTGCATACATGTGTACGGGGGTCTAAGCACCAGCAACTGGAGTGGGACCACAGGTCACAAAGTCCATGTGTCCAGGCTACCAGCTGCATCTCTGGGCGAGGAGGTCTGGAAAGGGGTTCACTTCTGTCAGGATGCCAGATTCGGCTCTTCCTACCAGCCAATAGTTAGGGCACTGGGCTGAAACAGGCAGAGAGATCGTGTACACAGGGTCCCTCTCATCCATCTTAGCCCTCTGTCCCCTCAGAAGGCAGGAACGTTCTTTTCTCCACAACCTGGTCAGATAAAGGCATCCCCCTTTACCCCTGCAAAAGGCGTGCATCACTTATACAATCATCAGCTCAGGAAAACTTTCGGTCCCTACAGAAACAAATCGGTGCCGAATCACGTGGCTCAGTTTATCAGATGAATCGTTTGGCAAAATCATGACTGCTGAAACTCTGTCATTATTTTCCTGGCTCTCTATTCGAGTCGACAGGTTTTATTGACGTATTTGGAATGAATGATCTATGAGTGGGTTTAACATACCATACAAGATGCCACTGCCAGTACATACAACAGATGAGTATACAGGTAATAGAATCATGGGATACGTAGGAGCTTAATTAACGAGAAATTATTTCCCAGCTAGTTTTCACTACCATAAGCACTCTTGTAGGAGAGGTTTTATAAATAAAAGATATATAATTGCAGGCCTGGAAGACAGAATTTTTCAAAGAGCAGAAAGCAAACTATTACCGGCAGCAATTCAGTTTTTCAGTCGAGGCACATCCCTCGTGCAGCACCGAGTTTCTCCCCTGGAAGGGGGTGGAAAAGACATTTCTTCTCTCTAGCCTATAGGAATTAAAGTCTTTACTCCCTTTGAAAATGTAGAGGCCACATTTACTGAATGCTGCATCAAACGTAACCCATTTGCAAGTGGGATAAACAGCTGGTCCTGCAAATGTCTTCTGAGATTAGATAGAACTAATTAGATAGAAGGACTTCTTTTCCCCACAAGTTATAGAAATTCTGCAACCACAAGGCTGTCACTATTTTGCTGATAAAGCACAAGAAAAAACAGGACCTATCGCATTCTCCCGAATTCATTTCTCTCTAGTGAGGATTGAAAACATGAGGATTAAAGACAGAGGGAGAAAATAAATGCATGTTAGCAAAACGGTTAAATTTAGTTATTATGCTTTTCCTTTATTCAGTCATATTGACTAAGGAAATGCCACCGCCATCCTACCCCTTTTCCACACTAGCTTACCCTTAGAAAACATGAGCACAGCAGCAACTCACCCAGGAGATGAAAATTCAGAACACCTGGGATAAAAAATTTAAGGAATTTTATTCAGAATAACCTGAATCCACTACACAGTCAAACCAAGTTCTCCAAAAGAAACTCTTAAATCTTGGTAATAGTCCTAAAACTCGATCGGAAAATAAATTAAAACAAGCAGTTGCGTATGAGCAGGCACTGCAGAGCAATTCTAGTCGAACACAGCATTATTTTTGCATAGCGGGCTTAATTATTGATTACCTTATGAATATTTCTGAGCTGATGGAATTTGGCATGGGGCCAGCGATCCACTTTTAGCTTTGCTCTCAGCAGAAAAAACCTTTAACTCCTTGCTATAAATCCTGTTTTCAGAAAGCATTCTTTTATTTTAGTATAGATCTGCAACTTAGGAAACCAAACCTTAGAAATTATTTTAAAACTTTTTCTTCCACCTAGACGCATGACCTGGAAAATATACTCTTAAAGAAACTTTATATGAATTTTAAGTATAAAGATCTCCCAATACAAACCCAACTATTAAAAAGTACTCTTTGGCAATAGTTTTTTTATAATTCTGACACAGCAATACTCAGAGTCTCGACTCTTCATTATTATTTACTTGTATTGGTGCAAGGTAGTCACCACTTCAGAGGATGAGATGGACCCGGTGTGTCCAGCCATCGTGGTCCCTGGAAAAGCTCTAACTTTCAGAAAAGCTCGGCACTTCTCAGCTGATCAGATGGGATGTTACCAATGTAATGTTAGTTATAAAAAGCAGTGCAAGCCATCTTCCAGCTCCCAGCCCGGCCATCGGATGATAAACTGCAGGCTGAGAGAGCCCTCCCATCTGGGAGGAAGGCTGGGGACCAAGGGGCTGGAGAAGCAGCACCCGGTGCACCAGGAGCTCCATCACTGCTGGAGGCTGCAGCATCCACCAGCACCATGGAAAATGGGACCTCTTCTTACTTGAGGGCAACCGACTCGCTCCTCCTCCTCTTCTGGGACTCCCTGCGTGGCTCAGCAACAGGACAGGGAAAGGCCCCGGGACAAAGCCTCCTCCAGCTCCTCGCCATCCTCATCTCTCCGTGGGCAGACGGGTGCAGGCAGCCTCGGTGAGGGCAGTGCTCGCTCGGGGACTTTGTGCCTGGCAGCACAAAGCCCTGCGTGTGGATGCTGCGTTACCAGCAGTGATCGGTCCACACATCCTTTGGTTCTCCTTCCACAGCGCAGCCTGGTGCCGTCGGGATTAGCACCATCCTTCCAGCCCACCAGCGCCCTGCACGCCACGCGGCAGCTTGCAGATTTGGGCCTCGATTACTTAACTGCTTATGCAACGGCACAAAACCGGGTATTTGGAGAGCAGTGATATCCTCCTGCAGTTAAATTTAATCTCTGAAAAGATGAAGCTACATTAATGATCATGGGGAAAAGGATTCCATTTGGTGCTCTGTACAGCACTAGCTTAAGATGTGCATCATCCCCCCTTTCCTGGGCCTCCCATCCCACATTAAGAAATTAAAAAAACCTTTTCACACATATGTTTTCTCACAAAACTAAGTTTTAAGTAGACATGTGATTGTATGTTCAGCAGACCTCTCTGCTTTATCATAGGTATAAAAACATCAGAGGGAGGAATTGGACATAGGCTACTGTAACGGTCCCAGGGGAAACAGGAGAACATCATCCCCTGCATCATCCCTCCAGTTTTCAGGTACCTCGTGCCACTGCATTATGTGTAACAGATAACTACTGGTTTAATTTAATGTGCTCTATCTAATTTAATCGACCTTTTCAGGCCTATGTGAAGCTACCTTCATAAATCTACTCATTTTACTTCAGCAAAGCACAGACAGGCTTAATTAAATTAACTTTATAATACAGTCACTTGCATTTCAGATAAAGATCCTCTCGACATCAGAAGTTCTTAAGTAAACAGAAATCTTGCGAGGAGATTTAATCATAATACTCCAAGCCACAGCTGGCACATGGGGTCCTTTTCTAACCTGCTTTTGATAGCTTTCACCTTCAACACACACCTTGTGCAAGTGGCTGTGTGGTCCTAGCTGCTGGCTGGGGTTAAACCATGACACCTTTCTAGAAAAAAAAGCTCTCAATGAGCTCTGAAGGTAAACCAGACCCAAAATTATCCAAAATTTCTCCAATTTTACCAGGCTCCAGCATTTCAGGTAACCTACTCTGCTCCCTTGCATCAACAGGATAAGAGAATTCGATAATTTCTTTTGTATATAAACCCATGCAAACTTACAGTCTAGAAAGAAAAGACAGAATAATATTCTTTGTAGAAGAAAAGAGAAAGAAATGTACCACAATTATAGAGGCCTGAGAATCCGACTCCTCTAATTAAAGGTCTTGTGATTTTAGTATCAGTTGAGAATGAAAAGAGAACAATGTATTAATTGTCTATTTTGTAAAAATGCAATAGTTCGAAATTGGTTTTGAACTACTGGGTTCGTTTTTTTTGTTATTTAAAGAATGCTATGACTTTCTTTTAACAAATATCAAATTTTCCTAGCCAGAAAAATAAAGCAGTAAAACCTATCCTCAGGCAGCTCCCCATGGCAGCAACAGGAGTCATACAAGGCTGTCTCATCAGTGGGGGGCCGTGGGAGTTAAGTTACACTTGAACAGCAACTCTGCTTATCATCAGCGTTCACAATATTCCAACAGAATTCAAAAAAAAGCTATGTGGGTATTTCAAATCATGAAATGAAGCGGTTTTGGTGAAGTAAAAGTCCCAAGTGAGACGCTGACCTTCAGCTCTACCTACAGAAGGGAAGAGCAACATAAACCAGCCCTGGTTCAAGACGTAACTACATCTTAATTCTGCTGTGGCAGTGTTGTGTTAATCTCCACTTTGTTAAACATATCACTTACAGATTTATGGGGCAACTGGGTGGCTCAGGAGATTAGTAATGGGATACTGAGCACTGTCAGTCGTAGATTCAAATCCACCTCAGGTCAGGAGAGGTCAAAATAAAATGAGAGGGCATCACTGGTCCGTAGAGCAGCTTTCTTTTCAGCGTGCTCTGCGAAACCAAGGATTGAAGGGGATCAGAGAAACTACACCATTGGTCTTGGGGCGTCCCATCAGGCTGGATATATATTGGCAAGAAGAAACAAATGAGATGCTCGCACCCCACCGCCTGCATTGTATGGTATTTGTTCTGCAGAGAAAGCACTCCACAAGCATAAAACCGTCACATTTGCAGCTGGGCAATATACTCATTCAGTCTGCCGGGGATTAATCCACTGATTTATTGTGTGACTGAATCCTGAGGATGGAGTTCCTGAAGGGTCTTGAAACCACCCAGGTAATCCCGACAGCAACAAGCCCAGACCCCAATGGCCAGCGTAGGCAGCGAGTCTGGGCACATCTCTGCTCCCCAAACCACCTCACTTCATGCTGACCAGCGCGGAGCCAAAATGGCACCTGGATGGTGGCACACCACAGCAGGAACACGGGGACACGTTCCACCAAACAGGGTTGAATTATTCTCATCCCATGATCACTGGCAGCAAACTGTAGGACCAACAGCACCACTGGCACATGTAGATTATTTTCCTCTGCCCTCAAGAACTGAAAGATCTCAAGTGTTCTAAAGCCCAGACTTACAGCGTATGCGAGCCAGGAAGATACCAGCATCCATAATCTAATGGAGCAACTGTACTCCCAGAGATCTTGATGCCTTGCTGGTTGAGTGCGTTCCCGATTCACTGGGAGACCAGTAACAACAACTTAGACTTGCTTCCTCATTTACAAACCAAGACACTAAATGCCAGAAGCGCTGGGAGCATGAATGTTTACTGACCTGATGCCGGAGCAGGAATTTAAAAGCATACAATAGAACAGAGGCGACAGCACTAGTCTGCCCCAGCCTCCTTTCACACACTTTAATTAAAAACATACGCAATGAAAACACATCAGAGAATGAAGGAAGGAGAATGACAGCACCACTACTTCTGTACTTCCCTCAACCCTTTCCGTTGATACCCAATATATTGGAAATACCCAGCTCTGCATCTCAACGACCATAGTAACAGCTACAATTTGAGCATGGAAGAGCCTTCACAGAAGCCCAGATGTCGAGGCAGGCAGAGCAATTACCCTGTCACGGAGTAACGCAGACAAGTTGCTCCTGGCAACAAACCTCTCTGAAGAGGGATGGAGCACAGCGTTCACAGAAGAGACACCCCGGGTGCGAGCGTGGCCATTTTGATGAGCTCCTGCTCATCACCCACCACTTCTCTCCATCCTGGTACCACAGACTCTCCACGGTACCCATCACTGCAAGGTCAGCACTTCGTGAAATGCAAGTCTAAAAGCTTATTTAATAAGAACACGAAGTGAGATTAGATCTTTCAGGAAGGTACACGCAGGAACTGCAGCATTTCATAGGGCCTTTGATTCCCACTATAAAAACCTTTCACTCTGGTAACACTTCTATTGATTTATTTTACCTTCTCTTCTGATTCTTATCTCGATTTGCCCAGTTTCTCCCCTCCCTCCCTCCCACTGCACCCAATTTAAGAGAGGTAAAGGTGGAGGAGAGAGGAGGCAGGTCCCCTTTCGGAGGAACAAAGCCACCACTGGCAAAGGACAAGTCTGGACACTTGGAGCTTCAGCTCCAGCCTGCACGAGCACCAGTTCCTGCCACCCATAACCTCTGCATGAAGAGGAACCTGCTCATTCCCATCCACAACCTCACAATCAACAAGCTTCTGCTTCTTGGCTTGTTGCACTGATTTCCTTATAAATCTCATTATCCAGAGGGGGAAAAAAAAACAAAAAACCAACAAGCAGAACTCTCAGTTTTACTTGATATGTCCAAATCTCACAATTTTAGCACCAATCATCCAGTCTTCCTCAAGCTAAAGCATCGGGGGTCAGGTAATTACACAAAATCATATATGGAAAAAAATAAGGATTCTGTCTCTGATGTATGGGGCCCAGGAAAGCTTAAATGGGAAAGTGTTAAATAAAAACTCCAATCCTATTTGTAAAACCCATACATTTGTGGGAGCAGGGTGATGATACTGCAATGTTTGGTGATACTCAGCAATTCTGTTCCAGTACAGGCGCTCTTTATTTGTACCTCTAGTTCATAGAAATCACATTAAGTAATTACACAAGTAGAGACCAAAAAAAGAAAATCATCCTTACAAAACCATTGCAACCCCCTCCAAACCAGAATTACTGCCTCCTCCATTTTTGCACCACTTATCAGGAGGAAAACAGAGCATTTGAGAATCTGGTTTTTGCATTTCTGATAAGTTAATCCATCACTGACAAATTAAGTCAATCATTGAGATATTCAGAATTGTTTAAATCTCATTCAACATTCAAGTGGAACTTGTTCCAAAAGGCTTTGCATTTGGTAGTGACAACGGCTATGCCAGCTTGTCCTATACTGCGAAATTTGTGGTGACAAGCTGTGCTTTCCTGGACAGCTGGCAAAGGGGTTCCGACTGTGTCACTACACAGAGCACAGCTCAAACTGTTACACAAATAATATGGATAAAAGTGATGTTACAGAGCTGGTTAGAATACACAGACACACACAACAAAATACCCCCCTGTGAACTTTGTAAGAACAAAGAGCTGCAGAATTTCTTTCTTAAATGTTTTGCTTGGACCTTCTGTGGCAATTTTTGGCTTTTTAAGTGCAAAAATAAGATTTTCTGGCTCATAACCCCTTCCTGTGCCCTCCCTGCAGCCAGAAATGCGTTACAGCTTACATATAAAGCACGTCTCTTCTTACAGCACAGCAATGACATCAGCAGACCAGCCCTGCTTTCTGCTAAATTATCCAGAAACAGGCAACACTGGCTGGAATGATCTGCCGGTAATTCTATTATCAGATTTAGTAATGCTGATATATTCTTTCTGCTTTTCCCAAATCTTCAAAGCAGGGTACAATCTGGGCTGCCGCACACCATTCCCTTAGAGTGTTTCGGAGGCACCAAGACCACGTTAATGCTTACACACGTGTGTGAAAGCCCTTGTGTTGTTTCTTGACCCTCTGTGACGAGGAAGATGAAGAAAGGACCACGATCTATAGAGTGGCAGTCATATAAACACAGTACCTGTCTCGTATGTAATTCATGATTCATAGTCCTATTTCTCTCTAGCAGAAACAGCCAAAACCCATCAACCAGCAGAAAACAAGGAGGATAAGGAGAGTGCAAACAATCATTAAGACCTTTTATTTGCATCAGCATAAGCAGTTGCTCTTCCTGTTAAGTCACAAGCCATTCTGCTGACGGACTTCAACCTTCAGCCACCCTGCTTACCTTTAAGCTCATCATTTGGCACTATTTTCCAAAGAAAAAAAAAATACCCCAAACTCCTTTGTCATGAAGCCAGAGATCTCTTGCCTTCCCCATCCTTGATGTTTATCCAATGTACAATTCCTAGATCTCAAGGTCTCTTATAGCCATGCCACTCCAAATGGCAAATAATTCTAATAATAATGATGATGATAAGCAGGTGGTTCCTATTACACAAACCAGCTCAGCCTTGGAGCCAGAAGCTTACCCAGGGGCTGAGCACTGCCTACTGCAGGCATCCAGGGTGACAAGGCATCTTTATCAGCAATGCTCCGCTTAGATGTTAATGAAAAAACCCAACCCAGCGCAGGATCAGAGCTGTACCAGCAGGACAGTGCTGGCATGGTGTCCCCTGCGAGGCTCTCGGCAGGAGCTGCTGCTCGCCAGCCAGAGGAGCAGTGGGGTTCCAGCACTTGCCTCTGGACACCTATGACTTTGTTCCATACCGGCAGCTACCATAGTATCAAAAAATCAGAAAACCCTGAAATTTAAACCACCAAACCCAGTAACAGATAAGAGAAAATCAAGGAGTATTTCCCATTCTATAAACAGGGGACAAAGGAGCTGACGAGTGTAAGATCACTTGTAAATCAAATCCAGGTTTGTTCAGTTCCAGCACAAAGGCTGAATCCAAACCAGGCCAAACGCAAGCTCTACCAAAATGAACAGATTAAGAGTTGCATCAAACCAGAAGAGCAATGTACTCAGCGCAGTTAAAAGTATACATTTATATAGTACTGTCTTTGCCAAAACAGCACCTGTATGTATCATAAAACACAACAAGGAGATACTTCATTTAATTCTAAGAAGAAGTCCCATATTAAGTGATATACTATTGACAAATTATGACAAAAGTGAATTTAAAAAGAAATGTTAAAAATAGGGCAAGAGTTCAGCCTGCTTCTAGAAAACAGCCACATGCACTGGTTCTGCTAAGAGCCAGCCTTCAGAAAGCCCTGCAGGCAGCACCAGGAGCTGGGTCCCCCCGCAGGGGCTCCCATCCTTCTGCCGGGAGGAGGAAGAGCCTGGAGGGATGCTGAAGGCAGCGCTTCTCCTCGTTCCGACTGAAGCAGCCAGTTCGGCGCTTGCTGCACTTACACATTTCATAGCCTTCTCAAAGCCCTTCACACACCTTGATTAGATGATGGAGATAGAAATGATTCATCTCAGCATTTTTTTCCCCAAAGGGGAGCAGGTTTGTGGGTGAGTCGGGTGCTTCCCGAGCCGGGCACTGACAACCAGTGCCACGTCTCATCCGTTATCCCAGCTCTGGCACTGGCTCTCACAACATTCCCAGTATGAAACCGTCTTAGGTGCTTCCATTTTCCTTCAGCTCTTAGCAGCACAGTCCTACCATCCTCCCCCACGAAAAGAGAGAAGGCAACTCTTGAACAGTGCTTCACAGCTCAATGATCACATATGGTACCAGTAAAATAAATTGTTTATGCTGGCAACAGTTTTGTTTGAAGTTTATGGCTAGGGTTATTCTATAATACTCAGAAAATCTGGGCTGCACATAAAGCAAGCAATGGATAGAATAAATCCTCTATTACCAATATAAGTAAACATTTTTCTCAAGTATAAAGAAACATCATGCTTCTGTATAGCAAGATTAACTTTGCTTTAAGATTTGTTTGCATCACTGAACTATTTTGCTTTGAAGTTAAATTGTAAAAGATACCATAAAGTGAAAAATAATCGAGCCAGTGTGTTTATCGAATGACAGCAGAGTTTTCCACTGGGTATTTAGGGCTGACCCAGAAAGTGGTAAGAAAATAAAAAAGCATATAGATAGATTCTAAAAGGAGAAAAATCAAAGAAAATGTTATATATAAAAGGAGAGAGGGGAAAAAAGGCAACATAAAAGGGAAAAGGGAAAAAAAATAAAAGGCAATATGGAAGGGGAGAGAAGAAGAGGATGGATGAGACATGGGGGAAGCAGTTTGAGGCTAACAGTCTCAATCTTCAGTAGTGGCATTTTGTAGGATTGGTGTGGTGACAAAAATCAGCGTCGGGCTGTTAAAGAGGAAGTAACTGACTGCTGCAGGCGGAGAAGACTGAGCTGTACGGATGCAGACAAGCGTGCAGCGCAGCTGAAACAGCTACTAAGAGCATCAGCAGTAAAGCCGGGGAGCAGCGTGGCTTCTCAGGGTCAGAGGAGTCACCGCGCTCTGAAAGGGCACGTGGCATTGATCAAGCCACCAGCAAACCCTGTCAGGTAGAGAGAGAACGAGGCATGACAGGTACACTTGCTGTGCCTGCTCCAGCTGAACTGGCCTCCAGCACCTCTTGAGGGAACATCACTGCGTGTTATGAGCCGGTCCAACATACATACAGATACACACACACAAATATATACATCCTCCAACTGCATCCTGTGCTTCCCTCACCAGGCTCTATAGTGCCTGCAAGTACAGCTGCTCAGCTATTTGTACTACAGAGCAGTGCATTAAGAAAAAGCCAGATGACTTTCCTTAGTAGATTTTTGGACCAGATTATGACTAAGTGAACAATATAAAATCTCAAAGCTCTTTGAGAAGTTGCAGCGTTATCCACATCTCACTGCTGGCCTACATAGAGAGATTCAAGCAATACGGCCAAGAAAAGAGATTACAATTGCAGAAAAATCCAAATTCTGTTAACAGCTTTGCTAAAAATATTCACTAACCCAGTTACCCCAATTCAGATAATGGTCTCCTGCACATCTTTGCTAAATGAGATAATAATTTAGCAGTCCGAATGATACTTGCGTAGCAGAGACTCAACTTCCCTGTAGACTCCCAATGTGACTTTAAAAGTCAGATTTCACCCCGCAAAATAAGAGGTCTTTTTTACCTCACAGGCTGCCACAAGGACAGTTAAATAGAAAAGATTGTGTCATAGCAACAATATCTAAATAAAATCAAGAATATTTTGTTCTGGAGTACAGCAAAAGTTATTGTGAGCCTTTGGGCCATTTGACATATAAGAAAATGTGTTTTTCAGTATCACATCCTCCTCCTGCAACAGAAATGTTTAACAACCACTTCAAAACAACCACAGTTTTCCGAGAATCCTACTGCTTCCTGACCCAGAAGAGAGTCTCTTACACCAGCCAAGAGCATCTCCTATCCATCATTATAACTAGGTAGCAGAGTAAGATTTCTTTTAGCAGAGAGTGAAACGCTGAAAAAATGAATCACTTTTTGCAAAGACATCTAAGAGACAACTATTAAATATTTAAGTCCTTATTGCTGAATACTCATTTTTCATGAGGAAAAACTCCAACGTTTCTGGTTTCAATTAGACTCTAAATCATAATTTGAAAATACGCACTTTCTGAAGCTGTCATGGGACCAATTACTGATATTATAATGAGAATCTGATAACAATCACATGCATTACCAGGACATCCCATAAAAAGTGGAGAACCAAAGAGGCCATAAACATACAGAAACATCTTGGCTCTTTCTAGTAGATGAATAAAACCAGGAATCCATCAGAAACACCACACCAGTGACTCCACGCCTTTAAGACTGTGAAGGATCCCGTTTTGGATATTCTAAGGTTAAAGGATTTTTGCTGTTGTGTTGGTTGTGTTTTGTTTTTTAATTATGCAATATTTTCACACTCCAAAATGCAATAAAATTGAATAAAGGTATTTTCCCAGTTCACAAAGCCATCACACGGACAAGCACCATTATCCAACGCGCATCTTCCAGCGGAGCTAGAAAAATCAAACATTGGCAACGCCACGGTTGAGTCAAAAGTGTCAAATAATTACCAAGCAACTCTAAATCACTTTTCTGCCCCTATAGCCGCAGCGTCAGCTAAAGCACAGCTTACCCTGAATTGCACACCCAGGCTGTTGGCTCAAATGACTTGGATCCAGTGTCCCTTCACTTCTTCTGCCCATTGCCAAAGCAGAGCTCTGCTGCCTCACTCTGCACCATCCCGACTCTCAACAACAGAATTGAGAATAGAACGAAGACATTCCCACACCAATCCACGTTTTTTCAGTCATCTGAGTAACTTAGTAAACATCTTTTCAGAATGAGTCTTACCTTGGCTTGACCTCTGAGTTTTAAAAGGCTGCAGCAACACAAAAGCAAATAAAAAAAAAGAGAAAGTAAAAAGTCGGAAAGTAGTTGGTGGGTAATTGTGTTTGGTCTTGTTTGGCTACATTAAGACACAACATGTCAAGCTCAAAGGGATCCAACAAAAACAGACACAAAACATCCTCTGCACAGGGCTGTTGTCTATGTTCATCAAAAAACCAGCCCACAAATAAATCCCCTTGTGTGGAAGAGATCTTTTGATGCAAACATTCACGACACATACACCTTAGTATTCAACTAAACCAGCCACAATTTAACAAGAAATGCATCAGCAACCAGACAGTCCTAAGCTAATCGGTGGAAATTGGATTATCTGTGTTTCTTTCCAAGCAGAGAACAGATCACCCCCATCACTTGTTTCTTCTGTACCGCTGCCCCCTTTTAGCTCGTGTCACCAACTCCCCTTCTCCCTGCACGTACGGTACCACCGATGAAATAGCACAGCTCAGTTTATGCATGCTGAAGTCTTCAAACAAAAGAATGGACAAACACTGGCGACAGGATATTTAACTTTCATTTAGCATTATCCTCAGCGGAAGGAAAAGCCCACCTTTAAGAAAACACCGTTGTGAGATCTGCATCTTGCTGCTCTGATACAGCACTTACAGAGTTAGGAATGGACCTTAGTGCCTGGAGGCACAGCAGGGATTTCAGAACCAGTAAATTGGGAAGAAAACAAATCCTAAGGTGAGTCATTTTAATGATGATAAATAATTGGGGAGGGACTCTTTATCAGGGACGGTAATGATAAGACAAGGGGTAATGGTTTTAAATTGAAAGAGGGGAGATTTAGATTAGATACTAGAAAGAACTTCTTTGGTGTGAGGGTGGTGAGAGCCTGGCCCAGGTTGCCCTGAGAAGCTGTGGCTGCCCCATCCCTGGAGGGGTTCAAGGCCAGGTTGGAGGGGGCTTGGAGCAACCTGGTCTGGTGGGAGGTGTCCCTGCCCAGGGCAGGGGGTTGGAACTCAATGATATTAAGGTCTCTTCCAACTCTAACCATTCTATGATTCTATAACAGGAAGAACACCAAAGGTGATACCAAGGGTGTCAGCAGTCCAGTTAAAAACTGCCAAGAAGAACTAAATTAAATAATCTCTCCTTCTAAGTATCTGTTTTTACAAAAGCATTCCCCCCGACCTCAATCCTCAAAAAACTACTACAGAGAAAAGTACATTAATATTAAAGACTTCTAAGTGGCATCTCATCCTTCATTTTATCTTTTGTAAGGGCTTTTATTCTTCTGGCACAGTTTGAAACACTGAGACAATATGCGGAGATGTAAGTACACATTACTCCCCACCAGCTTCCTCACTGCACGTTAAACCTTCGTTTAGTGCAGGAAGCTTCAGGAGAAATCATCTCCAACGACGCAGAAAAAATAAAGTACTCCCAAATTTCCCCAAATACCGATAAATCCGACTGTACCAGGCCGAACAGCCATTTGCAAAAACGAATCCAAACACCAGTGACTAACTACGGCATCTCAGGGGATGGAAACAAAGGCTGCAACAAGCTGGAAGGAGATACCCAAGCACAGACGCTGAATGGCCTAAACCTTCTGGTCTAAACCAAAGGCAGGAGCTACCAGAGGAAAAAAAAAACATTGAGTGGCACAAGACTACATTTTCCAGCTGTTTGACAATCTACCTTGTTGAAATATATCAACTATATTTTACATTTCAAAGCTTTAAGTAGAAATCCATGTTTTTCACAGGACAGGTATGCAGGATGAAGGTATTTTTAGAGAAAGATATCCAAATGGGATTAGCAAAACATAAAAAAAGCCTTCAATGCCCCAAGGAAAGACAAAAGGGAAATTGCTCTGGTGAATAAATAGTAAGCTTTGTATTTTGAGTAAATCATCCTTCTAGCACCACCAACAATAAACAGAAGCAATTTTCACACCTTATTTCTCACTATATTTTTAGAAAACAGAAAAGCACATACAACTTCATCCAAGAAGCACCCATTGATCCATGTTGAATAATTCCTCCCCAGTTCAGCACTTACAGAAAAGCTTGAAAGAATATCCTTTCCAGAAGAGAAACAGCCAAGGATTCAGAAAAGAAACAGCCAGAAATCCCTAAGCGACACTGTCCCCACAGAAGTGACTATCTATGCTTAAATCTAGCAAGAACGTGCCAAGCAGCGTTTAACAAGCCAAGGATTTTGCTTTGAACCTTAACTGGGAGGAAAGTATCTCTGTCTCAGGAGCATCTTAGAAAACTGGTTTGGTGCCAGCAGAGTCCTGGGAGCTGAATCGGCTGCTGCCCATCCTGACACCTGGGCACCCCCCTAGAGCACTGCTACCCATGGGGCTCGGGCAGACACGAGGGCATTGCTCATCCAGCCCCTCACTACCCTCCCAACCCCACACTCTGCCCCTGTGCAATGTTTCAAAGCTCTACACGCACCAAATCGCCATGAAAACCAGTGTTTCCTTCAAAAAGTTGGCTCCCCATCCCGTACCCGCCCAGCTCAGGTTATGGGATCGGACAGATGCAAGGGCTGGTGGTAGAAAAGAGAATATCTGGGGTCTGGAGAAACTCAGAGGTTTTTTTGCAAGCCCTTATCAAGACAGATTTTTTCCACTGAATTACATTACGAGAGAGTAAGAAATATCATACATTACATTTGCTTCAGTGCTTTATGGAAGTATTGCTGTGTCAAGAAGTAAATGTATTATATTTTTTGATAATTAGATCCAGAACAGTTTCATTCTTTGGCCAACACGCTGTAAAAGCAGAACCAAAAAACTACTGTGCCAGTCATCTCATCAGTCCCATGATTTTAACCTTCTAAGCAAGCTCCTGAAAAGAAGTGTGAAGCACAGCAGGAAAACAACTACTCTTCAAAAATCAAGCAGGCGAGCAGCTCCCTGAACGGCTACCACACCAGTTCTTCTGTAAATAAAACAATTTCTTCTGCAAACACAGAAACGCCACCCAGACCCAGTGGAATCATCTTGTATTTGTTCTTTCCCAAACGAAGAGCAATGTGCTATGATCCACAGGCTTCCTCTTCTTCCCGAGATACCTACTGGCTTCAGCTACTGAGAGAAACCACCCCCCCAAAAGAAACGCAAGTGCCAGATCCGTCAGTCTTGTGCTGCTGCTGCTGCTCTGGAAATAGTCTGACCTGAAAGCAACATAGCCCAAAGCTACAGGGGAAATGAGCACATCGTGGTACATCTCATCCACAAAACAGGAAAATGCAGCAGGTTAGAGACACTGGCAGCTTATGCCAGGGCACAGGCAAATCTTAGGGTGTAGGAGGATTAGCAACACTTTTGAAAGAAACAGCTCCCACAAAGGTATTTGTCAGCTCTTGGTGTCTTCAGATACCATCGATTCCATCTAAATGTCATGCTTAGCCACTTGTGTCTCACAACAGCCCTTCACAAAAGCTTTCGTACAAAACTCGCTCAGTCTTCGCTGGCAAAGAAGAACTGAGCAGAGCTGGAAAACACACCAAAGATGCTGGGGCACAAAGCAAGGTTCCCAGATTGAGCCTTCTGCTAGGAAAATGGCATGCTACGTATCCACTGACATATTTTACACCGGGACAGAAGTCCCATCTCACTTCACAGCCTACATCAAACTAGTATGAGCTTTTTACAAAAGGTATTTATAGGTAAGTCATGAACAAAGCCTCTGTAAGCAGAACTGCTGTGCCTTTTGAAGTAGAGATGGACACTTGGCTTTTGTTAGAAGCACAATGTACCACAACCCATGGAAAACGTCCTGCAGCATAGGGTAGATTTTTAATATTTATTTTTTTTAACTAGTTATTTATCTGCTATCCCAGGGACTTTTTTGTGGATCTGTCTTAACCACAGAGCAACAACTGCTTAACAGCCTACAGAGATCTCTGTACAGGAGGGACTTAAGAACATGGCTTTTTTTCCATCAGTACAAACTCTGCTGACTTGACTGGCGTACGTGAAATAAAAGGTAAAATACATCCAAATATTCCAGGGACGGAAATAAGTGAGAATCTCTCCACAAGGCAACATTGCAAACAGTGCTACAGCAGAAAGTATTAAAAAAAAGTCCCACAACCCTGCTCAGATTCTACCCCAACCGCCACAAAGGAATCGGCCATCAATTTTTGTTTGCTTTTTACTTCACGGAATATGACACTGCAAAACAGCAGTGACCACGGCACAGCAGCAGAGTATCAGGTGATGGTGGTTTTGTTTGGTTTAGGCACAATAGTTAGTTATGTGGAGTGTTTCATGGATGAAACAACAGAGTTTTCCCCCGTGTGAGTAAAGCACGATCCTGCGGGGCCCCTCCTGCTGCCCCTGGAGCTCTGGGCTGCTTTTCCCGGGGGCAGTTTCCCACGGGAGCGGGTGGATTTCTGCTAAAACCCCCCCAGTGCAGGCAGCCGGGGGCCAGGGAAGGCTCTGCGCTGCCCGCCTGACACCCAGCAGAGAACCGCAGTGCTCAGCAGCTCCTGCTAAGCCGGGCTTTACTCACGCTGCGGCTCAAAAAGCAGCTGACAAGCAGCATGAAGAGTCTTTTATCCTCTTTCTGGTAATTCTAACATGAGGTTTCCGAGCTGGCTAGAAAGATTCGCTTTAGAAGTTCTCCTTTCTAAACAGGAGATATTTGCCTGAAAAATCAGTTTCAGATCAGCTTCGCGTTAAAAGGGAAGCAGTTACTGTAGTCTTAACAGAGAAAGGAGGTGAAAATACTCCTTCACAGCTAAATTCCTCGATTGTTTCCAACAGGAGAGGGGGAAAAGGGCTGGAAGCACTCTAAACCAGGAAAGCATCCTCAGCGAAGGCACCCCACCAGGTGCTGAGCCTCTCTGCATCCTTCCTTTGCGGATGCTCAGGAATAAAAGCACTGGGAGGAACTGCGGGGGGGGAAACACGAAGAAACCACACGCCATCAGAGTGCCTCAGTTGCTTACTACAGCAAACAGCTCCACGTTCTCTGACAAGACCATAAGAAGCAGGCAAGCCAGCTAGAAAAAAAATACATTTTTAGGTATGTCAGCCAACAAAATCAATCAGAGAGTCACCTTGAGGTTGCAGAGGAGCAGAAACATAAAATGAAGCTGCAGTCTGTTGAGACTTGGGTAGCTAACCGCAAAAGAAAGCGATGGATTTACCACTGGCACCTTTTCCTGCCATGGTTAAAGGTGAGATACATCTAAAAGGCTTTTATATTTAAAACTTTAAAGTAAAATCAAAATCCAGTGGGTTTTCTCTGTTTTAACCAAAGGAAAATTTAAGTAAGACATTTTAGTCTTCCGTACCTCACCGTGTTGCACGTGCAAAGCGCATGAAGGTGGATGGAAGAGGCCAGAATATAAGACACCGGGTCAAATCCCAACTCGGAATGGTTTAACTGGTTTGACTGGAGTGAGGACATTGTCCTAGGACTTCCCTGACAAAGAGCTCTGAACCACACGACCACAGGCATCGTAGAGATACAGCTTTGGTCATGGCATGAAAGATATCCTGGGGAAACTCAAGCCTAACTTGTTAAACTTCCTTCATTGCTGTTTGTTTTCAAGAAATACCATCAAGCCATATATTTAATTTTTGTTGGAATAACTCCTCAAGGCACGAGAGAAGTATAATGGAGGTGATGGTGGGAGGTCAGAAAGAGGGCATTTTCCCTACAATTGTTTGTTGGGAAGGAGAAGTAAATTTATTCAGAATTACTAGTCAAAAAAAAGTATAAAAGTATTTCCTTTGAATCATTTACATTTTAATTTTTCTGACATAATGACAGAAATCCTTGGGGGAGGGGGTTGAAGGGGTGGTTTTGTTTGTTTGTTTGTTTAATTTTAACAGAACCCCTCTCTTTCTAATGTTCTATGGAACAAAAATAAAAACTGCATTGCAGTGTTTTTCAAAAGCTACAGTAAAACACACACACAAAAAAGTGTTTGGTTCTGGTATATTTTTGCTTTGTGTAATGTTTCTGAGAGCTTTTGAAGGCTAAAATACTGCTTTTCTAGAAGGAAGGCTACTCTGATAGTGCCTTCCACGAGAATCAGGATTCCTTCCCCCTGCCAGGCATTATTTGTTGGAGCTGAGCAGTCGCTCTAAACCAGTAAATAATAACAAATGGTACTGCTTTCTACTAAGTTACTGCAGTGGCATCCACTCCACACTAAGTTACACCGAAGCTCAACGAGCAAATAAAGAAGACAAACAATATGGAAAGATTTTCACGTTCATTTACACTTACAAAACTACAAATATCCCCAGGCAGATGGTTTCTCTTTGGAAAAAAAGCAGCAGTGTGTGAGGATATATTTTGCTAGTTGACTCAAACGTGTACCCAAAAAAAGACCTGTTTTGCCCCGAAAGCCATACTCTAAGCTTCTGACTCGATTTTCAAGGTGGCAAATAACCCCCCAAAATGATCCTGCCAAATTGAGTATACATATCTAAAAATAAATGTTCACATTTATTTCTATAAATAAATAAATACATTCACTTTCCTTGTTTCTAACTATTTTTTTTAACTTCCATGGCAGGAAATTGACAGTTACTGTTATTTTCCCTTTTTACCTTTGCTAAAGGAATTATCCACTGTCTGCAAGATATAAATACCCTTTTCAAAGCATCATAGTTACCGTTTTCCCAGACAACCAATACTTTACAGACCGAGATATATCATACCCTCGCACATTCACTTCAGCGGGATAAAAGAATTCTAAATTCTGCTTCTCTTAAAAAGGTAACATCATTAAAGGATTTACCATAGATGTATTTTAATCTACTTTTAACATGTCTGAGGGTTTATTTATTTGAAGGGGGAGGGGATTTTGCTGACATTTGCTTCTTTAGCATCCAAACGACTGTGCTACAGTCATGCCTTCATTCCAAATATTTGTTGACCAAAGACAGCCCTCCATTCCTGACTGAGATTGATAACCAATTTGATTATCCTACTGTTTACAGACTCTTGTGGGTGTTACGACTTTAACCTTCAAATAAAGACGATTAATTTGGCTACACAGAAAACATTTAATAAAAACAAATTAAGAAAAACAAGTTCGCCATTAATGTCCAGAATTGTTTTGTTTTTCTCCCCTCGCTTTTCCATAACTGTCTTGCAACTTTAATGAAAAAAGTTGCTTAAAACCTCAAGGGTTTAATCAGAATCTTGACAAATTACAAAAGTAATGGCTCGTTCTTTGTATTATCAATTAGTTTTAAGATCTCTTTAGCATAGCATAGCATGGATCATATTATCAGATAACCACAGTAGACCAATATATTAAAAAAAGGCACCAAAGACAGGGGCTGGTCAGACAGTAAATCAAAAACATAAGTCAAGCGCTCAGTAATGTCTATGAACACCCACCAAAAGCAACACCAGCAGCCTCCCGAACGCGACCCCAACCCATCCACCACCGGCTTTGGAAGCTCCAGCTCCGGGAAGGGAAAGCAAAAAGGCACACTTGGGCGTGCAGGGCTGGGGAACGCGCTGCGCCATGTCCAACGCTCGGCCAAGGAGCCACGGAGGGGCCCCCGTCCACCCACGCTTTGTTCGTTTTAAAGCCTTTGCTCCTGCGAACAGCCTTCGAACCCTGTTTTCTCCTACAAAACGCGGGGAAAGCGCAGTTTGGGTGCGCCGTCGCTGCAAGCCGGGAGCGACTTGATGTTTCAATTAATTATTTTTATTATTATTTTTTTAAACGAGAGGAAAAAAACTTCACCTCGAGCGGGTCATTTTAACTAATGATGCTTATGCACCGGTTGTTCC
>VXAK01017596.1:235097-289275 GCA_013399435.1 Arenaria interpres
CGGGAGGCGTAGTCCGCCGCGCGGCAGGTGGCGGCCGCCAACGGCTCCAACCGCCCTAACGGTCCCAACGGCTCCCCCTCAGCGGCCGCCAAGCAGGGAAGGGAGGCCCCCACGGCTTTCCCCGCCCCCATCCTCCTTAATTATAGTAATTAGCGGGGGCTATCCCTCTCTCGACATCCAGGGGGTGTATCAAACAAAACCCCACACCGGGGAGCAGGTATCTTGTCCCCACCTGGCTCTGTCTGCCCCGTTTTTAGACCTCTAGGTGCAACTACTCTTTCAGGGAAGATGAGAGGAAACCAGGAGAGAGGGATGTAAACCTGTGCTTCACCACATCTATAGCCTGGTCAAAGGATATTTATCCCCGGGATGCCACGCCAGCGCTTCCCTTCATGACATTACCCTTATTTTCTGTGAGGAAAAGCAGAAGCAACACCATCTCTGGGCGAGGCTTTGACCTTGTTACATTTACAAGAAATTTGGCACGCTGTAGTCGGTGAATCAGCATCTGGGAAAGACAAAAGTCTAGAGCCTGTTCCTACACCTGTTCCTCCTACACTCTGACAAGAAGATGGCCATGTTTCTTCCTCACCTTCTCAAAACACCTGCAATTGACGTTCCTGCCCCAACCCTGTGCCAAGGCAGGTCCTGGCACTGGATTAAAGTCATCTGAAACAGCCTCCTGACTTCTCCTCCTCCTCCATCATTTTCCCCCTGCACATATCTTTAAGCAGCCTCACTCCTTGCAACAACTGCTGACGTCTTCTGGAAAGCAGGAGACAGCACCCAGCCTCCAGCTGCTCCTGGAACAGGTTTACCTCCACACATCAGAGCAACAGTTTTTCATGAAATTAGCCTCAGCCACACAATTAAAGATGCCAGCGGTCAGTTCTTCAGCATTTCTACGGAGATCTCCCTTTCTTCTAGCCCCAGTGGTTGTCCTCATTACCCGACGTGGATGTGAGAAGAGCAGGCTACTGACGAAGGCTCTCATGCCCTTCTTAAAAGCAATTACATCAGGGAGCGTTAGCAATGTGCAGCATGCGATAAGGCATTATTATATAATGTGATTTATTCCCATGGATTACCAATTATCTAGCCCTTTTATTACTCTTATGTTTCAAGCTTTTTACCCTGAATAGCAAATTCGTAAGTCATGACAAGTAGGGGCTTAGTCATAAAAGACAACCATTTCGATGAATTAATCCTTATTTTTCTCCATTATCGAGAGCTCATTTTGGAGCAAGATAGGCAAACCTCCATTTTCCTATTAGAGGAGGTATAATCTGCAATCAGTAAGAATGCACTGAAGAGCCATCTCTTCTTAACAATTTTCTCACAAACAATACTGCATTATCTGCATTGTAGACAATACCATATTGTCGCAAAGCTGCTATTTTTACTACTTATTACCAGATTACCGAGTTAAGCAGCCTCCTGGGGACATCAGTTTTCAGCCAGATTCAGGAGGGATCAGAAGCCCCTCGCAAGCTTCTCCCAGGCTGCTGTGGGTGCCCTGGTACCTCACCGACAGTGATGGAAGGTAGTAAGATTTACAGCTTATTGGGAAACTGCTTCACAAAAAAAAAAAAAAAAAAGCATAAACTATCAAGATAGCAAAAAGTAGTCACACTCATACATTCTTAAGCATTATCCTCATTCATTTCTTTCATTCTTGACGCCATGGCTTCTTTCAGATGGTGTGCTTACAAGAAACACCACTACAGCTATCTTCTGCTTGGCTTTTTTGAGCTACAATTCACTGGAATGCACCAGAATTTCCTTGCTATTGCTACCACCAAAGTAAAAGGCGGCAAACTTTGACGTCATCTCATTTTCCTACAACCGTGGGGCAAGCTCTCCAGCTAGACACCAAGTTTAGCTAGACTGCCAGGTTTAAATCACCCTGGCAGATTAGATACAGTTTGACAGCCAGTTCTGATTGTTCCTGAAGAAGTTCTCAAACTGAGCCAATCTCAGCTGGGACAGTTCACGGAACAGCCCCAGGATGCCAGGGATCTCCAAAGGGGATCCAACAGATCTCCTCCTCGAAGGCTGGAGTGAAGAGTGACAGCCATAAGAGAACATCAAGATTCCATTTCTCTGCAGGTAATATGCCCAATGCCAATACACCCAATGCCAATACACCCAATGCCAATACACCCAACCTGTTCAGGCTGCAGGAAAACCAAGAGGCAGGGATGTGATAAAGCTTCTAAACAGCGAAATATGGATTCTGATAAAAAGATGGTCCCACAGGAATAAGGGAACAGACACCTGAGCATTTCAGAAGTGAAAAATCCAATTTCCTATCCGCCGAGCCAGAACAACATTGCTTCTGGGCTCCAGGAATGAGCTTTGGAGTTGGGAAAGAGCTTCAGGAGAAGGAAAATGACGACTTTGAATTTCTGCTGGCTTTAACAATTCAGCGCCACAAACAGACACCAGAACTAGCCAGGGGAGCATCTTATCAGCAGGGAGAGAGGCTTTAATGT
The DNA here is from genome assembly GCA_013399435.1 of Arenaria interpres. NCBI lineage: Eukaryota > Metazoa > Chordata > Aves > Charadriiformes > Scolopacidae > Arenaria > Arenaria interpres. Next base: position 237,593 of record VXAK01017596.1, read on the forward strand.
AGGCTCCATCGATCCTGGTGTCTCAGCAGTGGCCATTGAGATGAAATTTGATGATATACCTGTGTCATCAGTGCCGAGATACCTCTACGGGTGAAGTGGTAGTAAAGGATTTCTTGCAGAAGGTACCAACAGCATTGGGATCCCCAGGACAAAAAGCAATTTCAAATGTCACGGATGTATCATGTCCCACAGACACCAAAAAAACCCACTGTTAGGAGCGCATCAGGGGTAAAGTTTACAAAGCCAGGACATAAAGTGTTCAACAGGAATAAAAATAAACAAATAAAGGAAGCCAAAGACTGAAAATAGACAATAAAATGAGCTAACGAGTGCGGAGAAGGCAGCTAGGAGGAACTGAGATACAGAAACAATCCAATCTGCATCACCAGAAGCAAGGACACACATCCACAGCTCAGGAGAGATCGGGCTACAAGACCATTTGTCCAGGCAAAGGAAAAATTCAATAGGAAAATGTGTAGGATCTGCATAATTGACACCTTTGGCCACCCAAGATGAGTATCCCGGAAGGAACACGTCCTTTGATCAGAACAGGTAAAGATTTCTCTGGTGATCAGGGGCCATAGGGGCTCCTTTCTCACACTTCCACAATCCAGAAAGGTCGGATTTGGAGCTAGAGCACTGCCAGTCAAAAGGGACTCCATCCGAAAGTGTTTGGGCTGTGCCAGCAGGGAATTTAAGAGCAGTCATTCTTTCTGATTTGCAAAACACTTCAGTATATGCTTACTCTGAAGTATATATATAAAGTGTGTTAAGTACACACATAAATCTCAACCTTCATATAAATTACTCACATTGTGCATAGTCATATATATCATGTTAAACCACCTATAAAAAAGGGGTTTGGCTAAAAGTAAACAAATGGATTTTTGCCACTTTGTATAACACAGCAAAATGTTTCAGTTGCTTATTCAATACCCAAAATATTTTTCCAAGTTACAGTCCTTTCATTTGGGTTACTCAATAAATGACCCAAATAAAAGGATTGTAACTTGGTGTGGGGGGGAAGTCTTTTAACTATGGGAAGCTGTAAAGCAGTCATAAAAATCCCAAACAACTGAACAAAAAAGCCCAATTTCACTAAAAAAAACCCAAATAAATACACAACACTGAAACACAAAGCCTCCGCACCCCATTTCACTGTGAGGGAGAACATGTCCACTGTCAAAAAACCACCACCTTTATCTAGGAAGGTCTGGAAAGAGTTAAAGAGCATCACAGGCGGATGATGCCATCTTCTGGTGTCACTTACACAGCTGTTGATTTAAAGCCGCGATGACTGGCCTGGCCAGATCATCATCGGGAAGATGAGGGACGAGGTTATTTTAAGCATCGTTTTATCCCCCGGGGCAGGGTTCAATGAAATAACATTAATTCAGGAAGAGTCAGCGAAGCATTAACAGCGGTGGTGGGAAAGCGAGCACCAGGCTGCCACCGATTCACGGCCAACTGCCACCGGCCTGTCCCTGGGGGCTGAAGTCGGGGCAGACGGGGCTACGGCACAGCTTGGCCAAGCGGGGCCTTGCATCGCCCTCAAAAATCTGAACCGCTACCGAGGTTTTGAAAGTGTAACTAATTAATTGTGCCCAGCCTTGGTCAGTTGATCATCTTCCACCCCATTAACTTCTTTCTGCTCTCCTTCAGCCAGTTCAGCAGCTGACAGGCACAGTGCTAGTTTATTATTATAACAGAGATTCCTTAACAGATAAGATCTTGCCAGAACAGGATAGTGTAGGAGTGGTGCTGTGCTCAGAGTCTCTGCATTTTATGTCAGAGCTCTAAGGAACTGTTTGTGCACTCCTGGATTTAGAAGTACAAAGGATTTCAGCTGATATATCTGTTCTGTTACAATTTTTCTCTTATCATTATCTGCTGTGGTATAGCCCTAATTAATTGCCTCCCTCCTTCATTTGCCCCTTGCTCTCTAATTGATCTTTCTACATTATCCTCCCTGTGTAATTACATTTGTATTAATCAGTGTGTAATGGATTGAAGCCAGATTGGACTAAACGTATTTTCCCACTCTTAGTCACAGAAACAATCGTAACTTTAGAAAACAACAGCAGCGTAACCGGGGGTAGAGCAGAAAGGCTAATTCTGGCTCACACGTGCAGGGCTCGAGACTTCTCTCGAACATTCAGGAGGTTTTGGGGCATCATGTCTCTTGACGCCTGCGCATCCACCCTGCCCCGAGACTGGGGAGGGACAGCGGGTTGCGCTACGTCACTGTCACAGTTGAGACGGGGCTCACCACTTTCAACTCCAGTACGCGTGGAGCGAGAATGGGAAGATGACACCGATATTGAGAGAAAGCAGTGGGCAAAGCCAGAGGAGGAGACACAGCCCATGTCCAGGGAGCAGCTCAGCTGCTTCACTGCTGTTCTCTTTTAGTTTTCAGGTTTTACTCCTATTCCAACTGCTTTTTTTTCCTTTAAACTGTAGTTACTGGGTGACAACACAGTTTAAATGGGGTTAAAATAATAACAAAATGTAACTTACATGGGTGTCCATGAATTTTTGAAATTACACCATTAAAAAGCTCCCAAAACACACACAGATTGTATTTCAAGATACACAAGGTGACTCTGAAACAAGCAAGTCACTGAGACAACAGGGAACTTCACTTGAAACTCCCTTTTCCTCCTGCAGAAGAGAAAGGCACTTCAGACACAAACATTCTCACCCGAGGGAATGTCGCTTTGGGTACCGACCCTCCCTGCAGCAGGATGGCACACAATCAAACCAATTTTGGGACAGATGAGGCCCTCCCATCACCTCGCTTCAGACATGGCCGTTGGGTTCCTGCAAGCGGGACGCTGGCACTCCTGGGTTTTCCTTTACAGACAGCGAAGATGCAGCTACCTTCATTGAGTTAGCAGAAGTCATCCGGAAGGGTTCTGAAGTCACTGCTTTAAGCAGGAGGACAAGGCACACAAGCTCAGTGCTTGCTGAGCTGGGTGCTTAAAAGGCCAGAACAATCTATGAGTAAGAATTGCAGCCTGCTTCGAACTCCTCTCCTCAGCCAGTGGATTTTCTTACCAAATAGAAATGGAATCAGTATTACATGCTCTCAGAAGCGCATCTTTACATTCTCCTTCTGGCCATTTAAGTAAAGCTTTGTGAAGAAAATTACCCATATATATTCCCTTGTCATCCATACGCTGTTCTTGCACATTATCACTGGCCTGCCAGAGAAATGCTGCCACCAAATGCGCTCAGGCGCCCTGTGAAGAGCTAGAAAGCTGCTTTATGTCTGTGTAGGCCAGAGGAACGGAGCAGGGTGTCTGTACCACCACCTCTCAAAGACAAGCAACAGGCTCCCCAGAGTGAGAAACTCCAGATGATGCAGTTACAGCAGGATGTGCTGGGAAGCACAACAGCCCTCATCGTGGATTAGGGCTGCCACGGCTTCAAGTGACACTGCCCTTCCCCTAAAACCCTCTTCTTTCCCCGAGAAATCCCCTTCCAAGCAGCTGCCTGTTTTAGGGAGCTTCCCGGGTACAGGGGGTTCCACAGCAGGGCTCCACACCCCAGCACACCACACTCTCCATCGGATGGCTTTCCCGGGAGAGTCAACTCACCCAGCATCGCTTCGGCTTACAGACCTGTTGTCTGTATCTCATGTTTTCCACGTAATTAGCTGGTTAGATCAGAAGAAAGCCAATTAGCCACCGCGTGCCTTTGTTCAAATGTAAACGCTTGGATGTTTATAATAGCTAACCCAGCTTATACTGCCTGGCTCTGCTGCTACACGGGACACAGTTCCTCTCCCAGTAAGTGATGTCCTATATTCTTCCTTCCCCAGTAGCAGTTTACTGTGAAGATAGGCTTTAATTTATGCAGGTTATTCTCCATCCTTCTAAGACTGAATATTGCAAAATCTAAAAGTAGAAGAAATAGGGAAGTGAGATTTGAAACCGTTTCTGTGATGTCAAATCCAAGGAGTCTGTTGAGATGAGAGTCCTATCCAGAGTGTTTGCTGTCACCTTCGGAGCTTTCCTGTTTGCAGATGGGAATTTCCACCAGGACCCTCTATTCCGAAGGGCTGAGCTCTTCCTGAAGGGTGCTGGAAACTGAGAAGAGGGATGACTGGCTGCGAGCACGATGCCGAGTGCACCTCGGGATAAATCCATCACCTCCTGGAAGGCTGCACCGAAGATTCTGCTTCCAAAAAAAAAATTACAATTACTGTAATAAGGAAATAGGAAATGTTTGTTATTCTCTACAAAGCGGTTGAAAGCAGGATAGGAAAATGGGACTATCAGAGAAGGAAAACCACAAAGGGCTGCAGTCCCCTGTATTCTTGTTTGTAGAGGGGGAAAAACCCACACATGCAGTCTGCTGGAGGGGATCAAAGGAAAAGGACAGCTCTGCAAATAGCACAGGATATTGTTGAGATGTTCTTTGGAAAGGGGAGAAAAAGCCCTACAGCAGAATAGAAACAAGACACTTACAATTAAACACATATCAAAACTCCAGTCAGTCTGTAGATTAAATCAATTTCATAAACCTAATTAGAAGAATCATGATTTTTTAGTATCCAGCATTTAAGGGAAAATTCTGCCCATTACACGGGAAGTCCAACATAAATTGCTGTAGATAAACTACAGTCAAAAAATCTTTCCTGCACAATGTCCTCTAATACACAATAAACCAGAAATCACTATTCAAACCATATTACAGATACGTGTGATGTTCAAACGAGGGAATTTAACTCGGTCATAGCTATTCCCGGCTCCACACCAGCAAAAACTAGCCTTTCCAACAATGCTCCATTCCTTTTCTAAAAATAAATAAATAAATTAAGATGCCTATGGACTACAGTATTATTCATCACTCTCCTTTCCTTGCACTTGAGGAACACAGTAGTTGCTAGAAATTCTTAAGACTGTCACAGTTCGACTTTACAGAAAGCTGCATCAAATATTAGTCCTAAAACTCATTCAGCACAATCCACACACACCACACAGCCTTTGGAGTTTATAAAATCCTTTTCTCCACCTCCCATTTTTCCAGAATCTCTTAAAAGTTAAAAAACCTTTAGCTGGAGCTTCTAAGGAATAACCTTTGCTCAGGTGCCTCCACCTTGTGCCAACACCCCCCCTTCCTGCCATCGCCCCTTGCCTGACTGTGGCACTGACACTGAACTCTCCTGGGTTCCTTTGACTATTCCCTATCTATTATAATTCCTATTTGCAAACTTCACACTGAACAGAAAATAAAGCATCAGTTAAGCAAGAAACAGTTAATTTTAGACAGCTGAGTTTCTGACAAGCTCCCAGCATTTAAAGCTCTGCAAGTGCTTTCAACTGGCAGAACTTTTAACTTACAGGACATAAGACAACACATGTTGAAACACAACTTAAATTAGAAATAGCTCTTTATAGATAAAAAGCCAAGAGGAAAAACCACACTGACTGCATGACACATAGGCAAATCCTAGCTCGACTCCCTTGGGGAAGGGGGATGGAGTAGACAACGTCCCGCGTTTCCTTCCAACCTCAACGATTCCATGATTTATAAGAAGTACAGAAACATTCTCCAAATCACAGGTGGAGAACCAAACAGCAGAATATTCAGATGATTCAAAGGACGTAACACTTGAAGTTTGCTTTGGCAGAACAAGAAAACTGTCTTGCCCAGATTATTCCCAGGTCTCAGGTCCCAACTACCGGACCCTCCCTCCCCTCCCCTACGCTGTAAGGACCGGAAATAATCATAGAAACTGAAACCTTTGGAAAAAAAAGCGCGTATGCTCGGGTTAAAATCGCCAAAAGACCACTAACACCCCCTAAAATTTACACCTCCATTTCTTGCACATTGTGAAATAAACACATATGCAACGTGTCCATGTTTTGATATGTATTTTTATTTCCCTGCAGTTTTCACTTATCAAGAACAAGTAACAGGGAAAGTTGTCTGAACTAGTGCATAAACAAACATTCTGAAACACCACTACACGTATCTAATTTACAAGAACCGTATAAAAAAAGTCACTAAAACACTACACTACGAAGGTGTCCAACGCTTACAGTCAGACTTTTTCCAACCCGTTACTTGCCTTGTAGCCACAGGAAAACTCTCCAAAATTGAAAAGACAATCTTGCCACAACCCTCCCTCCCCCCCCACCACCTGGGATGGCTCGATATCTAGACATCCAATAATTAATTATTGCAATGATATATAATGCAATACATACCTGGTAAAATATCCTTTATGTTGTGTGTTACAGTTTTAAAGCCGGTTAAAATATGCAGTCTTCAGATAAAATGTAATCAGTTGAAAATTTTCTCATATCTGCACAATTTTATATGTGCGAGATGCATAATTTTCCTAGTCAGTTTTTTTTCCTGTGTAATTATTTTTTATAAACTGGTATTATAAATAGAAATATACATTCAAAATATATGGAAAAGTGAGTTACTACATTAAATTTGCATGTATCGATCCATCCCTTTCCCCTGCACAGTAATAGAAAATACTATTTTGCCTTGAACTTCATATTTGACAGTGAAATGCCACTAAAGTATTTACCAAAAAGTCCATCTAGTCAAATTGTGAAACAAAATGAACCAAGTGAAAACTTTACATTTCCTTTAGAAAAAAATTACAAGAATTTTGTTTCCTAGCTATGAATCTTTAACTTTTTTTTTAGACACAAAGTTGGATTTATTTGTACAAGATACAAAATGTAAACATGGCAAAATAAATAGTTAAAACAAGTGATGCAGGATCCCATTTCATGCTCATGATCCCATTAAAGAATTATTTTTTTTAATCCATTCAGTTGCAAATTCAAGTGCAAAAGCATGATGATGAATATCTACTATTCAAGTAACAGAAATAATATTGATGATACAAATAAACTATTTTACAAGGTAGTGATTTTCCCAATTTTACAAAATTTACATTATATATCGACTTAATACACGATATAATGATAGTCCATTTAGGTCCATTTGAGTTCTCTGTGATCCACAGAGTGCTGTATGTTGCATTCAGTTGGAATATAAATGACTACACCATTAGCGCGGGTCGAGACGCTGCTCTGAGGTTATGTCACTTCCATGGCTACTGTTGTCTCTGCTATGCCATTCAAACCCAGGCGCTCTGGTTCATGGTTCTCTCTGCAAGAAAAGAAACATTCAACAGTTACAGGCAGAACATGAGCACTTCCTTACACAGTTTGACTAATTTCTTGCATGCGCTATGTGTTTTTACGCAGCTGTTACCTGGACCTTAACGCATACACTAGAAACAGGTTATTTAAATCTAACTACTGCCATTTAAGAACTGCTTTTACTCCACTGAGAGTGCAGTCACTTCTACAAGATTATTTCACTTAACTGTAAATTACCAGCTGAAATTATGGGTAAGAGCACCAGAAAGTCAAAAGTCTCCTGAAGGAGCAAAGTCAAGACACACCATGATGACTCAGTATCAATTACTAGAGAGCAAAGCGTTGTTCTAACATAATTTCCCCTCCGCCCCCAATTCCGCTTTAGCACTAACACAAGAAATCTTCTTAAATGTTTTTCTGATTTATTACCATTCTCTATAGAGAAGCCTATGACCTATTCAGCTGAGGTGGAACTTTTCAAGGCATTTGCTGACACGACTTGAAATACCCCTCTGACTTGAGGGAAATAAGAACTAAATGTGTTCATGATATGAAAGTATGCTTTAAGGCATGACTGCTAATTTAAAAAAACCCACCTTTTTCTCAATCTATGCAGTGACTAAATTATACATGCAATGTTCCATCTCAAAAAACTCTTCTTAACCTCTCTGGAAGCATTCTGATTTGCTAATATCCATTTTTTACTTTTCTAATTCATAAACAAAAGTGACTGTTTTTTTTAACATCACACGATCCAGCAAACTTAAAACAAAGCCCAAATATTGTCATTTTCAGAAAACTTGGCCAACTGCAAGTTCCTGTCACTCCTCTGAAACATCTTTAAGTGTCCTGAAATAATAGTGCTGCTGTTCCACGAGAATAAATATTTATCTATTCAAGTTAGATGCAGGCTGGCATATATCTGGGTTTATTTTATATAAATATGTAACATATATATCCAAATGTATATGTAAAATAGGTATGCGCCAGCCTGCATCTTACAATGTGGGTACACAAAGTTATGGAGAGAACACATAGAAAGTTTGATAGAATCTACGTGGAAGTGTTACGTGAGAAGGAACAAGTGAAAAAGGTTAAAATGAAGTAATTTTAAATACAACAGAAATTTGACCAAAATTACTAGTGGCTAAAATCAGTGCAAATTATTTGGTGGTTCATCTGCAAAATCAGCTGTTGTGGTTTGTCACAGCCAAGGTGAAGATGCCTGAAGGTGGCGGGTTTTGTGATGAGGTTGAAACTATACTGAGGAGTCTCCTGGAGGTGGGAACAATGCCATTTAGCGCTCTAGCGCAGCGCTGGGCACATCTCTGGAGACATTTCTGTAGCACAAATATAAACTAAAAGCACTCCATCCCCTTTCACACGTACCTTGCTATACTGCTGATGGCACTGCTCGGAGTCACCTTTGGCACTCTGTCCATACTGGCAGCAACTGTGGCAAGTTTTAAGGCTGTTGGCGATGGCGCTGAAGTCCGTGTATTGATATGCACATTGACTGGAGAAACAACACTGACATTGTTGAGGTGCACCGCGTTCGTCAGGCAGGAATTGTTCATGGGAAGCGTTTGGGGGCTGCTTGTGCACAACGTTGGAATTAAGTGGTTTGTGGTGGTGTGGCCAACTGTCCTTACAAGCTGTACGGTTGAAATCCCTGGGCTGGATGATAAAGCCATGTTGGTGGAGTACAAAGTTCTGGAGGTTCCTGTTACAAAACAAGTGTCGTTAATTAAAAATATGCCATTAGGAATATTTCACCTTTTTTTTTTTCCCCCATTCACAAAAACATCAGAAAATGAAAGAAGTTACTGCATGGAAAAGAACTTTCGCTTCCCAAATTTGTACACTTCGTTTTAGATGCCTGAAGTTAAAGGGGCAGCATTCCCCAGAGAAGTAAATCCAACGGGGAACACCTGGGCCGGGCAACCTCAGAGACCGACTGTGAAGCCAAGTTCTAATGCTTTGAATCAGCTCCTCACCTCCTACCTTCTTCTGCGGGCCACATAAGGAGGGTCTGGGGACCAGTCACCCTCAAGGCAACAGAACTAGGGATGTAAGATTTGTGCAAAGTAGAAAACTCCTTTCAGATAACGCTGCTGTGCTCTGTTTCCACTCTGGAGTTTTGAGAGACTTCAGGTTTCACAGTGTATTTTCAAACCAGAGGTTCTCAAATTTCATCTCGGTATCCCAGCTATTCACTGCTCTGATTCTGATCACAGTGGAACTAGATACATTCACCCCTAGATTCTTATTCCTGAAAAAAATCTGCTTTCAGCTAACATTTCCTCACTTACAGATCTTCCTACCCTAAACAGGAATAGCTATCACCCATCACTGTTACTCAGAGCTTTAGAAAAGCTTTAGAGAAGTAACAGAAATCAGATTTTATATGCATAATATTTGCAATGGTTTTGATCAATAGTAATGCTGCGTCCCATGTATCGGCACGGTACGCTACCACGCGTCTAATCTTACACCCCTCAAAACCTCACCCTCCCAGATATGATCTCAGAGAATAATACATAGTTGTCTTTTTCTTTCCTGGAACTCTTCCAGTATATTGATTTTGTTCAGTTGTGGTTTTTCTCCCCCCTCTATTCATTTCATATTGTCATTAACCCAGCCTGGCAGAAGGTCTATAAAACTAATCACATCATTAGCTGTTAAAGCAACAAATTACTCTAAAAGCTTTTTATTTGTTATTGCAGTCAAATTCCAAATAACATTTGTCTCTCTGCAGCCTGGCTACTGCAGCAGCCTGACCGGCATTCCTGCCTGCTGGAAACGGGGGTGTAGAAGGGGCAGGGAGAAGGTAGCGAATGCCAATGTCTACATTTTCGCCTGAATTTAGGAGGAATCTAAATGCAATAAAGCCTAAAACTTATAGTAATGCCAAAAGAACTGCTAGAAGTAGTTGAAGGCCCTATAATGGCCTTCCAGTACCTGAAGAGGGCCTGCAGGAGAGATGGGGAGGGACTCTGGATCAGGGAAATGTAGTGGTAGGATGAGGGGTGACAGTTTTAAACTGAAAGAAGGGAGATGGAGATGAGATGTGGGGAAGAACTTCTTTGCTGTGAGGGTGGTGAGAGCCTGGCCGAGGTTGCCCCGAGAAGCTGTGGCTGCCCCATCCCTGGAGGGGTTCAGGACCAGGTTGGAGGGGGCTTGGAGCAACCTGGTCTGGTGGGAGGTGTCCCTGCCCAGGGCAGGGCATTGGAACTGGATCTTCTTTAAGGTCCCTTCCAACCCAAACCATTCTGTGATTCTATGATTAGTAAGCTTTTGTCTGAATATGCAAATGAAAGAACGACCAAATAATGTAGCAACTTTTCTATTTCCTTCTCAGAGTCCTCAATAATGTCTTAACCAATTGATTTTTTTTTTTTAATTACACATTTACACTGTTTATAAAATGCTGTCACTTATGCTTTTGATCATAACAGATTGGTGAAAGATAAAAGCCTACAGAAGAAAGCAGAAACAATGCTCTTTGAATCTACAAGAGCATTTGATATTTGTATTACCACACTAATCTACGTGCCATTGGCACAAGAGTATTTTCAAGAACAGTATTTAAAACTATCACAACTAATGTACTTTTTTGTTTATTAAGTAGTATTTCAGAAATCAGGCATGAGATCAGTTGACATATTCTCAGTGCTCACACTAGACCACAAGAGATGAGAAATCATCACCTGAAGGCTGGACAACACCGTTAATATTGTTGTGGCTGGCGTTCTGCTCCTTCGTGACCTCGCTGCGACTGGGCGCGGGGGCACTGACCACTGCAGATGCAGCAAAGTGGGCGCTGGCTGAATCGAGTGTTTTTGACATACAGTCAGAGGTGCTGGAGCCCTGGGGGAATTAAAAAAAATAAATAAATTCTTTATAACTATCCAAGTGCAAAATGAAATACCACATTAGGATTCCTATAATGCACAATTACCAGCAAGTAAATAAATACATCTTCTAAATGTAACCTAATGCACCATAACATTAAATATTTCCATATCACAAGTCTGATGAAAAGCTGAAAATTAGCGTCCAATTGAGCGTTCTCATTTGGAAATTAGTGTCCGAATGAGTAAGTTCTCCTCAATTCAGCCAGTGGCAAACGCAGCTCTCAGCAAGACAGACCACTTCCATGATACGTTGTTCAGCCTGGAGAAGACAGGGCTCTGGGGAGACCTTGGAGCCCCTTCCAGTCCCTCAAGGGGCTCCAGGAGAGATGGGGAGGAACTCTGGATCAGGGAGGGGAGCCCTCGGAGGAGGGGGAAGGGTTTGACCCTGAAAGACCGGAGATTGAGCTGAGATGTGGGGAAGAAGTTCTTTGCTGTGAGGGTGGTGAGAGCCTGGCCCAGGTTGCCCTGAGAAGCTGTGGCTGCCCCATCCCTGGAGGGGTTGAAGGGCAGGTTGGAGGGGGCTTGGAGCCACCTGGTGTGGTGGGAGGTGTCCCTGCCCAGGGCAGGGGGGTTGGAACTGGATTTTCTTTAAGGTCCCTTCCAACCCAAACCATTCTATGATTCTACGTGTTTCACAAGTTTCTTTTAAGAAAATGACTATGACTTAAGTTTCTTTCTCTCTTCTGTCTCCAGGCAGCAGAGACACTGCAACTGCAAATCTGACGAATTTTCAGTATTTATGGTACATTCATGCTCATGGAGCAATTTGTACCACAGTGTAACTGCCCACCACGCTCTGCAAGTGCATGTCTTCTATTAGCCCTGTTTCTCTGAAACAATGGTAAGTATTGGATAGACACCTTGAAATATCTGAATGTATCATCGTGCAATTTCAATTTCTACTAACTAAGAAAATTCATTTCCATAGACACTTTCAGAGTGTCTTAGAAATCCAAAAGTCGTTCCTTTTGTTTAATATTTTTAAATATGCTGGTATCATGTCTTTGTACTTACAAAAAATGTAGTAAGTAACCACCAATACCTAATCCCCGATTAATTGAAGTAGAAAATAGAAGTAGAAAATACATGAGGAGAGGCTGAGGGAACTGGGCATGTTTAGTTTGGAGAAGAGGAGGCTGAGGGGAGACCTCATTGCCCTCTACAGCTCCCTGAAAGGAGGGTGTAGAGAGGTGGGTGTTGGCCTCTTCTCCCAAGGGAATAATGACAGGAGCAGAGGAAATGGTCTGAAGTTGGGGCAGGGGAGGTTTAGATTAGATCTGAGGAAGAATGACTTTCCTGAGAGGGTGGTCAGGCCCTGGAACAGCCTGCCCAGGGAGGTGGTGGAGTCACCATCCCTGGAGGGATTTAAGAAGTGTGTAGGCATGGCACTTCAGGGCATGCTCTAGTGCCCGAGATTATTGGTTTGTGTGTGGGTGTGATGTGGTGGGGTGTTGTGTTTTGGTTTTTTTTGGTTGAACTCGATCTCAGAGGTCCCTTCCAACCATGGTGATTCTGTGATTCTGCGATTGGTAAGAAATCAACAGAAAACTAAGCTCGACAGGAAAACACGCATTCTTCCCTTGCAAGGCTTTACAGAGAAAAAATGCAAATCTTTTGAAAGACAGAAGTAGTAACACTGGGGATGGAAAAACAATCAAATTAAATATGCAAAATTATGTTTTTCCTCTCATAAGCTACCAATTTTTAGCGCTCACTGAACATCTGTTCATAACAATACATTACCTCATAAAGTGTTTTAATAAAGAAGTCTCTTCAGAGCACTTATACAAAGGAGGGTAAAACCAGTGAAAACCGTATGACTCAACAGAGCACTGGCTCTTTCTGCACTGACTGACTCTGTGGTTACAACTAACACACTAAAACATGAAGTCTCTTACTCAACTTTTAAAATGGGGCCTTGATATGTAACTTACATAAAACAAGATGTATGTAACATGAGAGATGAACACCAGAGCAAGCAAAAAGGAAGACAGCAGCATAGGACATTTAAGGTGCTTTACCTGTGCTTTCGGATGTGTCTGTTGTGAGGAATGCTGAGATTGCTGTTTCTGCTGAAGCTGAGCAAGTTGTTGCCTCTGCATTTGAACTAACTGCTGTTGATGTGTCTGAAACTGTTCCTCTGTGATACCCCCTGTTACTACAGAAAAGAAAGTGAAGCTGGTGTTAAATCAGCACGTGTAGAACAAATACACCTGAAATTCAAGAGTGCATCTGTGCTAGATACCAAGTGGTTGAAGATAACACACGCTTGCAAAGATCTTCCTATATTCTTATGCAAAGGAGGGATCCAGCTAAATTTGTTTCTTGTGTTCCTTTAGCATTGAATTAATTTATAACAAAACCATTCACAGCTTTCATTGCTTTGTAAGCGGTTTCTATCTCTGGTGGTTTTCCTTCCAGTAGCTTTAAGGAAAAGCTTAAAGAAAGTCTCTTCCTGGTTTCCAGAAAACAAGCATGTCTTTAAAAATCAGAAGTACAGTGGGCTGAGCTGGGTGCCTTCTCTCCCAGTAACCACTGGGAGTTCACTCCCGTACAACACTCCTTCCTACAGCCCCCCCTTAACGTTGTCCTCTTCTCTGCCACCAGCCTGGACTGTAAAGGAAGCACACACCTGGCAATGGAGAGCCTGCTTCAACAGCACAACCACAATTCATAATTTAAATAGTCTGTATAGTTCTATATAGATCTATATATATACGTAAATAGTCTATATAGTTCTATACTAATTCTCACTTGAAAGGAGCACAAACTAATACACGACGACAAAGCTCATCTCCAGGTCTAAAACTTAGTATATGCAAATACCACAAAGCACTGTTTTATTTAGCAAATCCAGTTTGACCTTCCTATCGCGCTCCCCGCCCCCCCCAAGGAAATGCTTAACTTTCACCTGAACAGGTTTTTCGCCACCAATTATTATTTTTTTTTTTTTAAATGAACTAAGAGTTTAAGAGTGACATAATACGCTTGTTTACGAGACCAAGGCTAATGCAACCCCAGTAGTATCATGCTCTCAACAAGTGAAGGGAACAGTGAAGTCAGGAAAGTTGTTCTCAATATTCTCCCCCCAAAGAACTACAAACTCAATAAATGAAAATACTGTCAAGTGTTTCATGTTGAAACCTGAGTTTTGTGCAGTTGATGCTAACCTGAGAACTAAGTTCTCCCAGGAGGAAGTAAAAACAGAATTCACTTTCCAAAGATTCCCATTAATTACAGTTCAGCAGTTTATTCTAAACTACATTTTTCCAAGACTGAAGCTGTCACTCATCTCAAACACCTGGGTTCTGAAGCAGTATCATCTCATCAACAGACACTGAGCCAACATCAAAACATGAAGTGATCTATATTTTAGGGTCTGGCTCTTTCATTTACTCGTTGTGATACTCATGGTTGTCCTGAAATTCTATCCTGAATAAATACCAAAATTAAGACTGTGACTTTTTAGGAATTAGTACCGAAGCTTCTTCTCTACTGCTGCATTATTAAAACAGGCTTCAACCACGTTAGGAGGGCCCTTAAAAATCCAATGACATACAGTTACTCCTATTAGATTCTAGGGATTTTATTCTCATTTCCAACATATTCTAAAATCAAATTTCTTTCACGTTTAGCTGTACTTTGTTCCTCTTGAACATTCTTCACTTATTCTTGAATATCCTTAGCTATTCCTACAAGCTACTACACAAGTTCACTCAGCTAAACCTGTTAAGTTCCCTCGCAACAGTCTCCCAAACCCTGTTGCGTTCCTAAAGGCAAGAGAGCCAAGACCAGCATTATGGAACATTAGATATATATGTATTTCTATTTTTAAGTTCTGAAGTAAGAAATTCCAGAACATGTTCTAGAACATTTTTTTCTAGAACAAAGGACAAGCTTATAAAGCAGAAAGAAACACCTAAATTGCATTTAGCTGTAATTAGCTATTATTTGTAGTATTATATTGCAGTACAGGGGCATTCATCTATAAAGTTGCATTTTTCTGCGGACACAGAAGTAATGTAATTATCATATTAATGTAGTAATTGCTTACTCTGCCTTTCCATGTTTAAATTCCACTCAGTTCACTACCTGTCACCAGACATTTATTCAGCGGTCACTCTGAACTTGGCTGTTAGCCTTGTTATAAACCAGCAGATGTTCATTAGCACATTTAACATCATTTGCTTCTGCCAAATCAAACAACTGAAGGGTCCTAGAGAAAAAAAATAGCAAACCTCTATGATGTCTCAAGGTAGCCTTTAAGGTCATAGTTAAGTGCAAGGGTTCTATGCTTCTTATAAAAGGTTCCGTTTTCCAGAATTTTACCTTCCACTGCTGAGTATCAGTATTTTCTATTTCACCAGAGCCTGACAAACACCACAACAGAAGAGGGTCAAAAAGTCAATGTGAGAGTAAGTCTCCCAGGCTCCTCTCCTTGATGGCTTTAGTTTGGACTAGGATGTCGCTTCTCTTAGGATTTCAAGGCTTTAATGAAAGATCATCTTTCAGGCTGCCCCAAAAGTGGTATTTCATTCATGTGGTTACTTCTAAGTGGTATTTAATTCCGGGGGGAAAAAAACCAAACAAAAACCCAAAAAACCACCAACCGAAAAAATACCCACAAGTCCAAAAGGTAAGTGTTTGTCCCATAAGCAAAACTCTCTTGCTGAGAATGCCATCATCTGCAGTTGGCTTCTGTATTAATGGACATGGTAATGGAACTATTTGAGAGGGTCATTGGAACTGCAGCTGAAACAGACCGGGAGCCAAACGCAACATACTGAAGACTTTGCCTAAAGCCTGCTTCTTCCTTCCATCCCAAAAAATCAGCGGAGTTGCACTCTAGGAATTCTACAAGCAGGTTAAGTATCACTTGGCTGCCATAAGCAGTGCCATCTACAAATTCCTGGCAACTTCCTTCCTCCATCATCTCTCGATGATCAGTTGCACCCCCAGCTCATCACTCGATCTCGGTTTAGATCAAACAGAGAATTCTTTTGGAGGTGTCTCTGGCAAGGGCCAGCTTATTTTTTCTAATATGGTGTGTAAGGCTCCCAAGAATTTTACACAACTGATCAAGGGGATCAGACTGTTTCACTGACCTTGTCTCTTAAAGTTACTCTAATTCAGTTTTCCCATTTGCAGTTCTTGTAACATGAGCAAGAGAATAATTTAGCTTGAAACAGTGGTTCTTTATTCATGCACTCATTAGGCACTTTCAAGAAAACACCAGTCGCACGTTTTTAAAATAAGTCTTCCTGTTTGCACAATGCCCAGCATTTGAGGAATTACCAGAGTAAGAGCTGCTTTATTAATACAAGTGAAAAATGTAATGCAGAGGTAACTTTAAATAATTCTTCTGCACCGAAAACCAAAGCAAGCAACTCCAAGTCTTCTCTAAACTAAAAGGAAAAAACAAAAACAATCAGTTTAACCACTGACATTGTTTCTCCTGGAGGTAGTTTTATGCTTACAGCGTGCTATAGGATCAACTGATTTCAACAATCATCTCCCAAATGGAATGGCTTTAATAATGCAGCAATAATACCTGTGCTGATTTCATACAGAACCTGATTTTGACCACTCCTAAAATTTACTATTTACTAAGGAGAAAAATCTAACAGCAGCGCTTCTTGCTGGCTCAGTTATTTGCTGAAGAATTCTGATGTTTACTGCATCTGATCTTTTACCAAAATTCCAGGATTTGTTTTGCAATTTAAACCTGTAAAGAAAAAGGTCTGCCATAACCATAATTTTCCCTGCATAACGTTCTTCACCTACCGAGTGATCTCTATTCAAATCTAAATGTAATCTTCAGATAATTTCTAAGCTTATGTAACAGAAGTTAATTATTATTCCTCTACAAAGTGGCTTAGATCCATCAGATCTATTTTATGCATTTTTGGGGTATTTCTCTATAGTCTCCTCTATCATTAAAACGCGTATGCCTATCCTTTCCTTTAGTTCTCTTTCCCTAACAGCAATAATCCTGAACAGGGTGAGCACGAGTCCACACGTGTATATCAGGTCTGTCACGAATTTGCTGCATAGCACCAACAATTTAGGGTTTTTATCCTTATCGATGGTATGACCTGAATCAGGAAGGGCTGACATCCCAACCAAAACACCACCCCCCGCCTCCCCCAAATATACTGGTTAAACGCTGCTCTCATTTTAGTTTTCTTACTACGTGCCATCTTTCCCCCGGCTACTGGAATTCTCTTCCCCTGCTGCAATCTTCATTTAAACTAAAGCCAGGGATGGAGATTTGTGAAATCTCTTCAACTTTTTTCCTTCAATCACTTCTTCCTTTACTGTTAAAACCAGATACATCAGCTTCCACCCCAAAATGTTCTCCTAGTTCTTTAGGTAGACTCCACCCTCAGGGGAATAAAAAAGGCTCCCCAGAGCAGAATTTAAAGTCTCAAAGTTTTACAACTAGGTAATGCTTAAATAATCGATCGGTATTTATTACATCATCATGAAAGAAATCTTGCAGCATTATTTCCCCTTGTTCTATAAAGAGCTACCAGCAAATTCTTGTTTGTTCCTTACAGCTGATGGTCCACATTTCACACCCTTAACTCTGACAAGTGTATTCCTTTCTATTTCTACATTTGCTTCACCAAGACCTCTCTGATGCTTATCAATAATCCCATCACACAAACCTACCCCTTTTTCTGCTACAGCTGCAACTCTCCAGCCCTTCAAGTTCCTTACAAAGAAATTTGTACAAAACACAAGCACAGCACATTATGACCACCTTCTCTCCATACAGCAGAAAAAAATACTCTTCTGGAAATCTTTCCATGAGAGAGAGAACAACATAAAGGTTGCAATGATCATACTGAAAAGCAAGTTATGGAAATAAACATTCTGAGCTTATGTCAGTACTACACTGATGTTACTTAACCAGCTAACGCTCAGTCCTCTATAACGATAAGGGAGAAAACTGCTTTTGTCTTCCAAGAAATTTAATTTCTATACATGAATTCTAAAGGTATGTTATTGAAGATTAAACACCCAATCCTGCAACTGATGTTAAAAGGAGCAGACCATTCCACACCCATATGAAGTTAATTACAGAATTTAGAATCAGCCTATTATATTATCTAATTATCCTAATTTTACAATACCTAATTCTATATACACACAATAGAGTAGGAAAATACTCAGATGCTTGTTGACACTTGGTAGTAGATTTTTTGGGGGCATATCTCCAATTGTTGAGCATTTTAAAGAATTGTACATCATTTTACGATTAGAAAGGAGCAACAGTGTTGAAACTGAAGCAATTACAACTCCTGGTACACGAAGCAAGTGATGTAAAGACTGCTATAGTGTAAGCTTAAAGCAACTTTTTCTTTTGGTGGCTTTTATCCCAACTTTAGGGCTTCTGTATCCAAATCGCTAACAGCTTACAAAGATCAGAATTGTTACGTATATTTTATATTTTGGTGAAGATACTACAAGAATTATATATCTTTCTAAAATGTAACATGGTTTATAAGCAAATGGCTGTCTTGCTCGTCTGGAGCTATCAGGTCATGAAGCCGACCGGCAAGAGATGGCTGCACTGGCTACGAGAGTTAGAGATGGAATTTAGGGAAAAGGCAATTACACTTAATCAATGGCTGGTGATTTTCTTAGGAAAAAAATTAAAAAAAAAATCAGAGAAGGTGTATCATTGGCTGCTTCCAGTGTCAAATTTTTAACTATCACAGTTATCAACAGAAAATGCCATTTTCAGACTTTTTCACACCAGCTCATTATACTTACCAACTTACAACTGTTTTTCTGAGAGGTTTTGGCAAGATTTGAAAAGAAAGACTCCAACAACAAACAGACACTTCCCCCTCAAGAAACCAACTGCTTTTCTTTTGCATTTATGCAGAGCACTCTTCTCTCCTTAAATTAGGTTATACCAATTAAAGTCCAAAGACTCAGTCACACCTAAGCAATTCTTAAACACGAGCAGAATCCTTCCCTTGGATAATGCATGTTTAAGTCCATTTTTTCAAGATTCTATTGAAACTGAAATGGAAGCAGGAGGAAGAGGACTCTTTGTGGAAAACTCCTGTATATGCTAAGAAATACAAAATACTAGCTTGTATCTTTAGTCTAGCTACACGTCACTGCTGAAGATGTTATCAGTCACAAGTAAAAACACTGGAATTCAGTATTTGAAGTTCCAGAGGAATTCAAATCCTTTGCCTACCTGATATGCCATTCTTGCTGGTGTTCAATAAAGCTACAGATGCTGCAGAAACTCTTTTATTATTCACAGTCTGCCCTGGTTTCCTTGAGGTACATTCTTCGCTATCGCTGTCCTGTAGATTTAGTAGCCTTGGCTGAAAACACTGCAGTCGACATGATCTGATATTGCTTAGTATTTCAGGAAGGGACAGTCTGTTTTCACAACGTTTATTGGAAGCATTGGTCCGTGAGAAATTAGAAGAAAAGTCTAAAGTCTGGGAAGAGCTTGAAAAACTGTTCAGCATTTCCGGGTCAATCTGTCTCAAGACAGGATCGTGTTCTGTGGATATTCGGTCCATTATAACCCTGATTAAAGAGGATGAGAAAAAACCCCATTAGTTTATCTCTTTTATTTTTATCCTTTGAAGAGGAATAAATAGTAAACATAACATGACTGTACCTTCCACCCCTGCCAATTCGCCTTCTTGCAAATCCTATACATCTTCTTGGAATTGTAAGGGTTGTAAGGCAATGCCTGAACCTCAGTTTGTCCAATTCTGCCAATTCTGAGTTTTCATACGAAGAATTAGTTTGGTCCAAACGAGGCTGTAAAGAAAAAAAAAAAGGCAATTTTGCACTTGTTTAGAGTGTATACTTTGGTTAGGTTTCTACTAAGTGATTATCATGCAGAGGCTACAGCATAGAAAATGGCCACAGAACTACCACTTGATTGACCATGCTCAGATCATGAAAGAACTTGGAAGACTTTTTTTGAAAATACATGAATTCATGAAAACAGAAAATCCTCTTGCCTTGATTAGTCATAAAATTAGATGCCACAACCAAAATATAGAACAAGTCAGAATTAATTCCTTCTACCAAGAAGTACCTAAAACTGTCCTAATCAGACACAGCCCCATCTGGCCCAGCAGCTCCTGTCTGATAACAGCTCTTTTGGTGATTCATCACAAGATATAGAACACAATTCTTCTCTTGTGGCAGCCTCTGAGCCTCAGGCTCTTAGAAGCCAAAGGACTTCCTGCAGGCAAGGCTCCATTTGACTATGGTTTGTAATCGTCTAATCCTCCTAGTAAAGGTCAGTAGCATAAAAGCTTTTGTCTGTAAAAATGAGTGTATGAAAAATAACTGATAGAAATACCTCAAAAATACAGGCACAACTCCAGTGCTAGAGTATCACACTGCAGCAGAATACTTTTAGTATTCATTGTGACAAAGGAAATACCGAGAAGGCCTATTCACTTATCAAGGATCCCGCTGAATCACCAGCTGTACGAAGCAAAGTGACAACAATTCCCAACTCGGAGAGCTGGCAGCCAAAGCACATAGGTAATTTACAAAGGGGTTCCTAAATCTGCAGTTTAGTTTTACTCATGGAACACGTGCTGCCAAAGGTAACAGACGCTGCTCTGAATGGCCATTGCTCCAATATGCAGCCTTCCATTACCGGATCCTGACAGTGTATGTTCTGTATCAGCTTACCTTGGGGCATTTTTATTACTCCATGAGTATCTTGGCTACTATTATGAACTCAAAACTGCATAATCTTTACAAGCAGAAATGCTCTGGGCTGTCTGAAATGTCTTGTATGACAGGTTAATAAATATTCATTAAAATAATCAATTTTGTGATCAGGTTAAACCTACACTAACAGTGGTGCTGTAGATTCAACCAATTTATGTTAAGAGTTAACCAAAACTCAAATGGCTTCAGTAGTTAAAAAATATCTTAAAAGGCTAACATTAAGGCTGTTAAATAACCTGCTTCTAAACAGCAATGGAAAAAAGTAACAGAAAAGAATGAAAATACAAATTTTCAGTCATCTCAACTTGTTTTGGCAAAGGAGGTAACTCACAGGCTAAGGAAAAAAAAAAGTAGGATAAATTCTAAGCAAAATAGAAGCTTCAGGTAAGCAAAAAAGGGGAACTAGATTATCCATCAACACGTTAAAAAACTCAACCAAACTGAAAGAAGAGTAAGTTAAGAGGCCACACAAAATGGGTGGGAAAGAGAAAAGTATGTCTTAAATAACCTACTAATAAATTTCCAAAAGGAGAAAAACAGTTAAAAACAATGAGATATTCTTGGAAAGATGGAGTTGTCTGGTATTCTGGAGTGACTGAAGCACAGCAGAACAAGGCAAAGCAGGGACAGGAGGAGGTGCCAGCACATCTGACCTGAGCAAAGAACTTGTAGTACAACTTGTGGGAGACGCCCGTGCTATAATTTGAATATTCTGAGGGGCATTTGGGCTTCTGAAACAGTCTACCTAGTAACTAAATGATTTCTCTGTGACTTTAAAGGCTACACAATTATTTTGTCAGGTAACTTCAGTCTTCCCATGGGAAGCAAGAAAAGAAAAAACAGAGTCGTTATAGTGTTGTGTTGCCTTTCTTGGTCCTCTGCAGCCTAAAGCTCTCTGTCTATAAGTACAGTAAATTTTCTTAGGTAAAAAAATTTCACTGTCAGTGGTTCCGAGATGATGACAGGACATCTATAATTAGTCTCTGTCCTCTGAACATTCTCGCAATCACAACCTGATGTTCTTATATATATATATACACACACACACAACTTGCACTGATTTAAAAAGAAAATTTTGACTTAACTGTATGAAAAAAATCCTTAACAGATTTCCCCCCCTCTGCTTCAGTAGCAGGCTCTCCTCAATGCCCCAGTGGGATTCCTCAGCAGGTCTGAGAACTGGGACAACTAGTAGCTGACCCTAATGAGCTCTACAAGCTGGGAAGAAAGGATGCGCTAAGAAAAACAAAGAAACATCTCTCTCCCTTCTTATTGGTGGCTGAATCAGTCTGCAGGCAACACACTGTATCACCGCCAGGTAATCACAGAGGAACAGTACAATTAGAGTAATTCTCATGAAGACTGAAAACGATTGTCTTTGGATTCACCAAATCAAAGCTTCGGTGGTAAGAGTGGGAACAGAAGAACTATTACATTAGCACTATGCCAATCTAAATTTAAAAAAACCAACCAAACAACATAACAAAAACCACCCCACTAAATCCAAGAGCAGACAGTCTTACAGCGTAATACTGGCATCCTGCTCTTCTCCTGAAAGCACAAGGTCCATCAGGATCATTTTCTTCTTCTGCTTCTGATACTGGTGAGGGTACCTAGACCAGAAAGCAAAGTCATTCTTCCAACTGCCATATTTATGTAATATAATCTTATGTATTTGTTATACAACTTTATATAATACGAACTGCCACGTTTACATATTAAATGCAAGCTTCTCTGAAGCATAGCTTAGAAGAAACTCGCAGTTTAGGTGAGTATCTTTTAAACACATCCACCGCTCAACAGCGTTTATTCTCCATTTGAAGCCAGACTGCCCAAAGTACAGGCAACTGAAATTTCTACTTTCCATACGCTGAGATCGTGAAACAGCGTCATTACCTGCAGGAACTCATCTTCATCCGAGCTGTGGAAGTCATACTGTTTAATATCGCTCTTGTTGACAACAGGCAAGGGCTCAGCAGAGGGCTGTTGAGGAGTTACTACACACTCTATTTTAGGTTTCTTCAGATACTTCTTCTTTTGACGTACAACATCTGACACCTCCTCCTTTAGAGATGAATGATGAGGATGCTGTGTGTGAAAAACAGACCAAAAAAATCTAAGAAGATGAAGTAATTAACCTTTCCTCTTCTCATGCCTGGAAGACATGACTGCTTATCTTCCAAAGCCTCGCGACATGCAGCATCTGCAGAGTATTTCAGACACATAATGCAAAATTTATTCAAAACATTAAAAAAACCCAGAACTTTACCTCTGATCATCTTTAGAGATGTTTAGTAATAAACAAACTGAAAGTTTTCAAGCCGTACAACTACCTAAGAGGTTCCTTGCTTTGCAGTAGACTCAGTGCATACTGTAACCGGAAGTCCTATTCCAATTAGTTTTCAAAATCTCAGCTTTCTATAGCAAGCGCTTTCAATTTTCTGAACTGCTCAGTTATGTTCAGAAGAAACAATCTAATCTGTTTCATGTTTCTCAGATTGTTTACATTTTTGAAGAGATGTAACAGCACTCGGTTTTGCTATTTAAGATTTTGCTAACGCAAACCCTCTGTAGTGAGCAACTCCATCAATATTAAACTGCTCACTTGAACACAAATGCTATTAAGCTTCAAAGCTTTTAAATTAAAAGGAAGACTACTCCACTTGCAAAATTCTCAATTAGTAAAAGCCAGTGCAGTTTTGAAAAAGTGTTTAGATTTACCCCTAGTTACTACTTATCAATAACTGTCTGACTGAAACCATTCCAGTAATGGAGCTCAGCTTCAGAATGAGAGGAGAAACACAAAATTCCTGCACAAGAACCAAGATCTGTATTCAGTCCCGTGCCCACTAGGTGTCGTGGGTGCTAAAGACAAATTTCAGAAGCTCTCCAGCCTTGCATTCAAGCATTCTATAACAACTAGTAGTTCAGGGTATTTCTCAAATTCTCAAAAAGGGTCTTAATTCAAAGTTAGTTGCATTTTTTTCTCTGTCACATTAACAGTGGAACATCAAGTCTTATCTTTTTTCTATACTGTCCTCAGCTCAGAGAGCTAAACTATAATGATGACATTAAAACAGCCTGCAGTTGATACTTGTCTTTTGGTTTGTTGGGAGGTTTTGTTTGTTTCAAAAACATGACCATATTTATGTTTTTGTATTTAAGTTTTACAGCAAAAATAGCTTCTAAAAGGGAGAAAAGATACTTATGGCTTAAGTAACCATTAAAGGAAATATGATATGAAGAAGTAGAAACAAGACAGGCAGAACAACTATTTCTAATAATACTATTTTGCTAAGATTGGAATCAGTTAATTTTGTAATTGATGCCTGTATTAACTGCAGAAAAACCCCAAACCTTATTTTGAAGTAATCATTTTAAAAACATTAACCCAAGATGGATACATTTGTCAATACCACTGCATGTAGTGTAAACTGCTTATGACTACACTACTGTCTTCCACTGAAATCTACTGGAACCGCACCCGCCTGGATGCAGTCCCGGGTAACGCGCTCTGGGCAACCCTGCTTTGGCAGGGGAGTTGGGCTGGATGATCTCTAGAAGGTCCCTTCTAACTCCCAACATTTCCGTGATTCCGTGATCACCAGAACGAACAAACACAGTCATAGTCATGGTTAACGAGGATCCTCCTGAAAAGAAGTATCTTAATTATCTTCTGCACAGATGTAAAGACTGGCCTCGGAGGAAGACCGTAACGAGCATACAAAATACTATCATCTGATTCGGTATCAGATCTGGACGGTGACAGAAGATACAGAGTTCTCTTTGATGTGGTGGGTTTGGTTGGTTTTTTTGGGGGTGGGGCTAAGGGTTTTTTTGGGTTTGGTTGCGGTTTTTTGAGTGGAATGTTTCTTGCTGAGACAAGAAAAAAGCAAACCATTAAAGTTTTGCATTTCTAGCTATGGATTATTCTCATATTACTACCTCTCCAGATGTTAATAACAAGGTCAATTATAAAAATAAAACTAGATCCACTGGGTTTCTGTACAGACTAAAAAATTGTAAAGGAAGACTGTGGAAATAGCACTAAGTACAGCATTCCACAACTTCTCTAATTTTAGAAACACAAAGTAACTGGTGTGTGACACAGCAAGTCAGGCCTTGCATCCTTCTGCCCTCACTCTCTCAGAGCAGCTTCCCATCCCTTTGCGGAAACAAAAGGTTCCAAATTTAGCCGCTCTTTCTTCCACCTTCCTGTGCTTGCCACTCACCTAGTGGTGAGGGCCAAGCTGCGGCAGACAAACATGCCCACTCAGTGTTACTCAGAAGCGTGCAGGCCTCAACCATAACAAACTGCTACAAATTCCAGTGTGTGTTCTTTAAAACATTAGTTGCTTGCAACTTTTTTCAGGTACCAACAAGATAACAGTTGCATTCTTGTCCTCGGAAACATCACTAATCACAGATCACTGAAACAGTTCAGAGTAGTTTCTAGAATCCTGTAGTATTCTAGCTAGGATTCAGTAAAATCCTGTATTTTCAGGACTATCTTTGCACTGGGGGCCAGTCAGTGCTCATGGACAACACCATCAGAAAAATTCAGTGTGCCAAGTCTCCCTTTGAGGGGAGAAGAAGAAATAATTCACTTTACTTTGCATTCTCATGGAGGTCCTGATGCCTATTTAAAACTTACATGGGAAAAACAATAAAAATTGAACTGGAAGCAAAAATAGCAGCCTCCTGGTACCCTACCTTCACTTATGGCAGCCTCCTACTCAGTTTTCCAAAGCAAACATCTGCAGGGTATATCCAAAAGAAAGATGAAACCGCTACCAAGAGACTTGCAGCAGCAGCAACCTTACCTTAACTTTACATTCTTGAGCTTTGTGATGATTTCCATTATGAAGAGTGGATGGAGTTGTGCTCATCTCTTTTTCAGGTCTATTAAGCTTCACTTCATTTAGGATTTCACCTCCATAATCACCCAAATGGTACCTCAAAAAAACACCACAATTAAAAATATAATATCGCCTTTCCACTGGGAAATATTTGAAAGACACAAACCAGTGTCAAGCCAGACAGTCTGCATAAAACCCCTTTTAGTTCAGCTCCTGAAGTTTACAGTGCAATATAACCCCTTCAGCCCCACACGCGTGCAGAAGACTAGCACGATAGAATCTTAGAATTGTCCAGGTTGGAAGGGACCTTTCAGATCATCAAGTCCAACCATCAACCCAACACTGACAAAGCCACCACTGACCCATGTCCCTCAGCACCACGTCTGCCCGGCTTTTAAATCCCTCCAGGGATGGTGCCCCCACCACTGCCCTGGGCAGCCTCTGCCAAGGCTTCACAACCCGTGGGGTGAAGAAATTTTCCCCAATCTCCATCCCAAACCTCCCCTGGCACAACTTGAAGCCATTTCCTCTTGTCCCATCGCCTGTTCCTTGGGAGAAGAGACCAACCCCCCCTGGCTACACCTTGCTCTCAGGGAGTTGTAGAGAGCGAGGTCTCCCCTCAGCCTCCTTTTCTCCCATACAGTAATAAATTTCAGGAGGTGTTTTCAAACATATTTGATGAAAATTAAAACCTCGGTGTTATAAATGACTTCTTACAGGTATAATCTGCAATTTTACCTTTTCTCAACAACTTCCAATGTTAAATGCAGTAGCTCGCGTTTTGTCTTCTCTCTCCTCTTAATCATCTCCAGAATCGTTATGGCTCTGCTAAACTCTCTTCTTAATTTCAACATTTTCTCATAAGACGCTTCATCATTCTTTCGATTCTATTGAAAGATTAAACAAATTTTAAGTCAAAAGCAAAATCTGCAAGGCATAAATAGCAAAAAAAAAAATTCTAGATAATGCTGCTGCAAGCAAGAATCACGAGTACACTCAAAAGAAACTTTTCCTAAACATCATCTAGTTGGTAGGCAAAGCCACAAAAGCAAACCCCAGTTTTTGAGATAAAGCTGAAAAAGAACTTTTCAGCCATTTCCCATACACTTTCTCTGCTCAGATTCCTTATCAACCCAGTGGAAGTTTGTCAGAACAAGGAATTCAAGACTTGGTTCCCAAAACACTTGTTCCACCTTGATTCCACACCCAATGAGGTTGTTTACATATGTGTAGAAAGTTGATGTAAAATGCTGAATAACTGCAGATTTTCTAGTTCAAATCAATTTCTGTACGAATACAAAACCTGAATTATTTACTCCATGGCAAATGGAAGATCGTTTTCCCCTTTGTCACAGAAGGGGAAGTGTGTAACCCAGCAAGTCCCACAGCTGCTTGTGGCAGCTGTGCAGTATGTGCCGATACCTATAAATCACCCTTTGAGTTTCAGCTTTCTAGAAAACGGACAGACTGTAAATTGTCTGCAGAGAATTCATGAATTGCACAGACTGCATCATCCAGCAGGTTTGAAATTTAGCCGGATTATCTAATACTGCAAATATTAACAGAGGCAATCAGATCAGTAGCTGTGGATACCATAGGACAGATCCTGCAACACACCGGATATGAATCAAAATGACTCCTGTCGCCGCGGGATGTAAAATGACAAATGTAAACCAGTAAAGTCTGACGAGTTACCTTTCTTGTCTGCATCTTCTCAGTCCTCCTCCGGAAGGCAACGTAAGGGTCGTTGTTGGTGGAGCCATCCCTTTTTTCCTGTTTGATCTGGGGGATGAGAGACGGCCCTCTGCAATTCTTACGCTTTCTTACCCAGTAGTCATATACAGCCTTGATAAGGTAGTCATCCTCATTTAGCAGCAATTTAGCTTCCTGAAGTGTTACAAGCTAAAAGAGAAAATTGGAAAAGTACAATTAAGATAAGGGTGGGGTACTGGTGCAGAGAGAAAGTCACTGCACACTCACATCTCTCGTACACTTTCAAACTTGATTCTTTTCAAGAGAGTAAAGGGAGGAAAAACCACTGATCTAAACTGAAGTACCTAAGCCATCAGTTGGTCTTCCTAAGTTAAATATATAGTTCCCAACTTTTCTGGCCCAGCACCATCATCATCTCCTCAGAAACTTTCATACAAGACTCTACAACTTCAATTTTTCATGAAATCTGCAAACACTGTTTGAAACAATTACAAGCCCAGGATATAAATAACTCACTACAGTCTGCAGATCACGATTTGGGAATCACTTTAATTTGACTACTTTTTTTCTAAAAAAAAAGTTTCTATTGGTTAGCCATTATTAATATATGATTGTTTGCCACTTAGAGTTGATTGCCCTAGAAGATATTTTACTGTAGACAAAAGGTATTCTGAAGTAAATTAGTTACTTAATTTTTTCCCAAAAATGTTTACTTTGTGAGAGAAAGGGATAATAACCATCCCTGTTTATTGCAGGGGGAAACACATTACATTATTATCTCTACATTACAGAAACAAAGACATTCACTTCTTAGCTAAGTTATTTCAGTAGGAGGTAGTTAAACATAGATAATTAAATGATAACTTTTTTTCCTTTTTAGTTAAGCTTTTTATATGGAAATTGGACTCCAAATAAGTGCAAATCCCATCACTGACTAACTAGTACATGAATTCTAACATGTTCGTATCACTATAAACCCATTTATTACAACATTTTGGCCTCTTAACACACAGCACTGAACTATATCAGGTTCAGTAACGGAGGCAGAGTTATGGATCCTGCAATGGATTTTTCGCTCCTGTAAAACATCCATCTCACTGAGAAATAACTCTGCCCGTTTCAAACCTGCCTTTCAGAAACTGATCCTTCAGATGTAATTTTTCAGTAATGTTTTCGGCTTTAAGACCCTTCTCCAGACACTGACCTCCTGGAACACCTCAGGAACCAATTAAGACACTGAAACGCAATTAAGATACTGGTACCCTCCTGATAAAATAAGTGACTAAATAAAACCCAGCACGTGCTTCCTTCTGAAGCAAGGAAGAATTGGATTCTCATGTACGTTTACAGCCAAATCTGTACACCATAAGCTTCTTCCGTACCAACACAGGTAAAACCAGATGTTGTAAACTGTCCTCTCTAACACACTGGGGTTAGGAATTTTAATTTAAACTATCTCCCCCCAACAATCCCCCACAAGCTCCCTCCCCACCTGTTTTTCTGAGTTACCAATATTGAGAATAAGAGACAGCAATGTGGTTTCTCTGTAACTGCAGACTCACACAAACACTTATTCTGTTAGTAGGAAATACAACAGACTGAAAAGCAAACGAAAAACCACCCAGAACCACCCCACCAGAAAACCGAGAAATCAAACCACCTCAGTCATTTCTTAAGACAGTACAATACCTGACTAGAACTGGCTTTTTCAAGCCTGTCAACCATTATTTCAAACTGCAGCGGCTTGATTTCCATCTTCCGATTTAGTCTGTTCAGTAAGGTTTCATCCTCAGAGTCCATATCATAATCTGGCTGTTCGTTGTCCAGATTAAAGGCTGAAACAAAAATACACAGGCACAAAAAAAAAAGTGAAATGTTTGGTAAACAACACACTATGGAAACACAGAAGTGTGCATCTGACCATCAGAAAACAAAAATGATCGATAAAATTTCAGATTAGCACATCTCTGCCATAACTCTGCTTATCTCTGACTTCCAATATGAGAGGAATCAAAGATGATTCATCTTATTCTAAGTGGCTTGAAGGGGTCACAGGGAAAAAAAAAAAGCTTTAGTTAAAAAATTCCCATAGAAGTTTTAATGTATCTTTGCAAAACAAGAGCAAAAACGCTTCTTAACGCTGTTATAATACGGCTCCTCCAGAACATCATAAAATTCTTAACAATCAAGATAATTTTCCATCAAATCCCAGATTTGGAGAAAAAACACTTAAATCCCAATACAATTTCAGTTGCCCATTTTTAAATAGTTCAACAAACCTGGAATCTTGAAATATTTAATATGCTAAACTTTACTTTTTTTTTCTTCCCCTTCATGTAACTGTGGAAACTAAAAATACTAGACCAATCCTGTGGGAATTGTTGTTTTTTCTCCAAAATCAACTCAACTCCAAATACAGAACCTCAATATTCCTCTGTATTCTCCAAACAGTAAGTTCCCAACTTTCCAGCCAAGCTCATGTCTTTATTACAGACTGCACTATTCATTTTCCATTCTTACACAAAGTTCCTGATCCTACTAAAAGCAGGATGAAGTTATCATGCAGGTAACAACAGCA
Organism: Arenaria interpres; assembly: GCA_013399435.1. Taxonomy (NCBI): domain Eukaryota; kingdom Metazoa; phylum Chordata; class Aves; order Charadriiformes; family Scolopacidae; genus Arenaria; species Arenaria interpres. Next base: position 267,540 of record VXAK01017596.1, read on the forward strand.
GAAAGTAAATTTTATAACAAATACGAGCAATTGCATACAACAGCAAGAATTCTTAATACGAAACATTAATTGTACCTAGTAAAACCTTGAAGAAGTGATGTATTAACTACAGCACTCCAAATAATTCAATCAACACGTTACTGTATTAAAGCACTGGAGGCTGGTTGAAATATATTCTGTTCTTTTTAAACAAATAGAACTCCCTTATCTTTATGCTATTAACTCATGGCTATATCCAAGCGCTAACTTAAAGAAAACCTCTGCTACTAAGCTTCCCAGTGTGTTCTGAGAGGATGTTAAGAACTTGGAAGACTTGGAGAAGAAGGAGAAAAAAGCTAAATTATAAATCTTTCAATTATAGTATTTTCTCTCCCATGGTCTGAATAGTCAACAAACAGGCAGTAAGTAGCATGTTCTTCCCATGTCTCAGACCAGCCCGAGACCACTCTTTCTGTATTCCAATGCAACAAACGAGCTAAACCCCTACGAGCACTGAATCTATTTGGCTACGCGTGGAAACTCTGTCAGATGGAGCTGAGAAGTGCTAATAAGCAGTCCCTTTCCATTTGGAGCTGCAAAGCGCTACCTCTGGGAAGAGACAGTGCTCGACTGTACTAACTCTGACACCACCACTTAGTCAGAAGGCTCCTCTGGCCCAACACACCGTAAACATACCATAAAAATTTATTTCAAGAAGTTGTTAATAATAACAGGCTGTAACTATGCATTAAGTGGAATTATTAACAATATTAATTCAGTAATACAAGCTGCATGGCACTTGTCACTTGACACTGTCATTGGGCACGTGACCCACGGCATCCCTCTAACAATTAACAACTGTCTATTAAATTACAGCTTACAGCACTGGGTCCTGCTTCGCCGGTGCCAGTTTGCAGGAATCAAAAGTTTTGACATAAAGCTGATCCAGATTTATTTATTTTTTTTGGAATTCATAGTTCTGTACAAGTGCATCACAAACATCCCAGGCAGGGCCATGTAGCCGAGAGAAGAGGGAGGCTGTTAGAGGGCCTGGGGTGAGCGGCACAGCCAGCCACCAGCCCAGCGTCGCTGAGGTACCTGCCAAGTGTCAGTGCCCCATGAAACCACCCACCTCCGGCTCCTCTGCGCTTCCCTCCACTACCATCTGCAATTCAACCGCCTCTTCAGGTTCCCCCACCCTAACACCGTCCCCCAGAGCTGCGGCAGTCCTAAGGACTGTGGTTTCACACCATACAAACAACTCTGCTCCAGGGAAGCGGCCAAAGTTTTCTAGACATCGTTTTGGATAAAGCAGGTCTCTGCTCCAAAAAACTAGGTGTTTTACCGTATTCTCACAGACGACGTGAGAATGCACAGAAATCCATTGAAGTCCAGAAAAGGCACTGCTTGTTTACCCTCAGACAGATATTGATCTTACACCAAAAAAAAAAACCTATTACCTGTCAGTGGATAATTCCCTAATCCCCTGCGAACAAAACGGTTCAAGTCAATATTTCTAAACCAGTGTCTCGGTGAGCAGGAGGATGCCGTGACAGGGAAGACGTGATGCTGTTCCCCCCGTACGCTGGGAGCAGTCCCCTGAGCTCGCCTTCACTCCCACCAGGAGGAAAGAAGAGTCACTCAAAGTTCTTGAGCCACGAACCTTCCTGAACCACCTCTCAGAACAAAATGGGACCGGTGTGTCCCTATGGTGCACCTCAGCTGAAAGCAGGAGAGTCCCTCTCGCTGTTAGCGAGCTGAACCAGTTTGCAGAGGTACCCAGTAAGCACCAGGACCAGTTCAAGACACACAACCAGAAGTGGGACGGGGAAGAAAAGTGGAACTACTTCTGGCCGTGGTCTCGGTTCGTCTGCCCCTGTAAACCACTGGAGAAGTACCATGTCAAGTCCACCTCATCTCATACCTAGTACTAAATTATTTGCTGACAGAATATCAGCTCCCTTAGCACTCATTTTGAGACTTCATGAATAATAAATGAAGTGCTGAAAAAAAGAAAGAAACTAAGATTCTTAAAAAAACAACAACAACTATACCCTCAATTTCAATTCTACAAAAATATTTTGACAAATAATCAAAATGACAAGATAAAAGGTATCCAACAGGTACTTGCCAGGATTAAGTTATATCAAATAAATCCAGTCTCGTTTTCTTACACAAAAAGACATTGGCACTGCGAGAAGGGCAGCAGCCCTTGTCACATATCCTGCTTTTCATGCCTTCTAGCAATGCTTTTCTTTCGCTGGTGATGCCTCTCACGCTGTTTGTCAGGATCTGTAGTTATCGATATGCTTCACTGTCAAAGAAAGGGGGTTTCCAGAGGTTAAGGCCGCTGAAGCAATGGGAGCAGATCTGCGTTCCGCCTCCTGTTTCACTGCAGACAGGAAGGCCACAGAGTCTCAGCAGCCTGGGGACGTCTGTGAGTCTCAGGAAACAAAAGTGATCACTCTTCCTTTAACTGCTGCATGCCGTTAATCAAAATAAAGAGTTAATCAACCCCAAGCTGGCTCGCCACAGCTCTGGAACACTCACGGAAGCGTCCTCCTTCCCTGAAGTTTGTCCATCACTGCACTTTGAAACATGCTTGCAGTGACATCCTTAATCATCACTTTTCCTCTATTCCCAAGCACTGGGTGAGCTGCGCTGGTTCCAGAAACAGCCATTTTTCATCCCGCGCTTGGCCTCTAGCATGGCAGTTTGCTGGCTTCAAAAGCCGTCACAAGACCCAGGTGGTTTATGTGCTGTGTGATCCAACTATCCATCACCACGCTCTGTTCCTGCCCCTGCCATGGCAACAGATGCAACGGCTCATTCACGCCGGCAAGAACTCGTGAAGAACTAGACCCAGCCACAGAAAGCGCCGTACTTCAGATGACCCGCTACTAGTTAGCGTTTTAAGAACAACCCATCTCCAGCTCACGTAGTTAAAAACGGATCATCTATATCCCTTCCTCCCAGTAGCTCCTGGGAGATTCTGGTGACTGACCGATGTATCTGGCTTTCCTACTCCAAAATTTCTCCACACCGTTTCTACAGAGTGCTGTTGGAGAGGGCCCCGGGGATCCCACCAGTAAGGTTTGCCTCGTATGAACGCTCAGAGCTCAGCGTGCTGATTGCTGCTGCAAACCCAACATCCCAGTTTACCTCCTCTGCCGCTCCAACCGCTCCCGACGGCAGTACCTGTCAGGGATCTGCTTTTGTTTACTTGACCTCCCCCAGGAACCGAGTTCATACTAACTTCCAGAAATCCAATTTGTTTTTAAGTTAAGTTACGTTACATTGGGTTTAACTGAACTAAATTAGGTGATTTCATTTAGCTAACTAAATTAAGGCTGGGGTTCCACAGTCACTTTACACTGCCATAGGCATGAGTTCCCACTCAAACAAGCGGTTCCACGAGCTTCCCTCCCCAACAAGCCACGCTCCTACCACCTTGCTCCTGCCAACACCAATAACCTTGCCATGAGCCAAGACAGAAACTGATAAATGCGGAGGTTCACCTAACCAAAAAATGAGAGATAAAGTTTCTTCCCAGAGTTAGCTTCCCACGAACACAACCACCACCAGCAAGGTGCCGGCAGTAAGAAAGGAGTGGGCAGAGTCGATCCCGATGGCAGCAGATGCATCTGTGCTGACCAAAAGCAAATGAAGAACCACATCATGGTAATTATATCCAAAGCAGTAACAAAGCAGCAAAACACCCCCTCAATGGCAAGGCCTCAACAGCACCTGACGGGGACAGAGCTCCCAGTGCTCCCCACCTGCACCAAAATACCCCAGTAGGGGAGCCAGCATGCAAATACCATTTACATGTCCAGGCTGCACGCCCACAGCCAGGACAGATCCTGTTACAGCATCCTCTAAAAATGGGGAACACACAATGAATAAGAACTGGGCAACTCTCAGTTACATGAAATGCCCTTCACTTTAAATTAAAAAAAAAAAAATAATTACTGGAGTTCATCTCACACAACTTACTGAAGATTAGTTGAGCAATCTGGCTATATGATATAGACATAAATAGCTAAGAGATATATATTATATAATATATATATAAACACAGGATCTTTTTGCTCTATTCTTATTGTTCCTGTTGAGGACACAAATTTTTTTACACCCATTTAGCTCACCCAATTCTAGCATAGGTACAAGTGCACTAACTTACTCTCTTTGCTGCACATTAATCACTTGCAATGCATCTTCATGTTACTGAAGCTACAAACATTCTTGGAAAATTATTAAGCATACTGGAATAATTCAATGGTTCATGGCTTTTGCTTATATTCAGGTCGAAGTCACCCGAACTGGTGCTACCTAAATCCAATAATGCCTGAAATCCACACTTACTCCTGAATTCCATGCCTCACAAAGAGACTAACTTTTCTCTGCTTAGAGCCACTGGTCTAAACAAAAGAATTATACTAGTAAAGTTAAAAATACTAAAAACCCGGGCTACCAGATGAACTGCAAAATTATTTAGGTGTACTCAGAGCTTTCTAGTAATAACCACCAGTAAGTATGGATTACAGTGCATGGCCTCTTGCCTTCCACCAGTTTATATCACTTCCCTGGCCAAAGTGAGTATTGTTGCTCTTTGCGCTTTTAGCATTAAAACAGAATTTCTAAGCAGTTTATGTAGCATAAAGCTGCCTTGTATCACACCTACTCCAAGCAGAATATGTGGGAAAAATTATCTTGGAGCAGTATCTCATGTTTATCTTCAGCTCAAATACCTTCTGTAATTCTGTCCAGAAAGACTGTGAGCCTCAACAAGACAAAGAACATTTTGGCATAATATATTTAACGCTTTTAGACATGTTTATTAACAATATTTACAGTGTTTCTGGCAAAGTCTAACAAAAAAAAAAAGAGAATAAAATACATTCCTCATTCAGCAGCTTCATTTCAGTTAACTCAACCTGCCTTGCCTGCGGGTTTGCTTCTTCTATTAAGGAGAGAAATACTTAATTTTCTCTAGCTCATTTCTCACACTACAAGTACGATCTCTCCTACATCATAAGGAAATCTTGAGCATGTTATTTCCCAAAATCTCTCATTCTGTAAGTATGTGGAAAAAACAGGAGACTTAACCGTGTTAATGAGAAATGATGCGAATGAGAAATTTAACATACAGCTTGGGTTGGCCTGAAGTATCTTTGCCTAACTCCAATTTCGGTCATGTTTATAAGCAGACAACGGCACAAACCCCAAGACCAACAACTGAGGACCATGCTCCTGTCCAAGGTGCTTTTAGCCAGAGTCTTTCCAGTATGACTAAGAGACAAAGTCACGAATCAGCGATGAAAGAAAGTTTTCTCTGCATGACCCAGGACTGAATTTGTGTTTCACCATTAAGGAGTGACAAGCCACTACCATGAGCAAATCCAAGATTTTGCTACAAAGATGACTCCAGGGAGAAGTCCAAGTCACAAAATAACCCCCTAGAACCACAGACTGCAAAGGACAAACGTGATTTGTGTGCCAAGGAACAACTGAACTATAAACGTGTGTCACTGTCAACAGAACACCAACCAAAAAAAAGGGTAACAATTAATCTAGAGACCATTATAATTAACTACAAGTTTAGATTAATTAATTAGGTCTTTTTAGACATAGGAAACTAAACTCATACAAGACAATTCTTCCTTTTATCTATAAAATAATCTCAGAGTTCTCTACAGAAAAGGAACTCTCTACGATTTTAGAAAAACACAGAGAAAAATAACTGTTACCCATAGCCCAGAATATATCCCTGCTCTAGTGAATAGCTTGAACTGCACTGTTAGCACAGCTGAAACAGGACCTTCAACAACTCTATTACCATCAGGAGAATGAAGGCTGATTTAATTACAAAAACTCTGGTCTATTTTATTGATCTCCACTTATTTAGAACTTCTGAGTTAACAGACATCCCAGACTCATTCAGCAAGACAACCCTTCTTCCACTCCCTGTGTTCTTCCAGAACTTGAGAAGAAATACTGGAATTTACATATAGAAATCCTCCCTGGATTTTTGAGCCCTCCCACTTTCTCAACATTGTAGCAACTTTGTCTCAAGACTGTTTGATGATTACACCATTTAAATAAAGGACAGGGACACACACACAGAGACAAAACCAACATTTAACAACTTACGTTGAATGTGAATGAACTGCTTTGGTTGCTTAAACTCTCCTTTATACAAACGATTGTAATAGTTGACATTGCTCTCCGCTTCAGGGACTGGGATAACCATGCTCTCTTTCTTTTCTCTGAAAACTTGTTGTGCTGAGATAGCCCGTTGCAAATGATGTTCCTGCAAGAGGAAAATTGAAGAGTTTGTTTATTGAGGTATCAGTATATAGAAGCGCATACAAAGACTGTCATCCTTTCCTCCTACTGATTTTTTCTGGTGTTCTAGCAGACCCAGATAAAAGAGTTGAGACTCTACAGTATTTTAGAGGACAGCAGGATGCTGATTTCCAGGTTAGTGACAGGAAAGATGTGTTCTCCATCGTTTAGTAGACCGTGGGGTTCCTAACTGATAGGAATCTTAGTGAATTTTAGGCAGGACTACAAACAGGTGAGAAGAGCCCTTGGTTCAGACAATAACCCACACCTTCTACAGACTGCCAAAAAGTCAAACATTCAAACTACAGAAAATAACCCTAATAGAAAATTAGGGCCGGTATAAGGCAAACTCATCAAAACCTGTCATAGAGAAGATTTATACAAGATCAGTTAAGAGATGCATAGTAAGTCCTTTAAAGTGTTATAAGCAACAGATTTGAATCAAAAGAATGGCTAATTTCATCATTCTTGCCTACCCAGCAACTCTTACCAGCTTGCTCTCTTTAGAAGTTGAGCTAGTTAAGAGCAACAGAAAGAACAGTCATCACAGAACCACGCTTAAAAAGCACCGATAACAGGTATCGCTTCATTTCATTCTTACAGGGCAGGAATCAATTGCTACACAACCACTGCAAGTGAAATAAGGAACACAAATGTATTCATTTACAAAGATCTTTTCACACATAATTCTATATTAGTAAACTCTGTGAAGCTCATCTACTGCTCCAAGTTAGCGCTAACCTGTGCCTTTTCTCTCAAGGATTTTTCATGAAGACTCGTGTTAAACTTTGGCAAAAACCCCTGAACAGTACAAATGCAGTATTTGGATTCGCACTACCGCCTGTGCACCCTTTCCGTGCAGTCTGCAGAACACCTGTAAGAAGCAACCAGCGACAAGAGGAGCTTGACAGTCCAATTTTGGGATGATTTTTGAATGCTACCCCCCTGGCTGTCTGCCCCCTTGAGCCAGATGCTGGCAGCTCTGCAGCGTGTGTGTGTGTGTGCGTGCGCTTCAGGCCCTCCAGGGCAGTCTACTCATCTGAACAATTTGGTTTTCTGGGGGAGCCTTCTGCAGACCCTGACTATCTGGCCTCACAAGAGGCTGGGCATCAACACCCCGAGCAGGAGAACCAGCCAGCATTTCCCTAACTCCGCTGCAACTGTCTCGCACCCAGGGACTCCGTGCCACACACTTGGTAAATTTTCGCAAGAACAGCACCTCCTCCTCTTTAATTCTACAGAACGTTATTTAAAAACCAGGGTAAGGAATAAAAGCAAATCTTTAAAAATATGTAAACGGTCTGTAATAAATTACACCCTCTTAAATATTAAGATCTTGCAGAAACACAAATAATACAATTTCTGCAAAATTAGAATATAACAAATCAAGGACTGGAAGAGCAGCTTGGGAAATCCCCTGTAGTAGGAGCAACATTAAATCAAACTATCAGGCTCCCCAGTGAATGCTATTAAAATTAAGACAAGCATGCAATCAAGTATCTGGTGTGATCTGCTTGAGTTACTATATACTGAGTAAATCTGTCACTCTCCCACTGAAACATCTCGTGGAGAGCTCCACAGCACTGAGTGGGTAATTCGACTAAAATAAAATTTGTTTCACGACTGTGTTGCTTTCAACCGATGTCCCAAGAGCTGCCTCCTAACTGTTAACACCACAGTATGCAGGAGTACTGCAGAAACACTGTTTGGAAGGGCTTATGGAGGTTATCTGTCCAACTCCCGCTTGAAGATGATTATCTCCAACACCAGACAGGTCAGGAAAGACTTTTGCAAGTCCTGAAAACTTGAATCCAGAAGTAAGAAGATCAGCTCCCTCACACTCTCCTCAGAGCAGTCATGGTCTAAGCTTTTAGCCACCCCGACAGCCCACGGACAGATTGTCTTCCAGTCTCTCAACATCTCTGAGAAATCTGGGAAAGCAGAGGAACAGGAAGGGGCATTCCAACAACAGCTCCCCACCACACTCCCGAAAGAAAACCAACCCAGACACTCTTCTGAAACAGGATTAAATAACTTGTAGACAAGCCACACCGGTCCACAGCGACCTAAGTAATGGATGGGTAAAGAAGGTTTAACTTTCAGAAAAAGTATTGAAGAAGGACACACAGGAACCAGAATTCAGAACATCTTCTGGCTCCACAGCCCATGAAACAGCGCAGGCGAGTAACTCAGACCCTCAGTTTCTGTAACACTGCGAGAAAGCATCCAGAGTGCCCCAGGAAAATCTGACAATAGGTGTTAGGACTCTACTAGAAAAAGCCTTCAAGCATAACACAGCTTTCAAACAGAACAGTCTTAACAGTATTGCTGTCCCTCATCAAACAGGAGAGCTTCAAGAGACAGATAAGCTATGCAATTTTTAAAGTTAGGGGGAAAAAACCCAATCTTTCTACTGAATATGGAAGTTAAGGAAAATAAAAATTTTAGCTCCTCCAACAGCTCTGCTTAAACAAACTCTGAAGACTTTTCTATGAAAGTCAATCTAATTAAATGACTTTATTAAACTTGAAAAAAGTGTTTTTAAAGATACATTTACTAACTAGCATACCAATACACCTTGTTGTCTGTTTTTCACCTTTTCTTATGGTTTTGAAAGACATACACCACATTTTAACTTGTACTTCATTCTGAAATAGGGGCGACAGGAAGATCTCATACAAAATAACTGAACATTAGAGGAAATGGTGATGATAGCAAACAGAACGTGCTGCCATGGGGATAAAAAGGAGTACCTGTCAAAGAGTTATTACTCACTAATTCCTTAAAAAGCACATCCAAACCTTTCTCACTAGCATGACTAAAAGATTTCAAACAAATACAGCTTAGATGGACCTATTTCTCCAACTAACAGCATACCAGAATTAGAAATATCTAAATGTTTAGTAGATGTAATACTGCTGCTTTAGCATATTTACGCATTAAAACAAAATCATTCTCCAAGTGACAGATTCATCTCTCAAGAGGCACTTTAGCCAGGCAGGTACCTTCACTGCCCAACCATCACACCGACAACAGTTTACAGCAAACTGCTCAAGTCACTGGCTTTAGGTAAGTATAAATACATCCAGTATGTTTTCCCCAGTGCAGACAGCCTGTCCTGCCAGCACGAATCCGCTCGCCCCGTGGTGAGCGGCACCAAGAGCAGTCTCCCACCCCCAGCGCCGAAGCTCCAACCCCAAGGACCTGACAGCCTTTCACAACAGGGCTGACAGAGAGTAAGTATCAGCTTTAGTCCAGAACGGGACCCAAAAATCACACCTCTGAAACCCTACCAAGACACTGCAATCCTTGTTTTAACTGTTCCTCAGACCCAAATAATTAATTAACCCAAATAATCCTACAACACTGGTACCCAAAATCAGCTTTGGTTGCACACATTCAGAACCAGGCTCCGAGCCCAAGCCAGAGCAAGGGACCTTCACTGCTATGTCCTTTCACCCCCAAAATACCACAGGTTTCATATTCTTTCTAAATATTTTTTTTTTCATAATGAATAAAGTCCCAGATAGAAACTTCAACAATTGTAATAAGTCAACAGGTAATATTCTCCTAATGATTGATTTTGTTAAGCTTTAAGGGAAACAGTGATTGATACCGAACATTGTTTTTACCCATCAGAACCACATTTACCCATATACTCCCTTTTATTCTGCTGCTGCAACACAGAGCACTTGGATCCTACAGACCAGTTTGGTTTTTCCCTTATCCTTTAAGCTCCCTGTTGTCATCCCCCATAGTATTCTCTCTGAAATAGAGTTTATCCTGCTTTAAGTAAATGTGCTAGTTTTTTGGATGAGCGCATTTGGCGATGTCAATGGCTGAACACCATCCTCACTCTGAAAAGCTGATCGCCGTTTTAATTATGAACCTGCAATGAGAAATTCCATACTGGATATAGACACCCTAGAAGACGAAGCTTTGGGACTAAACTTATCTGTTCCCTTCTTCATTCCTTAAAATGACATCTTGCAAGAAATGATACAACTCTTTAAAACGTTATTTCACCACTTGTATTCACTTAGTAGTATTTATGTTCACCCTGTGAGGTAGAAAGCAATGAAACACGTTACAGTTTACTGTGACACTATTTAAGAAAAGAATTTCCTCTTCACCACCGAGGCCGCCTCTTTCACCGAGGAGCTTCAGGCCACAAAATTTACATACTTGCAACGCTGCAGACTTTAATGAAAGAAATATTTTAACTGATGTTACCAAGACAAAGGAAACAAAACATAGCATACCACAGCTTAGCTGTTAAAATCTCTTAACAAGATAGATGGCTTTAACCCCATAGCACTCCACGCTAAGTGTGATGGAAAAGTGAATTTATTACTCAAACTGAATTTACCTACTCAAAATAAGCTATTTCTAGGCCAACCTAGAGCCAGCCTTCCAATTTACCTGCAATCAAGAACCAAATTAAAGCAAAGAAAACAAGGAAAACTTACTAAAGCCTAGAGATCCTACAAGCTTAAGATCATTTGTATCTCCTAATTTGCATATCAAGTGACTTTTTCTATATTGAAAAGGGAGGTTCAGAAACAAAAAGGTCAAAATTTTGATCTGAAATGTGCAGACTCATCTTCCAAAGTCCCAACCACAGCTAGTAACACCTGGTGACAACACTTACAGCAGAGTGTCACGAATCTCAACAGCTACTTTGACCAAAAGCCTTACCCCTTCTGAAGCCACAGCCCTATTATCTGCTCCCTCTTTGCACACACAATACCTGTTTTTTTTATAAACAGGTCTGCTTTTTTATAGAAATAGCTGAAAGGCTTAAGACAGGGAGGTGGAAGGAAGTCATCTACAAAGCTGTTCGCCTTTCTTTCCCCTCCCTCTGCCCTGAGATGGAAAAGAAGGAATAGAAATAAGGAGTCACATCCAGAGCAGGAAACCTGCCTGTGCTCCACCATGATTTCACCCCCGAGACAGCATTGAGTGTCTTAAAAGAAACTCTTTGCTTCATTTCCAGTTTATTTTGAAAAGTAAATATTTTAGTGAATTAGCAAAGATGATCATGTATTATTTTCTACTAATCCAATAGAGAGTTCATCTATTTAGTAGTCAGATCTCTTTCACCTTGTTACATAGTGTCCCCTTAGTAGTTTATATTAATTATGAAGTAATGCAGGGAACTGGGCAAATAACAAAAAAGTTCAAACCAACGCACCCAAAGCAAAGCTGCTTTGATAGTGCTGAAACTCCTCCCAGTTTCCCAAAGGATTTTCTGATTCTTGGTGGAAAGAAGCCCGAGAAAGCCCACAAGAAGCAGGAAAAGGTACAGCGTAAGGCCCTCCTTACAGGCGGGAAGGGCTCACGGAACCACTTCTCAGTTTCATTTTTTGCCATATAATGGTTTTCCAATATGACACCCCCGCCTTTTTTTTTTTTCCCCTTAAATAATCACAAGAACCACTTGCCACACACTTGCCTTCCATTCTGTCAAATTATGACTACAAGCCAAGAAGAGCTCCAATGGTAAGCCGCTGTTATAGACGCCTCAGCGAAGGAAGTGGCAGCAAAATCAATTAAATTGTACAACTCCATCTGAAAAATTCACAGAAATCCCTGGAATGGGTAAGATTTTTATTACTTACCTACTCTAAAGTCGTTCCATTATTTCAGAAGAGAGTGAACTCCTATGTCAACAGAAAAAAAAAAACAAGCCACCAAACACAACCCAACACTTTTCTGTCGCTTCCCTTTCCCAGTTCTTAAACAATTGTAGCATCACACAGCAATCCTAGGGCTATCTGAAAACAAAAGCCAAGCCATTCGGCCACCACTTTACATACAAATCATCTGATTATAGATAAAGCACCTGAATGTTATCTCAAGAATGCCGATCTAGGCTGAAACAACACAACAGAAGGGGCATCAAAAACACCTCACTGAGCCCAACATCCTTAAGCGACACTTTTTGTCTAGATAGATAGGTCTACATAGATCCCTATCTAAATGAAGAAAATCCGATTTGGATCAAAAAAAAATGGGACACTGATGGAGCTACAGGGGAAGTGAGTTGACCAGAGAATAATTACAGTCATTTCTGAGCTTCTTAAGCAAACCTTACAGCACAAAAAGCCCCAAAATAAAAATCTATTGCAAAGTTTAATGCAGCAAAAGCAATGCAATTGCAATCATCATACGTAATAACAGACATGAAACAACTGTGAGACACCCCAAATATTACCCTACTGAGTGGGACTGTAGTAATGTATGAGAACATGAGCAATCTCTCATTCTTATAAATAATGATCGTTCACTATTTATGAACATACATTGACACAAAACTGTCACTGCTTATGAAAAATCAAAAAAACCCTAGAGCACGAGATTTTGAAGCTACATTTCATTACACAAGTTTCCGGTCTGCCAAAACTTATATAAATGAGTTATTAAAAATAGAATTGTTGTTATATTATAACAAATCAAATTATGAAAAATTCCTTTTGGAAAGGTTGAATATGCTACTTTATGAAATGTATGTTTCCTGCAAAGCGGGACCTTCCCCCCCACCCCAGATGCCTTTGCATGCCCACAAGAGAAAATTGTTGCAAGAACTGCAACATCTAGTCAAGACACAGAACCTGGTCTTCATCGGGCTCCCTGGGATACATTCGGATCATTCCCCATGCAACAAATGCAGCCTTACGCATAAAAAAAAGTTGTTAACAAATTGCATCTGTGGAATTCCTTTTCATTTTCTTTAGTCTGCTTCAATTAGCGTAACTCAACTGTCGCAAGTCAGACAAATGGGGATGGAAAGGTGCACACCTACACAAATAAATATTCCCTCTTATTTTTCATGTAATTAACCCTGTAATGTATTTTAAAAGGCTGAGGTGCCACAACAACAAGTTTTCCTCTTTATTAAAAACAGTATTACACACAGAATGTGAACTCAGTTTAATTCCTGGCTCCACACATCAGAACTTTCCTGTGACCAGGCCTGACACCGCTGTGCTCCCTGCAGAGGAGAGGAGGAAGAGTCACAGGAGGGAAGGCTGTGGAAATTCTCCAGCAGAAGCTGGCGGTGGCTCCTGGTGGGATCTGTCTCCCTGCTGGGAGGCCACCAGGACCCGGGACAGGCAGCGCGGTAGCGGCTGCTGCCTCACCTCATCCCACCCAGACATCAGAGACTTGCATTAACCAACAACTTCTTAACACCACACACTGCTTCTGGTCCCACTTGAAGCTACTCAAGAGCCTCACCCGGTTGAGCTGTGGCTACCCGCCCTCTATTTGTTAGCAAAGAAACTGTGTTACCTTAAAGATCTGGTCTTTCAAACATGAGTTCTCACTCATCCACAGAGTTTCAGTGGAATCTCATTTTGCTGGTGCCTATCAGAAGGCTGAAGGCTGGTTACAACAGCCACAGATCGAGGGTGAACACACTCTGCTGCTTAGAGGAAATACACCCATTAGAAACAAGTTTCTGTGGTCAGAGCAGAACTTACTGCCTGTCGTGGTTGGGGCTGGGCGGGCAGGGAAGTTAAGTCACCAAGAGTTTGGGGACCAAATGAGCCCGCTAATTTCATCTTCCTCTGCCATGCAATTTCCTGGCAAGTTTCAGGTGTAACTCGCACACTGGAGAACAAGCTGCTTACAGCACCTCTGCTCTCCCGCCGCACCCGGGATTTAACCTGCTGACTCCTCCCTCATATTCTCTTTCCAGGAGTGAGATCCAAAGTTCTTATTACGGATTTTTATTTAACTGAGGTTCACACACCGATACCAGGGAATTTGTATTTTACAGAGTTTTTTTTAAAACACAAACGTCCTAACCAAAGCGATGAAACCTGGAGTGCTGAAGGCCTGACAAACAAAACAGAAATCCATCATGTTATACTAAAAAAAAAAAAAAAAAAAGATACCAGAGATTGGTTCTACAGTTAGAAAAATTTAGAATTTTTTTCTAAATCTAAATTATCCAAAATTTAGAAAAATGTTTTAAAAAAATACTAAAACACAAGTGCACTTACAGTAATTGGTAGGAATTAAGAGTTATTAAAAATTGAGTACAAATTTTCATTTTAACTCAAACACCTTTAACTCTTGAAACTATATTATTACTCTGAAATTTTCTGTAATAACAGCATCTCTCTATCTTATTTATCTAGTCATTAGGTACCACTGCAAGACGTCCAAGGTCTTACTTATATCAAAGTTTAGCACAGGGGAATCAGACATTACCAGGATGCTTCAAAGTAGAAATAGTTCTTGTTGTGCAACTCAAACTGGTCAGATTAAAAAAAATAAATAATGTAACTTGCAGCCATAAAAGTGGTAGGAAGCTAAGAAAGCCAAATTATAAATGAAGATGTAAACACCAGAAAACAACTCAGGAAAAGGGGGCAGTAAACATTTATAAATATGCTGGCTAAGAATGATACGTACATGAACTACTGTGTATGTCATAGGGGATGTGAGGAGAGAAAAATGGAGAAAACAGCAGTTTATTGATGTGGAAAACTGACGGGAAAGTAACATGAACAAATTGGAGAACAGTCTTAGAGGCAAACTAACTTCTCGCAATTTAAGATGACACAAACATGAGAAAACTCAGAGAAAAACATGAGAAAATACAGGGAAAAATTCTATTAAGGTGAACATATTGGAGAGGTGTTGAGCACATCAAATTTCAGAGAGCAGAGAAATAAATCTATTAGACAAAACCAGCCCAGTTCTGCCCTCACACATCGACCAGTGGGGAATGACTTCTTTATTTGAGAGGATACAACCCTGGTATCAGCTCACCTGCTCCTTCCACTCTGAAGTGTGCATTTAAATAACAGCACACCAAAGGCATATTCGTCCCTAATAAAGTCTGATATTCTTACTCCATGCGCTTCCTTGTTGGCTTATTTCTGAAGAAATAAGGTTTTTTTCAAAAAGTAAAAAAACACAAACAACAATGAGAATCAGGTGTGGTAATCTCTCCTTTTACCTTAAAGGATTAGGCGCTTTATTGGTGTAAATGTATTAGTCACAATTAGAATTACACCAAAGTAAATTAGGAAAAATACGAACTCAGATTTTACTGGCAAAATTCTGCTGCCTTATATTTAGGGTAGTTCTGTTATAGACAGGGACCCAACACCTTCAGTCACAACCTATGCCGATTATGACATGTTAACAAGTAGGAATTTCCAAAATGGATTAAAATTAAACCTTTTAAATAGTATATTTCAAAAGACTTCATTTCTTTGACTCAGAACCAGTCAACATTAAATGTGAAATTATGACCGTCTACATTGATATTACTTTTAGTTTCATAAAATTATTGTTCTACTTCTTATTCCTTTTCATACACAGTAATTCAGTTCTGGTACAGTTATCTACTTGTTACAGAAATTTTGGTTCCACAATTAATTTTCAATGGCTTTTGGGACACCTAAGTTTTAACTAATTTTGTTTATGTAAATATTAAAAGTACTATCTTTTTAAAAGTTGAACAGAATGATAAATATGCTAAGGCACAGAACTGTTCAAATAAGTACAAACAAGACACAGTTTATTAGATTTGTTGGCAAAATAAACTACAAATAACCTTTTGAATGTCTAGCACCCCATCATTATATTTTCCTATGAAAAATAATTAAACTCAAAATTAATGTAGGCAGATTTAAGGTCTGTCTAATTTCTGAATTATTCAAACAGGACATCTCAACTGATCTCAGTCAACACAGAAGTTGTACAAAGCTGACGACCGCTCAATTTTGCCAAGCAGGAGCGATGTGAAATCTGGCACCATGTAATTCAAAGAACAACTGAAGCTGCCCAAGGTATTTCTTTCCAAGGTGTTCTTAAATTGAAGGGAAAGGAAAAATTGCTACCTACACTTGAGACGCTCCAGAGCAGCCCAACAGAGTGCAGAGAGGCAGATTACAAAACATTCCCCGAAGCTTTCATCATGGAATTACACCTCATCCTGAGGAAACCTACCTATAAGGGAAAGTTCCTGCATAATGAATTGAGGTGTGACTCTCAATTAACGTCCCTGCAGATACCATTGTTCTCTGCCGTGGACTCAAACAGGTTAGGACAGATTTAATGGGCTGGTGTTAAGTGACCCCATGCATACGGCTCTAGCCTGCAGCAAAACTGCAGCTTTATCTAAATTAAGCGTGTGGTTTGCAGATATGGCTGAACCCACCTAACCTCAGGATGACACCAAAAGCGTAGCAGTCTCAGGCTTCTCCGTTCCCAAGCCTCCTGTCCCTCCTGCCACTCCTCATAAAAAGTACAGGATGCTCAGCTTTTCCACGGTGGGCTCTCACCTCCCATCATCCAGTCGGACGGGCCTCAGTACTCCCAGAAGCGGATCATCCCTCCGGACTGCAGACCACGGGTACTCTGCCTCAGCCGTACCTTAAACGCACACTCCAAGATAAATCACTTGCCATTTGTCACAGGCTAAGCCTGTACTCACAGGTTAGCTGGGAGGTGTTAATGCCATAAACCCTAATAAACCCATCGTGAGCTTGAAACTTAAGAGGGAATCTTTGTATTGCTTAACTCCAGCCACATAAATACAAATTTAACCAAAAGCACCTCAGTTTAACAGCTCGCTGGTTAACTATGCTCGGCTACTCTAGCATTGAGACGGGGTCGACGGTTCATCAACAGCTTATTTTCATCCCTGCTGCAGTGTCAAACTAACACAATCCAACCTACGTAGTGTTAAGTCTGATCTACCATTATCGAACGGGACGTTACTAAGTACCAGCCACGGACTGAAAGGAAGTTTCTGTTATCCACAAAAATATTTTGCAGGTGAGAGCACAGGAAGGATCACAGCTGAAAACTGAAATAATAGTTGGGAAATGGAGTTGAAAATGCTCTCATGAGAAACATCACTGCATGATGCAATGGGCCTCAAAGGGAGGGAGAAAAACACGGGACCTGAAGGCAGGAGAAGTCTCATGAACCAAAGTTTTAAATTCCACGAATAAAGATTATGACACAGCACTACATTACCTACTACCAAACACGCTCCAGTAATCCCAGCGATCTCCAAACATACCCAAAATAAGTAAATAAATACAGGTGCTGAAATCTAACTGGGCATTAAACTAGTGCTGGGAATGACATTTCCCCAACACATAAGCCAGTTGATTCTAATCAAGCAAACCTCATTTCTTTCCCAAGGAAAGGCTGCTGTCCTGATTTCACTTAGTTTCCCATGAAGTACAATCTTTTGAGTCTCTTACTTAGACCTTCATGAAATCTTTGAGGCAATTTTGTTTTACAGAATACTTGCAGGTTTGAACTGAAGTTATCCTCTGTTGACCTTTCATTTTACACAGTGGTGTCCTGGCTTCTCTGTTCCACAAAGCCCCTCATTTGTAAGCGACATTGAGGGTTCAACCACAGGCAAGGAACGCACATCTGACACACAAATCTTGAGTTAGAATAGTTTCTGTCCACACTGAGTCATTTATGTACATTTATGTTTTTAAACCTAAACCTGAGTGCATCAGACAGTACCAGGCAGGTACTTCTGATTGACAGCTTAAACATGTCCTCACACATTTGATACTTCCCACCTTGGAGACAGTCAAGAGCTGTCTGGACATGGTTTGGGCAACAAGGCTCAAGGCTTGAGCAGGGATTGGCCAAGGTCACCTCCAGGGTCCCTTCTAACCTCACCCTTTCTGTGCAACTCTGCAATACCCAATTGCGTTTAGTTAAGCACCTTCCTAGAAGTCACGGATATCACCAGCACAACTGAAAACACAACTTCATCTCTCTCTAAAAGAAAATACCATTGACATGATAAAATTTAAGCAAATTGTTTTAAGGCATCTATTGGTTAGCAATTATAATTTAGTATAAATAATTATTGCTAAATTTGGATTAGAAAAACAACTTATTCACACTATGAAAACAACTGCCTATAACATTTTCATATACAAAATCAGCTTTAAAAGACTTAATGCTTCCCAATAAAGATGTGTGTCTGGAGTAGAGGGGAGAGACTCCAGCACCGAATTAAAAAAAAAAAGGCAAGTATTGCCATAAATGTAATGATATCTGTGTGTATATGTCCATATTTTGAACTCTTCCAGTTCATTTTATCAGCAAAACTATGCAGTATGGTACACCTTATCAGCAAAATTACCCACACGAAACTATGATTTGAGCAAAGTTAACGCTTCCTGCTTTAAAAGCAGAATGAATATGCTGCTTCAGAAGCATCACTAGCTCCAGGATGCCTTGAAAGCCAAATGCTGAACACTTCACATTTCCAGTGTTACAAAAGAAACTGAATGAACTAAGGGATGGACAGAGTACGAATAGAAGGGAAAGCAAGAAAAAATTTCTCCAACTACTTCCAGCTCATTAAAATACTCAAAATTGAACATTACATTTAATGATCTGCAAAAGATCATCCTGAGGTGATCACTCAAGGACTGCGAATGAAAGTCACTTCTCATACGTACTCTGTCAGCATTTTAGTAACTTTAAACCATGTCTTTAACTTGCTATTCATGCACTTTTTCCTCTCTAACCTTAGCCTTGTCATGTGATGTCAAACTTCGCTGTAAATGAATCTATGTTCAAACAAGGATTTTGAAATGAACACTCAGGTAGCTTTGACCCCACAATGCAGGCATCAACAATTACCACCATGCTTTTAGCTTCCTAACAACTCAAGTGAATTTACTTCTAAAAGCCTTCAGCCTGAGTTTACCTCATTATTAAGCATGATTTTCCCCTGCAATGTGCAACTCTGCTATCTCCAGTAATATGTATTCAAATAAAAAACACAGTTACGCGATAAGAAACAAAGCCAGGGCTTATCTATTCTGCAATTTTCCCCCCTTCTAGCCAAAACAATTCATTAGCATTATGAAATGCAACTCTTACTCATCACAAAAAAACAATACAAGATGTTCCTGCTCAGTTTCTGAAGCTCACAAAAGGACATCTTCCCCATTTTGCTTAATAGTAATCTTTCTCTCAGTTAAAAAACAAAACAAAAAAACAAAACAAAACCAAAATAAAAAAACAAACCCACACAATTTTCTTCCTCAGGTTTAATTTAGGGTAAATTACAAACACTTGCTAACATAAACATGCTACAGACCAGAAGCCTAATTCTTTCACAGCTGGAATCTCCAAGTGAAAGAAACGAGCTGCTCATTTGTAAAATGCTGCAAGTGGATATAAATCTCTAAAATACTAAAAAAGAGAAAAGGTTCCAGCATACTCATCAAGATGAAATCAAAAGAAAAGTCAAATAAAGATGCTTATACTTTTTTTTTTTTTTGTAGTGGGATGACCAGCAGTGCACATTATTGCCCAGTCTGGGACTACAGTGTCTCTACAGCATTTTAATACACAGTCTAAGGAACTTCAGTAATGGTAGTAGGAATGAGTGATAATCATTAAGTCCCCCCTAGGTTTTAAACCCTTCTATGCTCCAAACAACAGTACTAGTTAAAAAAAACAAAAAAACAAAAAAAACCAAAAAAAACCCCTCCAAAACCAAAAGGCCTTGACTACAAATAAAAAAAATCCCACCCCACCCCACATCAAAGACAAATGGACCAAAAGCTGCATTTTTGTACGTACAAAATATCTATCATGAACAAAGCAAATCCTCTGCCTGTCGTAGCAACACTAGGTTGTAAAGAACAGGTCAGTGAGACATGACAATCTTAACTATTTTTACATCTTGCAGATCTGTAAACACGTAGTTATTTTCAGTGGAAGTCAGCCCTAGGAGATGCTCCGTGACCCCACGACACGCTGTACTACAAGCCCTTTCTGATTTCAGAGAGGCTTCACGCAGGGTGGCACAGCAAGGACAGCAGCGTGCTGGGGACAGGGTACCATCAGCTTCGTGCCTCCGCACAGCGAATGTAAATCACCAGCCACCCTGATGGTTCAAACACCTTTCACGAGACACAGCCCTGGCAGAAGTCTGGGCTCAAAAAAAAAAAAGGCCTTGAGACACTCAAGTAATTGAGCCATCACAAACCAGTCTGTGGATTTCTCTCTCCCTCCAAGAGTCTCTTTCAAAATACATCAAATCGATCACAG
This sequence comes from Arenaria interpres, assembly GCA_013399435.1. Classification (NCBI taxonomy): domain Eukaryota; kingdom Metazoa; phylum Chordata; class Aves; order Charadriiformes; family Scolopacidae; genus Arenaria; species Arenaria interpres. The sequence continues at coordinate 287,946 of VXAK01017596.1, forward strand.
CAGTATTTGCTATGAAGAAAAGCTGTTTAAATATTTCTCAAATATTTAACTACTGTCATCCACAACAACCTCTCCTAGTAGTGCCTGACATACCACTACCACAAATATCTACATTAAAGCATTATTTATATAACACTGGGAAAAGGGCTACCCCATGAATGAAACTGTCACTACACAGCAATAATCTAAACAACCTATTAATAGTAAAAGTTCATAATCTTGTCTGGCACTATGCTTATATATTGCTTCAATGACCGTTTCATCTTGAGACTATTACAAAATATATCAAATATAGTCACATTTCAGTACAGAGAAAACACACCTCATTCCTGCAGACAAGCCACATTTTAGTACAACGCTAAAGTAGTTTCACTGAAGTATAAATCTAATCTTCTTCACCATCAGTTAAGCAGTCCACAAGCTGCTTGCTTGAACTCTTTACAGCAATTTGCCATTAACAAGTTTTTTTAAAACATGACCATTTAAAAAAAAAAAAGCACCACATTTTATAAACATTAAATACAAACACAGGGCTGCAAGGTGGACTTTAAAAACTGAGAAAACCCAATTACTCTCCACGATTACTTCGTTAGTACCACCACACTGTTGTTGCTTTTAAAAACACTTCCAGATTCTAGCGGAAATTCACTTCTTCGGGAAGGACTGGAAGTTTTGACTACATTGTAAAACAATGAAGGAAACGGCAAAAAACACCCAACCAAACAAAAAAAAAAATAAATAAAAGATCCCACAAAGGTAAACCAGAGGATTCTTTTTAATATCAACAGTCAAGTGAGAGAACCCAATCAGAAAGGCATGGAGCCTGCTTTGACAGCTGTACCCTGGGAAAAGCCAATCCCCACGCACAGAGGTTTGGCTGAGGCGGAGACACGGATTCATTGAAGAAATTCTTGAGGGTGCATTTACTATCGGCTCTACATACAAGTACAGACACAGCAGGCGACAGCCCGCACCTGAGCCTTACACAACTCTTAAAGAGCACAGAAGTGGATGTTTGAATATCACCAAGACAAACCGGGGCGTTCAAAAGGCACCAGAACCGTGGATAAGCATCTTCAAAGCGGTGCCGTCCTAATGCTCGTCAAAAAAACCAAAGACTTATCTTTATGTAAGCGGACAAAAGATTTTTATTTTTTTTTCCTCCCTCCGTAACACTACAAGCACAAACATCACATATCTATTTTTAACTCCTGCCGGTTTATTTAGGAATCACCCTAAACGCTCAAAAAACCTAACACTTAGTGGCACGCTGGTGCATCTTGACATCTGACGGGACACCGCGCAGAGGCAAAACACCTCTTTTCCAAAA
>VXAK01017597.1:1947-69145 GCA_013399435.1 Arenaria interpres
AGATTAAACCGAAATCTCAAGGCATTACATTGAAATGATTAAGGCTAAAACAATAGGCGATGTCACATATATTACAGTAGATACTCAAGAACATCACAGCTGTGTAGCCAGGAGAAGCTGCAGTGTATAATTGCTCTTCTCCCACTCTTCCTTATAATTTTGTTTTCAATGTTTCTCTTGATTAAGCTTTTATGTTGGTTTTCTTCAGTGTAGTTGTGGTTTTTTTGAACATCTATGACCTAAGTAACAGGAAACTAGCACAGTAAAAAATTTAAATTATATTATTAGTATATTTAAGTTTGGATTATTACCAAATCATATTGTGCAAAAATGTCATGTACACCTTCTAATTAGCATTCACCAACTGTATGGGTGTGTGCTAAAAGCTTTTCTTTTTCCTTTTCCTCTTTCTTCCTCCTCTCTCTTTTTTATTTTTTTTTTCATTTATTGGGTTGAGATATTTAGCTTGTGGATGAATTGATACAGAAGTCAAGAAAAGACCATCTCATACATTTTAGACCGTGACCATAAATGAAATATTACAGAGTTTGTGGGGAATAAGAACACTGAATAGCTATCCAAGACTAATGACAAGACATCTGAGTGAGAGAATATAGAGATTTATATGATTGTTCTGGACTACCTGTTATGGGAGACTCAAGCTGAATATGACAGGTTTCTAAACTTATACTAATGGAGAAACCCAGAATCGGTAAAATACCATCCAAACTCATTACAGCCTTTTAGGAATTATTTGTACTTTGTTAGTACCAGTGAGGGAAATAGCGTTTCTTAGCGATGCAGTTCTGCAGAAGAGTAATAAGGAAATACTAGGCTTCATATTTTAATGAAACATTGCATGATAAATTGAAAAAAAACATTCCCACTGAGTGAGGCTTTTTTTTAGTAATATGTTTATTTAGTGTAGACCAAGAATGAAGTAATACGCACACTGAATTATCAAGAAATGTGGTTGTTAAAAGCATGTTATGTTGGTGGTTTTTTAATCACTTGGATGAAGCTAATATATACTGAGATTCTGAATTGACAGCTTCTGTTATAAGTGTAGGGAAATTAACTCTTATCATTGACATGAGGTAGTGATCACTGAAAGACAAGATCAGTGAGCCTGTTAAGTGTTTTTTAAAAAGTGCGTATGTGCGTATTTCTAGGAAGATGTTCAGAAAAGGGAAGAGTATAGAAATTCTGTCAAAACCTTTTTTATTAAAAGTACAAGTTCTTCATGAAAAATGATGTTCAGTAAGAAAGGGTCAGGCTCAGTGAATTTTCTGATCTGAAAAATTATGTCATGGAACCTCTTTAAAGTCCCATTTTACCATTTAGAGAAGAAAGAATGTAATATTTCACTTTAAAATGACATTTAGAAATTTTAATTAACTTGTATTAAATGAGAAAAGTAAACTTACAGTCCTGATCCAGTTTACTGCAACTGAATTATTTCTTCAAGATTTTGGTCCAAAAAGTCTTAGTTTTATGACTTTTCATCTAGAGATGGAATGTTGTACTGTGGCCTGGAAAATTCTGGTTTAATCCCTGCACTAATAGTTATGTTACCAATTAAGCTTTAGAAACAATATCAGTTTGCAGTATTCTTTAATACACTATAAGTATTATAGGGACATTAGACTAGACTGGCATTTTTTTAATTATTATTATTTTAAATTTTTTATTGTGGCTAGTAATGCTTATTTATTTATTTTTAATCTATTAAACACTATAGGATTTATGCTGTTTTGGAGATACTGAGCCAAGAGGTATTTGTTTTAAATGCAAAGGAAAGAAAAGTTCCAATGAATTGCAAGAATCTCAGTAACTGATACAGAGAACTTGTTTTTCTGTGAAGTTCTATTACCTATGCAAGTCACTCCTGGATGTGAACTGCACTATTTTAATTGAAGGAGTTTCTAAGTATAAATCAAGTATCTAGGGGATATAGACTGAACCCATCTGCTCTACCAGAATTGACTTTTTCATATCTTCTGTCTTAACTTATTTGACATATACAAAGCTTCTCAGATAAACAGGTGCACTTTGATAGTATCCAATTAATTACTGTCAGATGTATTGCATTGGAAAGGTGGTCTGTATCTCCTCTTTGGGATCTAAACCAGTACCCTGATTCCTACAATGTTTTCCTGGACATATAAATAAAGAGCAAAGCCATTTTAAAAAATATAAGTCCATTTCCTTTAATGAAAGTCAGCAGCTGGAGCTAGGTTTGGCTCAGACTTACAAGATGATGTAAGGAAGGTAGGGACTGTTTTCCCATTGCTGTTTTACCGTAACATTTCAAAATGGTTCTGAAAAATTTTTCCTTTTTTGGGGGGGAGGAAGAAAAGACAGTAATTAAATAATTTCTTCAAGGATGTGAAGGGGGAAAGTAAAAAAGCTGTCTTTGGAAGCAGGTCGCGGGCTTGAACCTTGCTTGGGACAATAGGAGCTGGAAACCGTTTTATTTTGAAATCTGTCCAGTGATAAATGTAAAGCGAGCAAATAATGAATTGTAAAGGCTGTGACTGGTCCCTCATGAAAGATTTGTAAAGAGCTGAGATTTAGACATGATAACTTCCCCAAACCCTTCTTTACTTATGCAGTCATTATGAAGAACAAAAAAAAAGAATAATAAAACAGAAAAAAAGTGGTTTATTTGTCATTGCCATGCTGGTTGCTTTAGAAATATGAAGGGAAAGATGACAAATGACTTCAGAAGAACCGGAGATTTGTGATATTTGCCTGTGATGAAGGCATATCTTTTTTTTTTTAATAATTATTTCATAGTAGTAAAGCTGACCTCAAGTATTTCCTAATATCATTCCCCACCATGCTGGTCTCTGAAATGACCCAGGTCTCCAGTAGGCTTTTTCCTCAGATCCTCTCTGGCGAGCTCTCTTTGTGCCTGGTTTTCTGCTGTAAGCATCCTGAGGGCTGGCCCTTGGCAGTCTGTCTGGTTGGCAGGGGTCTGTCATGGCACTGCAAGCCAGAAGACAGCTGTATAGGAGGAGCTTTGTAACGGGGCCTGGTTCCTGGTGCTGTGGTCTTGAGATGGTTGGGTGTGTGCCGGTGCCTCTATGGAGCCCTCATCACCTTGCAGGTGTATCTGCTCTCTGCTGCCAGCTGTAATTAGTCATTGGTTGGCAACAGCTTTCGTTTGTGATCTTTCGGCATCTCTTAGCACACTCTTTCCAAATTATTTTCTAACTGTGAACTTCCCAGTTTACCCTTTCATTCATTTTTCTCTGGAAAGCTATGGTGCTCTTTGTCCTAACTATTAAGGTAAAGGATGTGCAAGTAATACCCTTTACTACTTTGATATCCCTTTTTGGCAAAACACTCTGATGGCTCCTTTATATTACGGATTTCAGGGTGGCAGCCCTTGTTTCCAAAAATGTAGATGCAACAGGACCATCTGTGCTTGCCATCTGCAAGACATTTCCTTCTAGGATCCCGGGGTTGATTATGGTGCTTCCAGAAATTCCCACTGCCTGTCCTCGTGGGTGCACAGTAAGGAGACAACAGGTTTGTAACTGTAACACAGATGCACGTAAGCCTAAACTCTTCAGCACATCCTGCTGTCCCTGGGATGCAGTCTGCCCAGTGTCCGTTTGAATGCCCACCACCTTCTCCCTAAGTTATGTCCAGCCACTCATCCCTAAATTCCTTTCTACACAGCCAGCCTTTTGCTGTTCATACCAAGGTTCTGACCCTGGCAAAGCAGCCAAATATTACGGAAAAGAACCTTCCCTATTACTAGCCAGCCATTAAACTCTTGGAAATGTTTTCAGTTTCTGATTTTTTGAGAAGGTTGGGAAAGGATTGTTTCTGTTCTGTGGTTTTTGTTTTGGTTTTTTTTTTTTTTTTGTGTGGGTTTTTGTTTGGTTTGGTTTTTTTCGCAAAATTGCTTTATTTCTGAACATAGCAGTTCTTATTGCTTACTTTCCTAACTTCTCCTTTTAATCCTGCAACTGCCATTAGATAAAATAATGAACGAAGTTACTTATTGATGAAGGCATGTAAATATTTTTTCTCCACTATATTCCAATAAAATAATGTTGTCATGGATTATTGGCAGTAAATTTTTTAAAGTTACACATTTAAAAGTAAACAAAGCCATATACATGAAAATACCTTTGATCCTTTTTCATGAAGTATCTTTTCTTTTATCATTGTTGGTATGAGATCTGAAATCTTAACGCTCATATTTTGAGTTTCAGTGTCTCTCTATTTCATTTCTATTGCAAATGTTTTCTACCAAAACATTATAAAACAGTTTTCTACGTTCACTGCTCCCCTTCCCCTCTTTCCAGTCTGGCCCAATTCTGATAATATCATTTATATGTTGCCATTAATAGTGATCCACTGACAGAATTATAATTCTTTTGTTTGGGTTCTGCATTTTAACATTTGGCTGTTGAAATGTAGTTGGGGAAGATGGAAGGCATACAGTATCAAAACCCCCTCTTTTTTTCAAATTTGTTTACTACTCTAAGAGGAAATAAAGGAAAGATGCATCATCTTTAATTTCTAGTGCACTGTTTATCTCAAAAACAGATTTTCTATTTGATAGAAATGTTGTGAGGCATTACTCCCAAGTGTCAACTAGATCTTGTATACATAAAGTGTACAGAAAGAACTAGGAGTTTTTGCACATATATTAATAATTTTTCCACAAAAAACCTCTTGTAACATATTTTAGCACATGAATCCTGCCGTAAATAGATGGCAGAGCTTTTCCTCAGCCACAGTGATCACTCAATTTCCTATCTTACTTTCTTTAATATAGGGTGCATTTATGAAATAGCCTGCAATAGATCCTTCAGGATATTTCATAAACTTTTTTTTTTTTTAACAGGTGGAGGCACAAGCTTAAATAAATGGCAGGATTTTGAACAGGTTGAACAATTAAAAATGGGTGACCATAATCTCCCAAATGCTGGTACTTCTTCCTCTTTAAAGAAGCTCCATATGATACAAACATATCTAATTTTTTATTCTGAGAATTTGCTTATGTTATCATAGGTCTCCAGGTCCTTGCTCTTCACACTGCTTCACTTCCATGAGCCTCTAGCAATGCACTCCCAAGGCACTAGTGCTATTAGAAGGTGATGTGACTTTCAGTAGTTCCTTTTAGGATTCTTCAGGACAGCAAAGGTGGTGCAAAAACAGAATGCAAGAAGTTTCTGCTTCCTCTCGACATATATGACTTTAGAATAATGCTTCATGCTATGTGTTGCAGCTCTAAACAGAAGATATTTATAGATATTTAAACTTGGCTACATGCGACTATGTTTCTGAATGCATTTCAGGCTTTTAGAGTGCAGAGCCATTGACTTCTGTAGGAGGTGCTAAAGGGTCTAGCACTCTGATGACTAAAGATAAACTCTTAGCAACCTAAATTTAGGTACCTCATTTTAAAAACTTTGGCCCAGATATGTGAACCCAGAAGAATGAGTTACAATAATTCATTTCAAATTCCCTGGCTCTTGCGGCTCCCCAGACTTAGCATTTATTCATACAAATTGCTCACTGTTGCAGATAAATCACAAAATGTAGCCAATGCAATAACTCTGCACCTGAGCATTACTTAGTTCTGCTTTGCTAATGTTGGCAGCACTTTGCTTTTCTTCTATATGTTACAGCACCTGGCTATTTTGGCTTTGTCTGAATATGTTGGAGGGGTGAATAGGAAGAAAATCTTACAAGTTTTTGCCCGCTCTTGCATTATTGCTAACTTTCGTAATAGCTGTGATTCCTCAATTAGGTGGTCAGTTTAATTTTCCTGCCAGCTTAAAAGAAATGTGAGGGTGACAATTACCAAGGGAGACAATTTTTCACTGCGTGCCTAGGAGAGGATTAACTTGTCAGAAATGTTGTCTCTAGTGGTTCTCCTCTGCTTTGACACCAGGGATAGTTAATTTCCCATAAAGCTGTTTATGATGATGATGAGAAATACTGTGCCCTGTCTGTGTTGATTTTTCTCTTTCAACTTCTTTGTGGCTTCTCTTTTGGGATTTCTGTCTCTTTAAAGGCGTATTTCACCTTGTGGACATGAGAAATAGATTGAGGTATCTGTGTTGCCCACAATTTTCTCTTAGGTTTATGTAGACTGCACAAATGTGTAAAGTTTTAAAACACAGTTACTTAATTTTTACTTCTTTTCTTTCTTTCTTCCTCTCTTTCCTTCTTTTTTTTTTTTTTTTCTTTAACACAATATAAACTAAGAATAATGTTAAAAATGTTGTTGTTGGCAGCTTAGCCAGTTTTGGGTTTGTTTATTGCTAGGATCAGGTACCAGCACTTCCTTTGCCTATATTAAGGATGGATATCTTGTCATTTCACTGCAGCCTTGTAAGTTGTGGGCGTTTATTCTAAGCCAGTCATCTGTAGTCAGTGTCATGGAAGAAGGTGATTCATCCCATCTGACGCTAAATATCTGAGAGGCTTATTATGCAAATGTGTTCTGGAGAGGAAGGTGGTTGATGATGTTCCTGCCCAGCCAAGTGCCGCAGTCTACAGAGCTTCCCTGTATTGGCGCAGTTCTTTTTGAGGCCACAAACAACGAACAGAATGCCAAAATTATCCAAGTTAAAAATCAGTAACTAGAAGAATTTTGTTCATCTGTATTTGTTTTTTTAACCAGATTCACTTCAGTGATTCATAGGGCCATTTATAACACAGCGATAACAATATCTGTTCAATAAATGGGGCCATATTGGCACAGAGGAAATAAGTGGTTGAAGGCAGGGACATTCAAAACTTTGTGTAATACATGTGTGCACTGGGACTGTCCTGTTTTATTAGGTGAGGTGAATCCATGGTGGTTGTTTAACTGTGTGTTAAGCAGGACATTAGCAATATCATTATCACTGTAGTGTACACCTCTTGATGCTTGATATTGCTTTATTAAACTATAAAATATCTTGAAGTAAGCTTATCTATGTCAAACAAAGGGGAGAGTTAGAAACTTCTATGTATATTGCCAAATCCTTCCACGGAGGTCCTCAGTACTAGTCAAACTACTGTTTGTGCTAGCAGTCTTTCTCAATTTTTGAATCTTACTGAAGTATGAGGGTTATATAAGTACAGATAAATATGCTGTCTGATGAGATGAGCTGTTTCTTTATAATACGCAGTGATTATCCAAGTCCACACCAGGAAGCCAGAAAAAGGGTCCGTGCAAATAATAACTTTCTTTTGGGTCTTATGGAAATCTGAAGAGAGGATGACTCATATGAACTTCGCTTGAGAGTCTGAGTGGTATCTTTCATTAACTACATTAGCTAACAGTTAAACTATTAGAGTTGTAATGAAGCAGAGGCAGTATATTTTGAGAGGCATATTGAAAAGAAACCTAGCCTACTAGGATGTGTTATCATACAGAAGTTAAATCTCGTGAACTGCATATTCTGTGTGCAGTTGTTCATCATAGGATCCCTTATCATGTTGATGTGCCACCCTGCTCCGTTATGCTCTTGTGGTACCTCTAGGGAATATCTTCACAGTACAGGCTACTGTAGTTTAGACACTGGAGTCAGAGAAACGTGACTACCACGGGTAAGATACCATTCCATGAAGCAGCAGTGGAAGTGATGAAAAGAACTGGACTGAAACAATGCCAATAGCAACGAAAGCAATCAAAATGAGCTTTATAGTACCTTTTAATGTAAATTCTCTCTGGGATATGTTTCACATGTTTTATTTATTTTTATTGTTATATTTCTTTTTATTTTTGTAGGCTGTGGAAACCAACCTTGCATCAAAGGATAGTCACTGGGTCTATGTAAATGAGGTAAGAAAGTCAAAAGAGACAACATAGCTTAGTACGTTCACTCATCACTGTCTTTTGTTTCATAAGTTTTGACACATCAAACTGAGCATACACTTAGCATTTTTGCTTTTTGAATGGTAAAAATGCAAACTCTGCGGTGTCGTTGCTTATCTGTGTCAATTGAATTGGCATAAGTTGAATACCAAAGGTCAAAATGAAGCTTCCAATATACCCCACAGCAGCTGGGAGACTTTATTTTTACCTTCACGTTGACCCTGCTTCTTGGCTATTTAGGAAGCAGACAATATCTCAAAAGAAACCTCAAATACATGCATCTGTATCTGCCAGAATCTCACCCTTCAGTGCTATGAAAGCCTCCACTCAGACACCAGGAAGTGAAAGAGTGCTGAGGTTAGTTGCAGGCTTAGCTCGTTCGAATATGGGTTTACATGATATGCATGTGTTTTTTAGTGTAAAATTGTGTTGGTCTTTTGGCCAAGGTCCAGGATAGCATAGTTTTAAAATATGATATTTCCTCTCTTCAGCAAATGGTATCTTGTCGTACTATTACAGTTATTTATATTACCTTAGTACCATGATGCTCTAATGGGAATCAGTACAGACGCTTATTTAAAAAGCAATGGAAAGCTTGAAAATATGTTGTACTATATATAGTAATTTATAAATCACTGATTGTTCAGGATAAATGGTGCCATTTTGTATATTTCTGGTTTTAATGACAATTCATTAAAAGATAGTAAAGTATCTAAGTTAAAAAGAAACTTGTTCACTGTTTTATTTTTATATGATAAATGCATAGCCTCAAATTTAGTAACCAGTTCCTTTGTTAATTTCTCGTTTCTTTCTTTGCACCTAGCTAATAATTTTGGATAGGCTACTTTTAATAGTAACTATAAATTGTATTGCGTGGCATTAGAAAGGCTAGGTAATTAAATAGGGGTTATGGGATGTGAGTGAAATCTCTGCTTATAAAGGCTTTATAAATTCTTTCTAGTCCTTGTTACATTTAAATACCTCCTGATTTGTCAGCTGCGGTAATGACCCGCTACAAAATATCAGCAAGATGCCTGGAGAGCCAGTCTTTATATTCACATCAAGATAATGCAGTGCCTATTTCTTTAAACATTTATAGAGAGGGAGTGTTTGTGAATTTGTTATTGCTGCTGTTATTGTTCAGATGTTAAAACTCACTTCATGAAACCTGACTCTGCAACACAAAAAAAACCCTTCAGCACTCATGCACAAACGTGTGCATACATACACAAACACATCGCACAGGGTGTCAATTCTACTTTTATTTTGGGAACTTTTATTTTTTCTGTTTTATGGCTAGACACTGTGTAGGGAAACAAAATTTAAATCTAAAGTGTAACATTTTAGTGAAAAATATTAGTTCACATACTTATAAATATGTCAAAATGTAATTAAATTCAGACAGTTACAGAAACTTCAAATTCATGAAACTTTGGAGAACTCTTTGCAGGCAAAAAGAGGAGAAAAGTTCTAGATTATAGTTTTTTTTCTTAACAAAAAATGTTGGTCTTTGTGTGCTTAAAGCTACTGTGAAACGAAGATACGTTAAGCATCTACATGGATATATTTTTAGAAAGATAGAGGATCCTTTAATAGTGTGCATACCTCCGTGCTAGCAAGAGGACAGACTGATTATGCTTTCCGCGTATGTTTTTCCAGTTGGTATCAGCGCGAACTGCATGGATACTTGAGGGAAAGTATGTTATTCTTTGACTGGATATTGATTGGTGCTATGATTCACAGAATGGAATTAACTTTTAATTCACAACAGTCAAATCATCTCTTTTAGTTGTAATTCCACACAGTGGCAAACCAGATGTAGTCCGTTCTGTAAATGGACCAAATACTTAGCCAGTCCTTTTTTTCTCCCAGGCAGATTGAGGATCCCATACCTTTTTGTTCACCCTATGGTCTGTGTGACCTACTGATCCCATTTGCAAGGACAGAAAGGTATAGGGCTAACTGACCTGAAGGGGCAGTGGTGGGAACACAGTGACATTATTTCCATTGAGTTGCCTTGCACAAAGAGCATTGGATTGTAAACAGGCTCTTTAGGCCTTTCTGACTTCAGGGAACCATTTAAAGGCCTGGTACAGGCAAGACTACTGATTGCTACTGATCTTGAGCACCTTGTCACAATCTGCCCCGTTTCCTACCTCTCCTGTAGCCAATGAGGAACCGAAACTTGGACTTACCTTGCTATAGTGAGAATGACTATATAGCACAGTATTATTTCAATAAGAGATTTTATTATTGTCTTACTTGAATTAAATATGCTTTACTCTCTCGGTATTGCCAATCCAATAAATGTTTGGGTTTGTTTTTTTTTTTCCCTTGGGCTTCTGTCCCATACGGCAGGATATTAAGTTTTGGAGTTTGAACGTATTTTATCACTTCAATTCTTTTAGGTAAGCGACACTACCAAGCTTGTGATGAGCTAACTTAAAACTGTATAGCTGGTAATCTTATTACACAGCAAATGAAAAATTGTGGAATATAAGAGTTGGTCTTAAATTACAGAGCTGTACTGTCAAGATCATGCATTTGTTAGTTTTCAATAACCCAAGTCTCTGTGCTGAGGTATCTATTCAGTTTGGATGCCATTGGAGGTGCAAAAGGACTCTGTCATCTTTAGAAAAAGGCTAGTGAATTGGGAGCTGGATTTGTTGTATGGGGTTGGAAGGCTGAAACATTACATGGCAAGTCTTTCAAGATAAGAGAATACACAGGATTGGGTCTTCACAGGCAGTATGGTGCCCTCATAATGTCCTCTGTGAAGCCAAAGTCATAAAAACCTTGCTGTTTTAAAAATATATAAGCGTGTCTACTTTTCTCATTTCAGACATTTTATGTTTCAAACTTGCAGAGCTGTCAAAAGTAGTGGAGATTTGAGGGGAAAAAATAAGTGTATTTCTAACCGCTGTTCCATTTTTAGATTTATATTTAATCATCTTCACTTTTATTCATCTAGAAATACTAAATCATTCCTTCATTTAGGTAGCAATTCTACCTGAATTCTGGGTTAAATATGACACGTAGCTTTTTAAAAGCAAGAATATCTGTGATTTCTGTATAAATGCTTGAAAAAGCAAACAACTCCTCAGAACAATGAAGTCCATGCTTAGCTTTGTCTCAGAATAGTCCAAAACATTTTATTACCCACTGACTGTGTTGGGAGTTGTCAGTGACCAGCAATTTTTGTTCCTAAAGAAGATCTGTTAGAATATATCTGGTGTTCTGTTTGTACCTTAGCTGTTTATGCCTTTAAGTGTTGATGAAGTGACCTACCAGCTTTGCTAGATGTGGGCTACTGCTTCTTGGGCCATGACTGGCAGAGTTGTAGATGCCTTCCCCCTTTTTTGGATATTTATTCTTTCCTCTATTTTTGGCTGGTTTTTTTTTTTTTTTTTTTTCTTCTTATTTTTATTTTTCTCTTGCATTTCTTTCTCTTTGGTGCCTGACATCAAGCATCTCTATTGGTTCCTCCTGACATTTTTTGTTCTCCCTTTCTCTTTTTCTGCCTGTTCAGAGAAAATGCTGTGCATTGCCCAGGGCATATGTCTGTGGGAGGTGCACAAGAGCAATACTTGAAACTGAATTTGTATGAGGTTGTACTATGAGCAATGCTCTAGGAGTCTGTGTCTGCTTTTTTATTAGCAGCAGCTAGGGGTAAAGGTCTAGGGGTATAAATAGCACTAGAAACCATGTTTCCCATTTTGTGGGACACTTCATGGTTTTGAAATGTTCTCCATTCCAAGTGGAGAGAAAAGGTAAAAGGAATTTTTCTGCAAAACTGGAATTTTGGATTAAAAAAAAATAATAAGCCAAATTAAACACAGTTTTATATTCCCTTAGATCAATATATTTAATTCTAATTCCAAGTTTCTAAGCATTCATTATTTTAACGTGTAAATTGGTAAAGTACATAAAGTAATCAACTACTCTTGGTGGAAATGGAATGGATACTGAATTTGACTGATATCTCAAATGAGTTGTTTCACGGTTATCTCATCCTTCTTTTAATTTCTTTTTCAACAAACTTTCATCACTACTCAGAAGTTTAATTGAAGGTTGTACAATTATTTTGCTCTACTTAACATCAACTTGGCCTTATTGGAAGAGTATTGCAAGTTTTGGGCAAGACACTTTAAAACCAAACAAGACAATGCAGAACAATTTTGAAAATCCGGAGGAGAGTACCTAATATGATGAAAGCTCAGTGAAATATGATCCATGAAAAAAGGTTGAAAGAATTATGTTTGTCTCTCATGAAACTCAGAAGATGGAGCGAGGGTATAGCGGTAGAACAGATATATTAAAAGAAAAATATGATCACATGTTCACATGTTTACTTTAGAAAGGTAAAGGAAATGCAATTTAATATTCTGCAGTAAAAATTAGATGGAGTATTGGGAAATGGTTTATGATCTAAATATGATAATGAATAGGAACTTCCTTGGTTACTTTCTCCCATCTCATCATATCTTTGTCTTCATACCTGGTTCTGCTATTGTTTTTTATCTTTGTTTTTCAGCATCCCACTCACATTATATAAGTCTGCTAAATATTTTCAGATCTCAATTTGGAAACACAAATACAACTGTATTATGAACACCACTGGGTATTTTCTGATCTGCACCTTCTGTTTTTTGACATTTTCAATATGGGTATGGCAGAGACAGTTTATACAGATAGTCATTGCATACACTTTTGATCAAATAATTTGTTCAATACTTTTGCTGACAAACATGAAATTAATGGACCCTGTGACTCATATTTAATTTCCAGTCAGTGTGGAACTCCATACTTCTCTGTCTACTATGAAGCAAGCTAGAGTCATTGCTTTTGATTAAATTCTGTCAGCCAAATCCACTCTTGGGGTAGCCTCAGTGATATGACTTAGCCAGGGATGAACCCAGCATCATGTTTCTTGATATCAGTCATTTAAAACAGGAGTATATTGTAATTGTATGTAGTTTTGAGAGAGAGATGCCTAGTAATGAATTAGTGGCACTTTCAGTGCTCTAAAAATAGATTTAATTGTAAGACGTAAAAAGTAAGTCTGAAAACTGAAGGTTAGAGCTTCTACTTGACTACAGTTTTAATTTCTTTTCCATTGAATTGATTTTCATTGATTCAGATCAATCCTCATCAGATCAGATGCCAAGGGGTATTTGTTATAAACACAAAATAACTTCTTATTACCCTGTTGGGTTTTTTTTTTGTTTTAGGATTACCACACTCTCTACCACACAGCATATCAAATACTTTTCTGGACTACAGCTCAATTCTTTTTCTTTCTGCTGTTTTCATAGGTCTCTCTTCACCTCCTACTGTCTGTAGGAGGCAGTTTGTTATATGAGGGATGAGAAACTGTCCCATCATCTCTGTCCTGGCGTGACGTATTTCTTACTCTTCATTTCTATCCTGCAGCTCCATTGCTTCTGCCAATCATTGTTTTATTTCCTTTCACCGTGTCAGACATGCCCATTATATCCATAGTTACTCATCCTCTTGATTTGAGAATCAAATGGCTTCTCAGATATCATCTGGGTACTTCTTTCTTTTTTTCCTCTATAAAATATTTTTTAAAGGTTGAGAAAAATGAGCAGAAAATAGAATAGTAATTATCAGATAAAGTCTATCTCAGAAAACTACTTTTTCCCAAGGGTTGTGTGTAGGAAGGTGTTAGATAATGCACAATGAACAGTATTTTCCTAGCACAAGGCTTGTAACCTTGGGGAAACTTATGACTTTGGAAGAAGATCCCGTATGAATGCGGTGTCTGTTGTTCACTTTTCTTTGGAAAATCTTATCTTTTTCTGTTTTTGTAGAAATTCCTGTGTTATATGCACCTTGGGTGATAAATAGTTAGACCCACAAGCATGTGCAAATTGTTATGGCATCATTTTTAGTTGGGTAGAACCAGGACTGTCTGATAGACTGGAATTCTGGTCTGTCTTTCTTTACATATGGAAGTGCCAAAAGATTATTATTTTCTTAAAGCATCAATCTGTGTAATGATGCTTCAGTTTACTCTGATAACAAGAAGTTAATAGATCTTTCACACTTCCCCATGCCTTATTTTTTCTTGAAAAAAGCAGAATTTTTAATGATAAGTTATGAAGGCAAGTAGGGCAAGCATTATAAGATCTTTTCAAATTATACAAAAATGCACAGACAAAAAAAGTAAAAAATAAAAAATACAAAATACAAGGAACACACTATGGGAAATTTCTTAAGATATAGCAAATGACACATTTTAATGCAAAACTTAACAATTTACAATTACAATTTATTCCAATTTTATTCCAGGTAATCTATATTACTACAAGTCCCAAAAATTGCTGTTATCTTTAACACTGCAGAATTTTTATTTATTTATTTTCACAAAAATATAAAATTTTCATACATATGCTTGAAAAGTACACTTATGCATGAAACTGCACTGCATGTGCACCTGTGTCCTGCTGAAAGAAATTTGTAGGGTTCAGAATTGACCTAATTCTAATACTGTTGAATTACACAGAAACAGTTGTAGTCAGCTGCGAGCAATGTTAGATGAGCTTTGATGAGTTGTTTTATCAGTGAAATCTACATTAAAATCAATGATGATTTCTTTTTGGGTTTTTTTTCAGCTTTTGATAACTATCATTTTGTGTGCTTTTCTTTTTATCTTTTTTTTTTTCCCCCTAAGATAATTACTTTTTAGTAGGGAATAATATTTTGTTAAATCAGAGGATCTTTTACTTTATAGGCACTTGCAACAATCCGAGAAAGACTTCTGGACACCCAGTGCAGAATCCTTATATCTTTCTAGAAATAGAGCTAAATCAGTTAAATTATAAATACATCCCTGTAGAGATTTTTATGAGCATTGGGTAAAAGGAAGAGAAGTGAGGTAGTGTCGGATCTGTGGGAGGACAACGAGGATCGGAGTTGGACAGGTGGTCACACAGACTTGTATCAGAAAGTTTTCTGTGCTATGAAAAATAGATTGTGCCCTTGCCTCAAAGGATTAACCTTTATGTATATGTGTGTTTGTCTGTTCATGTGGGGTGCAGAGAAGCCAGCATAATGTTGCAGTTGAATAAATCTATCTGCATGGTAAGGTGTCGTGAACCTTATAAAAAACAGCTTATTGAGGGATGTTTTCTGGGTTTTCAAGTAGTGAGCAAGTGCCCCTTTATAGATGTAGGTAGTGCATTGAGGAGAATTAGAATAACCCAACAAACACTATCTATCCTAATGCAAAAATTCCACTGTAAATAACTCTGTAGCTTGTCTCCATGTGCATCCTTGTCCTCATTGTCATTCAGTTTAATCCTGCAGTTTTCTCAGGGATGTGCTTTCTGGAAATATCTCTTGGCTCTTTAAATTATTAATGTCATTAAAATTTATAATTTTCTGTCATTACCTCTAGGAAAATAGAGATTGTAATGTGAAACATAATTGTCTCATTTTGCAATTTGTGTTATGATAGTTGAGCACAACTAGAGCAGATTTAAATATTCCCCTGAGCAATATGGCTAGGTATTACAAACTAACTGGAGTTCTTTGTGTGCAGATAAATAGATAAATGAATTCCCCAAATGACCAATATTTATGTGAAAATAAATAGATAAATGAATGCCACAAATTCTTGAAGAGTAAACTCTGCCATTAATAATGCCACATGAACAAAAAATAGTGCTTAAAGGAATATCCTTTCAGTGTTGATTTGGGTGGTGAGAACTACTACTAGCCTGGATGAATAGTCAGTCTTACACTTACGTCTGCCTTCCCAAAATATTTAAGTGCACCCTGAAATATTGGGAATGTCCAAATTGTTTCCCATTGTAATGGAAAAGTCCAAGATAAGAGCACTTAGATAAGATATCAACTTTTATCCCTGAGTAAAGTGCTCTCCCTCCATCCTCATTCAAGAAATTCAATATTTACCGACCTGAGTGCAAATTGCTATTAAAGGTGCCAAGCAAGAGAGAGTTAGGCTCTTTAACCTTCCTTAAAGCATAACCCTGAAACAAGCAGAAACTACCATCTATATTAAATAAAGATTTACGCCATGTTGCAGTAGCAACATCATGGGATCATGTAAGCCAAAAAGTGGGCATGTGATATGGAGTTTTGTAAGGAGAACTTGTCTGGCCAAACCAGCTGATAAACTCTGCTTAACATACAGGATTCACGTATGATATGAACAGTAATTACTGTGTGTTGACTTGTGCTGTGTAATGATCCAAGAACAAGATTGGAAATGTGGGATATATTTGTTTGAAAAAAAACCCACCTATACCACCAAATTAAATTATTTGCTTAGTTGTCAGTTTCACAGTGTAAAGAAAATTTTCATATCATGTACAGGAAAGAAAACACATTATTTAAAAAAACCCCAATAGATTAATGGATTTTAATTGTAAGATCAATGTGAAATATTTTTTCCCTGTGACTCCAAGGCTTAGAACTATTTTAGTAACTTCATAAAACCATAGAATACCAGGTTGGAAGGCACTTCAAGGATCATTTGGTCCAGCCTTTATACATATAAATATATTTTTAAGAATATATATTTTATATAGCCAACTTCACATATACTTGTTTTTCCTTTTTTGGCTTGTTTTTTTCCGTTGCTTCCTCCTCTTCCCTTCTCTCCTCACGGTCACAGTTGGAATGCAGGTGACCTTTCTGCAGGTGACATCTAAGTTTTCATGTGCTGCTAAGCCAGGACCATGAGCTTTCTGGAAATGAGTCTGCAGAGCCTGTCTGTGCCAGGCAAGAGCAAAGGGTGCAGTCCCCTGGCCAGGGAAGCCTTAACTGGCTGCCCCAGTGCAGGATGGTGGTGACCTGTTCTCCTCTGCAATTCAGGCACTCAGCCACGCTGTTCTGCTCCTGGACCTGCCTGGGGTGCCCTGCGATGCTCCCTGTGGCTGTACCACCCTGTGAACCGGTGTGGAAAGGCCTATAGTTACCTTTGACTTTTAGATCACCAGCTCAAAAATGCAGACATAGACCTTTTGTTCCCAGCTGTTCCAACATCTTTTTTTCTATGCTTTTACATTTTTGAAAAGGAACCCAGTTTCTAAAAGGAATGGATCATTTGCTGTTATGTCCATCAGCTGAAAAAAAAATGCAGGAGCTTTGTTCCTCTTGGTGTTATGTACTGAACTGAGGCGTTGAAGGGTTTAGCTACTTTTGGCTGTCCACACAGAAAAAGGGTGGCACTTCAGAGTCAGATTTAGTCCAATTTAGGTTCTGAATTTCCCTCCAGAGGCTCCCATTTTTCTTCTTTGTCTGTAAAGTGACTAGGCTTTTATGCTCAGGACTCACTTGGTGCCTATTGCCAAGGGAGAAGAACCTGAGTTAATGTGTCTAACATAATTGATCTCTGCTGCTATCTTACCTCTGGAAATCCCATGGAGGAAGCAGTTCTGGTCTGCTTCCTATAGGCTTACGTGTTTCAGATCAGGCATTTTGACACAAGGTATGAGATGTCTTTGAAAGGCTGTGCATCACTCGGGGAGGACACAAAACATGTGTGATGTGAACTGAAGGTTTGGATGATTTGTGATCTTTCTTTCCCCTCCCCGCTCTGTTTCCAGCCATTCAGATTTAGCTGCCAAGGATTGTGGCCTAGGGGATTATGAGTTAGAGATACCCCATAAAATTGTCTCTCCCCCAGACCACAGCTTAGATACACTGTGTGGCTTTAACACCCCTCAGCTCCACAGAAGAGAAATCCAAGGCAGCAGTCTGGAGAAATCTGTAGAGCTTGTGGGTCTCCTTCAGTGTTTCCCTGCAAGGCTACAGGTGCTGCCCAGCATTTTCTATTAAGGCTCAAAATCTTTGGCTTCCATAAGAATATATTTATTTTCTGATTTTCTGTTTTCATGCCACACCAGTTGGTCTGTTGTTAACGCAATGAATTTCACCTGCGAAGCTAAAAATGCATGTTCCTAAAAAATGATGGGAAATCGGCAAAGAAGAACTAAATTGAGCCAAAGCTACAGTACTAGTCAACCGTAACAAGTAATTATAATAACCCCATGGTCATTTTGCTCACAGCTTGACAGAGAAAATGGCAAGAAAACAATTTATTTTTTTTTTTCTTGAATGTTAAAATACAGGGCCGGGTTCACTTCTGCTGATGACACATCACAAGGTGGTGTGGGCCCTGTTGACCGGACAAGTACAGCAACATTTTGCAGCCCCCTACTCTGCAAGGGGCTCAGAGCAGCCCTGTGCAGGCTGGGCAGTGGGCTGGCCCAGCTGTGCAGCCAACGTGTGCTGGAGATGGGCTGATGTGACATGCAGACACTGCTGGTGGCAGTGGTAAGGAGCTGGGACATAAAGCTGCTCCCTACAGAGAAGGAGCCTGGGGGAAGGAATGCAGTCAGTGGTGCTGCTGCCTGCCCTTCCTCACGGTGAGTTCCTGGCAGGAGATAACCATCGCAAGCTGTACCACTGTGGTGATTTCAGGATCCGCTAAGACCATGATTTTCAAACTATTGTGGGGTAAAAAAGGGAGGTTTTCATTTTGTGGGGTTTTTTAAATACAAAATATATAAAACATATAGTTGAGTAGATGGGCAGTAGATGCAGGCTCCGTCCCAGGGTGGATTGGGAGGTAGGGACATGGGAAGGTCTGCAGAGAAGCTTTAGAAAGTGCAAAGACTGAAAAGACGAGCAGCCAGCCTGTCCTTGAGATCTCCTTATATCTTACGCTATATTATCGTTTGTGCAGAAACTTGCATTCCTAAATGTGTCAGTCCCTTCCATGAAGTTCCTTCTAGTTTTTATTTCCTAGTACAGATAAGATCAAAAGACTTCATTAAGTCATTATCAGGATTAGTCTGCAGAAACGATCTACTGTTCTTATGAGAATAATGTTGTTCTCAGGTACAAGGGCCATATTTCCTAAAGATAGTTACATTTTCCATTTGTTGTTTTGCTCTGAGGGTACAGTGAGGTTCTGTTCTGTTAAGCCAAAATTCTTTCTATATAAATTTCTTTTGAAGGCTCCTGTTTTTTACTTAGAAACCTAGTAAGACCATCTTAGTGCTTTTCTTTGAGGCACTACCTCTGAAGTACGTGTGGTATTGCTAAGATAAATGGAATAAATTTAAACTGTTTTGTTTCAGATGACGCATAAAAAAATACCAGTGTTGTTATTAAATGAAAAGTGAGGATTTTTGGCCTAATCTAAGCATGTGCATCTGTAACTCTTTTCTTCTATTGTCTGTTTAAAAACATTTATCAAATAATGAAAGGAATACATAAAATATTTAGACAAATACATGTTCTTAAAAGACTGTGTCTCTGTTCACAGGAAATCACTGATAATGAAATATTAGAGTTGGTACATAGTGCTCTGGGGAGGATGACAGTTATCCGGCAAATTTTCCCTCTCTCAAGGGACAACAATCAGAGATGCATGAGGAACAATCACCGAATATCATCACTGCTGTGTGACCCACAAGAAGGTTATCTTCAGATGCTGCAGGTCAGTAGCTGTGCCCAGTAAAGTCCATATTAGGATTTTGACATGAGATAGTTTGCTGTGGCTGTATTACCTGAGAAGAAAAATTAAATTATTATAGGTAAATCTAAGCATGTAACCTTTGGTTAATTTTCTTTCCCAGGATTGAGTGCTTTAATATGATGTTATACCCCTAAAGTAGTAGCAAGTGGTTGCACTAACTCAGAGCTGATTTGAGATATTTAATTACCTTAAGAATCTTTTTCTATTTGAAAAAAAGAAAAAGTTGTGCCGTTGTTGTCTTGTGGTGTTACTGTTTATTGTCATGCCCATTAGACATCTGTTGTGAAAGAGTTAATCTGGGAGGATGACAGAACTCTGTTAGGTATCGGGCTATGGAGCATTTCATATTTAGTTAAATGGACTGAATCCAGCTGATGTATTCAATCTGTCCCATTTCAATAGTCTCAGAAGTCTCTTGCAGCTGATAATTGTCTGAGCATGTGAAATATGCACTGCTAGTTCAAGTTCCAGATTTCGGTAACAGATTTGACTCTAGCTTAAGCAACATCTCAGGATTTCTTGGCAATTTATCCCAGATATCAGGATTTTTCTTGCAGTAATTTAAATATAATTTCAGGTTCTATTTCTAAGGATGGTGCAATAATTTAGAAAATGGGTCTTGGGCTTTCAATGGGACTCCATGTGTTTCTGGTTTCCTTTAGAGCTGTTGGGTAAAATGGAAAACTTTAGTGAGATTGAGCATATAAACTTGATTAGAGCATTTTTATTGCAAATTTAGTCTTAACCTGAGATGGATTGAGTGAGAACACCATGGTTGAGCCTGTGAGTTGGCAAGCATGTGTATTGTGTGTTAGTATGATTGAGAAAAAGCTTCTTTATGCCGTGGGGATGGGGCTGTTGGCAGTGTGGGCTGCTGCAGCTTGGTCAGGAAGGTGGTGTGGGGTCCTTCTCAGAACGTAACTTGGGCTGGCTTGAAAGAGCTTCTGCAGAGCAAGGAGTGAGGCTAATGGGAAACCAGGAGAGGTAGGAAGATTCTCGGGAAGAGGTCAAAATTTTCCAAGGAACATGGATGGAGGTGTTTATTTTACTTGTTTGCAGCCTACTAAAAAGACATAGCTGCAGAGACTGGAATCCTTTGAGGTGAGATATGGACATTTCCTCCTTGAAGAGAACCTCTGTCAACTTGGGCTCTGTCATAGCAGTGGCAAAGTTTGGGAAATGCCAATCACACGCACAGTAGTTCTGAGCACCGGTCTATTCTTTTTGCACAGGGGAAAGTCTATGCCTATTTTGGCTTAGAAGGAAAAAACACTTCTGATCTTTGTTAGTAACTCTGAGGTGTGCTGTAATAAGAACAAAGGCAACTAATTTCACAGGATCAAAGCAATTTCCAGTATGTTGAAAAAAATATCTATCCTGCACCAACAAATCACTCATTGGGGAGCAATCTTACATTACAGCGAGATTTTGAGTATTGCTGTCTGTGCTGGTTGGTGCACAATCTAATTCAGAGACTCATCTGAATGTCTCTGACAGACCTCTCTGAGCAAGTTCTTATTTGCTAAAACAGTAACTGGTTTGTTAGCATGAATAGCTTCATGCCCTATTACTAAACTTCACTGACAAGAACCCTTTAGGAAGGACCCTCTTCTTGCTGCTTCCCAGATGTGGGTTTTGAGAAGCAAAACATTATCAGTTTCTATTTTTGAGAAATATTATACCACATTAGAAACTGTCTTTAAGAGAGTGGAACAGTAATGTTACTCTTTGTCCATTACTTCCTTCTCAAAAAAATAAGGAACAAGAAAGAGATATAAAGAAGTGTGGAAGTACAACATTTGCCTTTTGGAAGTTGATTCCACAGCTGTTGTGTCCAGTCACACTGGAATGAAATACCATGAAAGGTGAAGGGCACGTGTAAGGTGTCTCAAATTAGCTGCCCCCAGTATGTCTTGTGTTGTCTTTAAGTTTCTATTGATTGAATATAGGAAGCTTTAGCATGTGAGAGTTCCATAGCTGCACTTTTTTCCATAGACTTTGCCAAAACGTCTTACGTAACACCTTGTGGGCACACAGCTCATATTAATTTCCAAGTATGACTGACGTTATTAATGGTCCTGCAATTCAGGTACTTCCAAACTTCTGTTTCCTTTTTTCTTGCTTAAAAAATAGTTTTGACCTTTTGCTGTACAGAAATACATCACTAAATTACCCTTGTTGCCAGAGGCTGCAGTAGCTCCCAGCTCCATGTCAGGCTGCATGAATCCACCAGAGGCAGTGACCACCTGCCAGCACCAAGTCCTTGTGTTGCTTTGAAGTGGTTTGATTAACACCACAGTTTGGAAATCCCTGGCTTATTCTCCCTTGGGCAATCTCATATTAATAATTCTTTGTTGTCAAGGCAATTTACCAACTATTTTTGGTTAATTATTTATTTAATGACTTTGAAGAAGAATAAGCTAATCTCTGTCAGCCTTGAGCTGCAAAATTTTTATAGGGGAGAATTTAGCATTTTTAACAAGCTAGTAAAGAAATAAACATTTACGTCATGGATTATTAACTTTGTTCTGGCTAAATTAATTAAAATCTTTTTTGAACTATTTTGTTCTCAGTGTCTTTAGTACCATACCCTGGAAAGTTGTTTTTCAGTGGGTGATCAACCCAGTTTGGCATTCTGACAAGGCTTTTAAAGATCAGGCTGTTCTGCAAGCTCATCCAAAAACTCATCTGTTCTGAATGCTTTGTGGAAATCCAATCTTATTCCATCAACCCGCTTGTCAAAATTTTGCTCATGCCCTGATTTCTTGCACGTATAATATACCCAGCTGGGTTTCTGCTTCAACTGGAGAAAAAGCTTTGTAAAGTTTCCTCTCTTGGTCATTTTATTTGACTCCAGAGGGCTACGTTTATCTCTTTCTTATTCTTCATATATGATTTTCTGTGTCCAACTCTCTTACTTTTTTGTAAGTGGAAAAGAGACAGGTTAGAACTTGCTGTCTTCCATTGGCGATGAATATCACATGGTTTGGGCCATCAGCATTGTCAGAATTGTCTCATCTGGAGAGAGAATACTGATGCACTTCAGGATTTATAGTCTAGTTAGTCCTAGACAAGGCCTAGTATGTATCCCTGCATTGCATTTGAATAGCAAGATTACTACTATTAAATTGTTTAGATTATTTTAGGCATAGTCTTACAGAGTCAATTTGAAGACATATTAATGCATATCCTTTTTCTTTCTAAACTCTTCCTGTTCAAATTTTAATTTTGAAGCCTATCTACAAACTTGTTTTTTGATGAAGATCTTTTTTCTTTCATTGGGTTATTCATGATGTGTTTATAAACTCAAATGAATTTTTTTTTTTACTGTTCATGTTTTTGAAGCAAGATTTCTCTTTAGAAAAGTAATTTGCCTTACAGTTTCTTATTTCCCATATTTACCATTTGTACAGTTAATACGTTCAGTCCTTGTGAGATTCTATTTGTATTAAGACATATTAAAGGAACACAGTGTGTCTGAAACCATTTAGCATGGTCCAAAATATATGGTAATATTAAAAAGGCAAAAAGAAATCTCCAGCATATTATGTCACAAAATTTGTGAGATTATTCCTCACAGGATTCAGAATCCAACATCTCTACTGAAGAACTATTCCAGGTATTGCTTTGGCATATTTGAAAAGAAAATGATGAGAATTGTGGGAGGGTATTCATTAAAACAGCTACTCTTCTCCCTGTGTAAAAATTTCATTCTTCAAAGACTTGACCGTCAAACATCTTTGTGGGCATCTCTTAGTAGTTGATCCTGTAGAGCTGTGTTTTTATTTATTAACTGTCTTCTCTTCAGGAATGTCTGCAATTTAACTACTGTAAGTTAGTAGTTATTTTTTTGGAGATGTGTTTGGCTGCCTAAACTTAAGGACCTGATCCTGCAGTTTTGTCCAACTAAATAGTCTTACTCTCATTTGACCTATTTATGCTGCTGTTATTGCACAGCTGTTAAGTGCTACTGGGGGCAGTAAATATTGATTAAGCCCTATTAAAGCATTTTCTTTCTTCCATAAAGAATTGATAACCCACATTTTTCTTTTCTGTTTATTACAAACCTATATTTGCATGTCTCTTTAGCAAAGTTTAATTTGGACTTTTGGCCAGATGTTCAAATATGGTGAAACTGAGCACCAAATGAATGAAAAGTATCCCTGAACTGACTTTACTGCCCATTGCACAACATAATCTCTCCCTGAAGCCCAATGGTGTTTGTTTTATACAAGGTGCATTAGCAGAAGAATTGGTTAAAAATACCCAATCAACCGCAGGTTTCCACGTGGGACTTTGTGAGCACTCTGGATGCTATGACCCCAAGTACATTCTGGAGCGAGCTTTTGCTCTCTGCGCAGACTACCTCTTTTGGCTGCTGGAGTTCTCTATTTGCCTAATTATTTCATTCAGTTGAATTCAGTTGTTGTTCAGTGCTCTATCAGGGAACAGACAACGGTGGCTATAAGAAAGGGTTAGTACCTCCATCTTTTTGTTTTCTATTTCCTCTGAAAACCAATTTGCACCCATATTTATTTATAAATGAGGTAGGGTAAAATGATAGTCTTCTACTCCGTTTTGCAATTCCAATATTACCTCTTGTCCTCCTGTCCGACTCTTAGTTGTGTTCAGTTTTCTTTATCAAATGTCTCCTGTTAGACTTTCCCTGGATGGTTAGTGCTAGCTGTGCCAAATTCTTGAGACATTTAGGGAGCAAAGCCAATGCCTGCAGCTAACAAGCTTGAGCATTACAGGGTATTCCAAGCCTTGTACTATTGTTAATGTTGTTATAAAACATACAGAGTAAGAAAACATTCATAATTATGATAAATACTCATAATAAATAGCTGAAGGACAGTGGGCGTTCAGAGAGTAGACACTGTGGCTTGGGAAAAGTGGTGTGAGATGTGTAACTCAGCAAATAGAGGGGAAAATTAAAAAGAAAAACAGTTTATCAGTTAAAAAAAAAAAAGAGATTCTGAGAGTGAAGTCTTCCAAAGAAATCTTAGAAAGTCCCATTGTTTGAGACACTTAAAACTAGAATGGGCGAAGCACTAAATAATACACTGGTTAGATCCCCAATGTCAGAAGGCTTGAATAAATATACAATTGAGGTCTGTTTTTCTGTGGTTTTAGGAAAATTTTATTCAGGCTTTCATTTGCCTCAGTGATAATAAATAGCCCTTTGGAAGTTTGAAGTTGACATTTAAGTCTTTAATGAATGCTTGTTTTTTGACTCTGGTTTTCTCATGAATGCCAGACTGCTGGCTGTGATTTTGTTCTCCATGAGCAGCAAAGCATGTATTTAAAACACAGGCATTCACGCAAAGTCTCACAATGGGCTCTGTGAACTAATTTAAGAAAATAGAATCATTCAAATTTTCAGTCTCTCCAGCCTAACAATATCCTTGTAAGCACGCCGTTATACCATAAGTAAACCATCCATCTATCTTCACTGCTCCTAGTAAGACACATCCTGTCATTAGAGACAGAAGTGCGTAACTGTGTTTGGCATTACTTGAACTTTGAAAGTTGAAACACAGTTTTAGGGCACGCTGCTGTGTGCATATGCAAACACAATGATATCACTCCCCGGGCAGCAAGTGTTTCTGCTGCTGGCAGGCTGTGCTTGGTCTGAGACCTACTTCCATCTGCTTCAGCCTTGGAGCCGACTGCTGTGGCCGCTCACAGGGTGATTTTGGCAGCAGCAGGGTACAGATGCCCACCTTGGGAATGAGTTTTTGAAGCAGTGGCATCTGGGTGTCAGCTTGTCTTCCCAGATGGTCTCTTCAGTGGTCTTGTCTGGATAGAATTCTGGCTCTGCTGGCAACTCAGAAGTTGGGGTCAACCTTTGTGGTTTGCTGGCCTTCCCAGAAGAGCACTTGTCTGTGATTAGTGCCTCTGAAGGAGCTAAAAACTATCTTCATATGTAACTCAAAAAGTAAAATCACCCTGGAAAATCTTATGAAATTCACATAAAAGCCTCTATAAAATACCGTTTAATAATGTGATAGGGAGAGATTTCCATTAAAGTTTCTGCTCTGCTCTACTAGTCTATGGTGGATTTTTTTCTTGATTGGAAAATAAAGGTTCATAAAGTCTGGAATAATTTTCAGAAGATATAGCAGAACATTACTCATGTGCAGGGCAAGCTCCTTAAATATGTTGGTGAAACAGTCACCATCATTCTTGTAGCAGATAGATCAAAAAGCATTTCAGTCACACCACCTCCAGCTTTTAGAGCTCTCAGCTATGAAGTGAAAGAGGAACTTAAAATTACTGTTTCTTCCTCCAAACAGGACAGAAATGAAACACTTTGTTCTAATCTAGAAGTTTTTGTTATATGAAGGGGAATCCCTGCAGGCAGACATATGTCCCTCCCTCCTCTGTTCCCCTGTGAATATTTAAATAAGGGAAATAAGAAATGCTCCAGAGCCTGGAAAACCTAAAGTAGGCAAGAACATTACCTTATTTTCCCTTCTCTCTTGCTTTGCTACCAATTCTGAATGATACCTGAAGACTAATTTTTAAATGTACTGTTTCTCGTGCCTTTGACAGCACTGGTGGAAACAGAGTATAGCTGATCTTTCAGGTATCTCACAAATCCCTTCCAGGGATCATGTTTGTATTCAGAGGGATTTCCATAGTTAGCTGAAAACTAAAATATATGTGCAGTTTCAGTAACAAGTGTATACACACTTTGTCTGCTGAATCCTTTCTCTTTTCGCAGCCCCACTATTCAGGAGATTACAGCAAACTCATTGCAAATGCAGTCGAGTACATATGCAGAGATTTTGCTGTATTAAAAGGAATATAATAGGGAAGAAAAAGGAAATTATTATAGCCCTGGATTTACTGTGAGACGAGGTGAGAACTTATGTGTCTTGTTTTAAGTAACTTTTTTTCTACAAGAAAATACATACATGGTAATAAATTCGGGTAGAAAGTGGATATTATTTTGAGAAGAGCGTATATGAGGTGTTTAAATATTCTTGTTTTTCTACCCTAGAAATAAATTAGAGAAAAAGAGTATAAAAATATACCTCACTAAATTAACAGTAGAACTTACTGTAGGTATTGAAGGAATCAACTGCTCACACAATCACACAACACTACTCAGGCATCAGATTAGACTCAATGCTGTAATTTTGTTTTCTAGCATAAAGCTAGTTCCCATTTGGGATTAGGCAAAGACATTCAATTTATACTACTGTGAATATTTAGAAGCTGGTTTTGCTCTGCACACTGTGAAGGATCAAAAGGACATTATTTTCTAAGTTACCATGATATTTTTGGTTCTTCTTGATTAGTTTTTTACATCTCAAAAAAGTGATTCTTGACCTAGAGGACTACCAAAACAATACTATCATATGAACATCCTGTCTTCTTTTGTTTTAAATAAATAAATAGTTTACACACTGAATTTTGATCACTATGCAAAACCAGATGTCTTGAGTTATGCTTTCTAAGTTTTAAAGGGTTCTGACCTTGATAGGGTAGACTTTTTTTTATGAATTAACTGAACAAATGCAATATTAAAAAAGAATTTTTTTTTCTTTTTTTTTTTATTATTAAAAATCCAGCCTTGGTTGTGGAGGTTTTGCTATTGTGTTTTGGTTTGTTTTTGTTTTTTTCCTAGCTTGTATATTTTCTATTCTAAAAACCAAAATTTGATAGTATGGATAAAATTCAACTTACTCTTCTGTAGGTTATTGACTCTTCAGTGAGTAGGGGCTAAAAAAGGGATAAAATGTAGTAACACATATTTATAATTTTTACTGGAGTAAATACGTAGAGTATGATTATTGGAGAAAAGGGAATTGTGTACATTAGAATGTACCATATACTAATTTCTTGGAAGAGACTTGCAGTAGAAGAGATCTGGAGTGGCAAAATACCAGTGGATTAGCATGTACAACAGACCGTGCAGAATAGTCTTTCTGTGGCAAAAAGTAACTTGCATTATTTTATTCTGCCTTCACACTTATCTCCATATATATGACAGAAGGACCTCAGTAGTGGGAAACTCCCTTTCTTGATGTCACTTAATTTATATCATTCTTTCAAAAGAAAATAACGAAACAGCATTGATATAGAATCCGTTACAGCTCTAAATGAAATACGTGGATTAGGTTGGTAAATAAGGGATTGTTTTGTTTTGCTCTACAGCATAGGGTAATTCGAGTGGGATGCATGGTCACGTAGGCTAAGATCCTCAAAAGCAATTTTCTCAAGCTTTCAGTCCATTATAAACGCAGAACTGTGGCTGCTTCTCAAAAACCATAAAAACTAGAAAGGGAAGGAAAGAAATGTACCCAAGTATATCTTATATTTTGCCCTAGAGCTCTCTGCTAGCAAACCAAGCAAACTGGTTTTGAGAATGAAGCTGCTGTTTTCCAGAACTGCAAAAAGCAGCACCAAACTGAGAAAATACAAAGCATTTCTGATTTGTGGCTGTTCCAAGGCAACAGACAATGAGCTGTCAGTTAAAAGTGAGGGTGTAGAATCAAATTCAGTGCGGAGTGAAGAGGATCATGATGGCACATAAGAAATGACATTTTTCCTTATATATGTAACATCTAATTCTAAGCAAGTGGTTTTTGTGGTTTAGGGTGGTTTATTTTGTGGGTTTGGGGTTTTGTTTGATTTTTTTTTGATGGAGAGCAGCTTAACACAAAATAGGATGAGTGCCCTGTTGAAAAATAAGGATTTGCTTGGTTGCTTTATTTGAAAGTTGTTTGGAAAATATCTGCAAAATGGGGAGACATGCAACTGAAAGGGAGAGCCTTAGTTGCTGAGACTCTTATTAACTCTTTAACTACTTAATTTTCTTTAAAAGAGATGAAATCTAGGAAGTAGCTGCTTTGGAAACTCTTTTAAAAAGAAAAGGGTTAACTGGACAAAATAGCATATATAGGAAATATGAACTGCTTGTTGTTCAGGAAGGCTGGAAAGAAAAGGGAAAGAAGATGACAGTGCCTGATAGGAGAGATTCTCAATGATAGTATCTCATGGTTTTTGTGTGGTTTTCGCACTAAGATCCCTTTTTATGTTTAGTCACTTAAATAAGTGGGTATCCTTAACCTCTTTTTTTGTGTATTTTCTTCCCATTTTGAGTCTTTCAAAATGAATTTTTCTTTCTATATCTTTTGTTCAGATTTACTTATACTAGAAGATTTTGAAAGTGCCTAGATTCTCAGTTTATGTCAAATTCCAGATTATGGAACATGAATCATTTTGTTTCTGAAGATTAGGAGCTTAGATGATACTTGGAGCAAGTAATCAAACAGTAATATATGTTTAAGCTTTCACAGCTGAGTGGCATTTTTATAGGAAGTATGCAGCTGCATTAACTCCCATCTGTAGCCCTTTCCTGGTCTCTCTGTATCAATTCACATTGTCTATAGTAAATTAGAGAAATCCAAAAGATAAATGGCAAATTTGTGGATTTTTTTTTTTAAATCACTTTTCTCCACCAACTTCCACTGCTAAAGTTTTACCAGTTGTGGTGGATACTGCTGCATGTCAAAGATCTGATCTTGTATTGCTGGCCATATCTTGGTTTGAAATATGAAATACATAGTTGGGCATTACCAGTGTGGGGTTCTTAATAGAGCCTTTGCCATCAATTATTGCTCTTGTTATCTCTCGTGTAAATTGAAGAATAAGGAGACTAAAATCAATAGCTCCAGAGAAAGTAGAATAGTAACCAGGATCCTGTATGGAGGTGGAGGGAGATGATAAGACTAAAATAATACTGTCAGTTTTCCTCCTCCTGTTCTAAAGAGTTGCATTAGTATTATATTTTGTTGTGCCAGAAATTACCAAGGAGATTGCTCTAAGAAAGAAAAAGAACAAGAACTTATTCCATTCTGTCTTTTTCTCCTTGCTGAAAGGACTGACAAAGTAGCAATCCTTGTCTTTCACTGATAGATAGCTGTACTCCCTCCACAGCTTGAGCCTATATTTGGACTACAATCTCTTGCATCTTTACGGCACTGCATTGCAGTGATGTAGGTAATGCACAGGCAATGCAAGTGTGCCAGAGTCCCTTGGCCAGAAGGGCCCAGGTGCCAAGCAGGAAAGAAGGTGGGAGCGAGCACTGATATTTGTCTGCACTGTCTTTACTGTTGAGCACGTCAAATATTCCCAGATTTAGTTTTTACTTATGTCTTCTTTTGTTTTGTCTATTTGCTGATTTTTACAGTTTCTTTGAAAGGATGCTCAAATAAAGAGGCTCATTTTTGTTATTGTTTGCAGGTTTCCAACCTGTACCTGTATGACAGTGTGCTCATGCTGGCCAATGCTTTCCACAGAAAACTGGAGGACAGAAAATGGCACAGCATGGCAAGTCTCAACTGCATGAGGAAATCCACCAAGCCTTGGAATGGAGGACGATCCATGCTAGAGACTATTAAGAAGGTGAGAACAGACAAACCACAATTGTGTAAGCAATTGAAAAAGTTACTTCATTTCCACTTGAGATTAGCTTTTGAAGAGGTTTTGACCTCTATTCAACTTTTATGTGATTTATTACAAGCAAGTGATTTATAACTACCAGGAATGATCTACAGCTACTAAAGAAGCAAATGATTTATTACAAACAAATTATGCACACTGCAGTGTTGCTCCAGTGGTGTGTGTTCTACTTCTGTTGGTCTCATGGCTACCTTCTGTGGACGTAGTGTGATTAGGAATAGTCATACAAATTGATGTGTGCACGCATCATAATAATTTCACCAAGAGAAGAACTCAAGGAGCTCAAGGGGCCACCCAACAATAAAGTTTAAGATTTATGTTCCGCTTACTGCAGCTCAACTGGCTTTGTAGGTTGGCTGAGCATTTGTAAATGTACTGTAACTCAGAGCAAAAGGGACCTGATTCAGCTAAGTTGTCACTAACAATTACACTGTCTGGTAGCGTGTTGAATTACTTAAATATGGGCAGTACTGGGGCTTTGCAGATGCATGGTAACTTCCTATATGAAAGTTTTTTGATCACAAATACTAATGGAAAAAATACTAATTTTTTACTATATACCAACTTAAGCAAGTATTTTGGGAAAACAACAACTGTTTGTCCATATATATATATAGATGAAATTGTTTTTCTCTAGTGAAATGAATCAATTTGATCAAGTGTTATGTTAGCCTCCAACCAATCCTAACGATCTCATCTTTTGTTGCAAGATTATATCAGATGTTAGTGTCATCTCAAGCTTCTTTGCTACAAACCGAAAATCAGATTCGGTGATACTTTTACAGAGAAGTTTTAATAATACTTAAAGTTTTATCTTTTTGTCATGCCTCTCTTGTCTGGTGCTATGTTTGAGCAATTGAAGAACACATGATTGCCACACTTAGGTTCACTGTAAACATTTTCAGAGTAGATCTGGAATACCTTTTATGAAAAGGAGTGTTCATAAAGGCAAATTTGTTCTAAAATTTCTGAAACTTATTTCCTCAGGGCCACATAACTGGGCTTACTGGTGTTATGGAGTTCAGAGAAGATGGCGCCAACCCCTATGTTCAATTTGAAATACTGGGCACTAGCTACAGCGAAACTTTTGGCAAAGATGTGCGGAGGGTAAAGATATGATACTTCTTTCTGTCTTTTGTTTTCCTCTAAATAATATACATTCTATTTCACAGGAGAAAATGGTAGTCTTTAAGAATGAATTAGTGCTACACTGCAGAAGAAATTTACTATAAGAGAAATATTTTCTAATATCTTAAACGCTTAAATCTTGAAAACTAATTTTATATAAGTAGGCAGGAGCTCTGCAAGTTGTTTCCACATGTGCAGTAATGATGCAGTGCCATAACAATACTGTGAACGTAATAGTGAAGACTACATAATTCTACTCATGTATTTTATTGTTAATTAAGATATAATTCATGTAACTGGCACTTGTCTTACTAAGGAAGCTAGGATTATAAATTACCTAAACACACAAGGATGTTTCAAAGTGTAGCTGCTGCGAGAATTTGAGATTAATAAATTAAAAAAAAGTCTGGAGAAGGTCATTTCCAAAATGGATGATGCTATATCATGCAAAAGATGACCTATCAATGGTAGCTGGTGGAACAAAGACTGATGGGGATTAGAAGGCAGTTAGAGTGCTTCCATGGGGTTATGAACAAATTGTCATGGGCTGAAAAGCCTACCTTGAACATATTGATGCAGAAGGGGGTGCTTCGAAAATACCTGAAACTCTCAATTGAACAGTGAGGTTTTGATTGGAATCCAAGCTACAAAATGTCCCTAAACTGGGACTGGTCAACTGGTTAAAATACAGATGTTACCACTGTATAGTCAGTGGTTCCTACATTAAGCAGAGCTGAACAAAGAGGATTCCAAGCAGTATTAAAATTTATTACATTTTCTTTTTTTCAGTTGACAATTGGTTTCTGTGATTTTTTTTTTTTTTTTATTTACCTGAATTACATGAGTCTAAATGGAAAAACAAGCCAAGAACTTGTGTTTACATTATCATCTTAAACAGCTAGACCTGAGATTCTCACAGTCATTTGGCATGAGGATTCTGGACATGGAGCCAAAGGCTTGCAATATCTATTAGAAATTCAGCAGAAGGAAGAGAAGTATTTGAAATGCATAAAGCTCCAGGAGATATAATTGAAAAATTTCTGTTGCCAAAAAATGTCTCTGAAGATTTCAGATTGGCTGGCACCCTTCTGTATTGTAATGACCAGAAAAGGCTATTTCCCAGTTCACTTTCACTTCTAGAAGATTTCTACTGCAAATGAGGAAGTCTAAGATCCAAACAGTAGTAGTTGAATGATAAAAAATTATCTTAATTTTGGAAACAATGTTGCCTGTTTCATAAAACAGAGATATCTTAGGAAGTCTAGGAAGGAATTCCAGTTCATAAACAGAAGTACGTACCTCACTTTATGTGCAAGTATGCAAAACAGAAATATCTGATGCATGTGAGATGCTGTGGAGTTTCCTACTGTGTTTCCAGCTGCCATTACAGAAAACCATGAGCATCCCATCAGTGCTGCATTACCCCTAGCAGATATCTTGCATGCCTTGGGGCATCGGAGCACAGTTTCATTCTGTTGCACATTTCTCAAGTGACTTTGAGTAAGTCACATAATCACTTTATACTTCAATTTAACCTTTCAGTAAAATTGGTATGATTACCTCTCAAAACATGTTTAAGGCCTTAAAGGGAAATTATGATGTGTGAGTGTACATTATTACTTTTTTCTAATGTACATTTCAAATATGGTAACGCATATACAAAAGCTCTCATTTCAGTATGTATAGCGCACTGAAAAAATTTATATATAATCCGAATGTGTGAAGTTGGCATAGCTAAAATATCACTCAAAAGGGACCACAAGGCAAAGAAATTGCTAAAAAGACTAAATGGGAAAATTACTAAGGTGGCTAAACTGATATACTACTGATTTCTTTTGCTCCCTAATTGGCTACTTTGGTATTAGGTGGTTAATATAGGAAGGCTTAACTCTTTGGATGTTAAATACAGGACATTATACAGGTCCCAAAATGAAAGGGAGCATAATTCTAAATGGGTAAAGAGCTACTGGCTGTGGAATATTACTCTGAACTAAAATAAAGTCCTGAAAATGATCCTTTTAGCCTAATATATATAGAGAGTAAGAAATCAGGAATATGCTAGAGAAGTCTCTAGAAGAACTTGCAAGAGATGATATTTCTTAGAGTAAAACTACCATGGAACTGCTGGTATTCAATTATTTAGACAGCTGGACTTTTTATTATTGCAGCAAAAATATGTTACAACTCAGAAGTACTTTTAAAAGCTGAGAAAGTCATGCTTGTCTAATTTATATTACTTGAGTGAGTGATCAATTCTGATTTATTGTCAGTTGTTTCCATATCAGCCCTTCCTCAGATTTAGCTGTGGAGGAACATGTGTTTGGTGAAAACCGTGGGGTTCACTCTGCATGGTTTTCTTTTCCTCTGTGTGGAGAGCAGCTGTATCTATTCATCCCTGCCCAGACCCTTCAAAAAGCCTTTGCCCTTAGGATCTGTGACAGGCTAGAGCGAAAGAATATAATATCGACTGTTGAGCCTTAGAAAGAATCCAGTTAAAAGCTAGTGGACCTTTAATACTCAACTTCCTTTAAAAAGTCTCTCAGGGATCATTTCCACCAGAAGGACTCCTAGGAGGATGTCCGAGACAGTAACCCAAATCTGGCAGGAATTTTCAGGGCCTTTCTGTAGAGGCATCTTGGCTCATTCCAGTTGCCCTGAGATCTGGTCTTTCTGCTGACAATTGTTCCTTCCAGTAGCTGTGAGTGAGTTATAAGTGCAAATAAATATATATATTTGCTTACTTAGTATACTTTCTCCTGTATTCCATGAGTCTAACACCATATTTTTGTCGTAAGGACTGATAGTGGCTTCTGTGTATTTTGTGTGTGTGTTTTCTTTTTCCTTTGTTTGAGTGTAGTTTAGTGAAGGGAAACTTCAGAAAGTGCTCTAATTTCTTTGGTTTAAACATAAAAGAAGACAATATTTCCCTTAAGGTATACCACCTCGCTTTACAAAAGGCTCAGGTGATTGCCTGCTATTCACTGGTGCATTTGGAGGTTGAGAAAGCGTAGTATATTCATGCTTAAAAAAGAGATCAATATGGTGACTTATCAGGGCATTTGAAAGTTGAAGGATAAGATTGTCAGAAAGAAACTGAAAAGGCTTAAATGTTTAGTGCTTGACAACTGCCAGTATGATTTATGTTCCTAATGTCTGTAAACATCTTTAAAAATAGCAACCTGAGTATCTGTATGTTTAAAAAATAAAAAGAACTAGATATAAAGAGATAAGGGAACTGTAAGAAGTATAGAACATAATAAAAAAGAAAAAATAAGGTTTAATAGCTGGTGCCACACTAATGTTTTAAATTGAATGAAATTTGAGTGAAAGAAAGAATGAAAGACACACAGATGAAATATAACTTGGAAAATCAAGAAGAAGTGGTATAAGGTGTTCAGGTGAAGGGCATGGAGCAGCTGGAATGAGTCCACCTCCCATGCTAAGAGTGTGTGTATCAAATACAGCCAGAATGGTCTTGCTCTGAATTTATAATTACCAACACAACCCTTTTTTTACTCATTTAAATTCTTATTTATTTGTCCTTTATTAATTTATTTTCTTTACCCACAGGGATGCATAAAGACTCTCTTGTATGTTTACATTTTTATGTCTTCTACCTTAAGTTTCCTGAACCTTTGGTTCATTCCCAGCACTGGCAGTGGCTGAGGGTGATTGTTAAGTCATTTTGCTTCATTGGCACACTGTCCCCATCTGTAGCATGAAGCTGAGGGTACTTGTCTGCTTTGTACAAAGTTTTGAAGTATGACAGAAAAACAAGGACTAGAACAAAGATTCAAAGAATTGAATTAATCATAGTATTAAAACTGTATATTCCTAATTGTATGAGAGACCATCCCTTCAGAGCTTGTTTGGAATTATCAGCGGAGAATTATGTTCCACTTCCACAGTACAAGGGACGTGAAATGGGAAAGGAGGTCAGGACTAGATTAATTCCCTCCCTAGTGACCATCTATATTATTAGATTTATTAATGAAAGCCTTGCTGTAACTTTCAGAACATCTGAGCTGATTCATGTTTCTTATGTTTCTGCACTTGGGTGAATTCCATACAATATAATAGCTTAATGATGAAGCTGTGAGAGCAAAAATAAGGGAGTCAGGACTCCAGGGTGGTATTCCTAGCAACTCACTAGTTCACAGTGGGTGTGTGTTCCTGGGGTATAAGCCTGTTTGTTCTCATTTGACCACGTATGCAGAGAGTACCATAACAACTAACTGCCCTTGTAGGGATATGATTAGGCTTAGTTAGGTAACACCTGTAAGAAGCTTTAATATTATCTTCATCTTCATCCTTGGCAGGAAGATCTTCTGTAAGTGTGAAATGATGTTGTTGTTTAGTTTATTTTATGACGGGGATCATATTTTTTATAAAGCAATCTGCAACTTTTTCCAGAGCTGGCTGTAATGAAGGCAGAGTTAACGATTCACACACATGCTGTATTTCATAAGAAACATTCTGTTCAAAATGATAATGTTTGCCATTGGTTATTCATTTCTGTCAGTTGGTATATTTTCATTTTTTAAAATTAGAATTTCTTGAAGTTCACATGCTTCATAAACAGTCATACTTGTTTCTTCCAGTACTTTGGAGGCTGATTGCAGAAGTCACAGTAAGTAGTTTTGTGATATGTTTCACAGTTGTTGAAGCCCTATTCTTGAAGTCTGATAAGTGCTTTAATTGTGATTGTTACTTTTAAACAGAATCTCATCATTATCACAAAGAGAAATCCTATGCTTATTCATTTCAAAAAGGAACTGTATTTTAGGGGTCTATAATATTAAGTACTGGAAAAATATTGCCAAGTCACATCATATGCCTCCAAGAGATATAGACTGAAGAGAATTACCTTAGGTGATTACGACTGTAATTGAATCAGTTTTACTCCTATGGAAAAATGCATAACTAAAATGCCCAAGTTTCACCATAAAACAGATGCCTGCCTCCTCTTTGAACACTTCAGAAACATGCACTTGGGTATAGTAATTGGATTTAATCTGTGTTGCCAAGGTATCTTTCAGCAGAAATGTAAGACTGAAGTCTTGGCTACTTGTGATCACTAAAGATCCCCTGTTACCTTGCAAAAGGAAGGGCTAATAGTCCTCTCATTCTGGGTAAGATACGATTTCCAGATATTTATATTTGGTTTAACTTTCTGCTTAAGTTGATTTTTGTGGTAGAGTAATTTGGGAAAAGAGTATTGCAATTCACCCTACAAATATATTGTGTCAAAGTGAAGAAAAATCTGGAGTATTTTGCTCAAAATAATAAACCTCCTTCATTTTTTAATTGTAGTTTTCTGTATAAGATGGATATGAGGAGTAAAAATAAACGCATTGCTTGCATATTCCACAAGTTGAATTATTCTTGGTGAAAAATACATCTGAACATATAAGAAATGGCTATGAACAATTTTTAAACTATAAAAGAATACTAGAGAAGAAACATGATGAACCTGAGCATTTTTTTCTGGAATGAAGTGGGGTTCCTGTTTGCCCAAGTTCTGCAAATTGGGTTTTTTATTGCCATTGAAATATTTTATGTTCCATATGATTTCATTGTGAAATTATAACTGAGTTATTACATTCACAAACTGAAAAGTATGTAAACAAATTTAGAAATGTGTGATACATAGTTCTTTTCAATTTTATTTTATTTTATGTTTTTGGAAAACATTGCCAATGGGACCCATGCTTTTTCATAAACTGTTACTTGTATTTGCAAACACAAAATGCTGTATGTATTTGCAAATTATACCAGTGTCAACCCTGAGTAAATGTCTTGCAAATTTCAGTTGGAATTCCTCCAAGCAAAAGATCATGCTGGTCTTCTCCTTTGGAAGACTGTTCAGCTGTTTATATGTCATTTTCAAAGCATGAAGCTTGAGGCTAGATTTTAAAAAGCAGCCGTATCTGAGTTATGAGCGGGGCCAGGATACCTATAGCAATTAGGACACTGCTGAAGTTTCCACAGCCCACATACACCACTGCCTGTATGTTTAGAAATTCTGTTTAATTCATAACTCGCATATTATGCCATACTTACCATAATGAGTCTTGGGTATAACATTTTCCTTTTTAAACACGTATGCAATAGTATATAAAATTGGGATGTTAGGGGTGTTAAAATTGGCCTTCTAAAAACAGTTACATCTTTAATTATGGAATTTTCATCAAAGTTCCTATAATTTATTGATGGATCCTGGGAGAGTATTCTGATTGGGCTGAAGAGAAAGGCCCTTTCTGTAGCTCAGCTCATGAAGAATTCTGTGCTCAAAAGTGCACACTACAAAGAAAAATGTATTTCCATAAGGAAACAGGTTGAGATTTTCTGAGCTTAACACCAAGGAAAATAAAAAGCATTTGAAAAAAGCTTCACAAATTCTTTTTACCTTTTTGGAAATCCAAAGATAGAGACTATTTGCTATTCTCTTTTGCACAGTATTAATCTTGAACAAAGGCAATAAGCCCATTACTCCAGAGAGAGTCTTTCTTTTTTTTTTATTTCCTGCCCTAAGAAATATCTTTGAATCATGATTGTTGTTTAAAAATCACACCAAAACTAGAAGAACTTTCTGTTGAGTATCAGACTAGATTTTTTAGCATAATGTCTGTTTAGCAAAAACACTTTGAAAGATATTAATGATAATGCCAAAATACAAGCTCAATTATTTTAACTAACAAATCAAATAGATGTTATCTTGGCTTTCATAAGTACATAAACTAAGGATATCTAACATCTCTGCATTTGAAGCATGATTTCAGTGTCAAGGACAGTTACAAGGACTGTATGTTGAGGGAGACCATGCACAGTTTTCTTTCTGTAGTGTTTGAAATGCATTTAATTCATCTAATTATTGTTGTCTTATACCATTTGGTAAGCTGCAAATACATGTAGGTGCCAAGCATAGTTTATGAAGTAATTTATTTCAGCACTAATTTCAAAATCCAGGATAATTATGTTGTCTTCATCTGCATATTGCTCTGATATATACAATATGTCAAAAAGTAGATGTTTAAATACAAGTAGTTAAGCTATTTGATCATGCTACATCATAGTTTTGTTAAGAAAAATGACAAAACTTTGTGGTTTATATTTAGTCCTGTTAAAATAAACAACAGAAATAGAAGTTATTTAAAATATCCCTTATATTTTTGCTTTTATTTCTGCCATTTCATGCCAGATTATATTATTGTATACCAGTAAACACTTTCACATGCAGGTTTTCCAATGAGAAGTTTAATGGCATATATCTTAGCGGTCAGCCCAAATGTGGGACACAAGGATCTTCTGATTCACAAAGTGCCACAAGCTGTATGACTTTCTTTGGCTTGGTCCCTTAATTTCATTTTACTTAAAAAAAAAAAAAGAATAACCTTAATTCCTCAGCTTACTGTTTTGGAAAGATACATGCAAAAGGGCATCAGAGTTCTGATACGTCTTTGTCCGTATTGGCTGATTCACTGAGATAACAATACTTTGCAGAGACTGCCTGCTGGTGTTCCAGTTCCTGGCAGAACTGCCTTTAAATGGAGGACTTCCTGTTTTCAGATCACACAGAAAACACTCAGTTTTACCTTAAAATAGGTACAATCTATAATCAATATGAGCCTGTCACAATGTCTCTTGCTATAGGAGTGAATGAATTTATATACTTGGGTAAAATACACAGATGTCACAAAATAAAACTTGTTTTCCATTTTGAGACAACATCCTTTTACTAGAATGGAGACAGTATCAGACAGATAATAATTTTTAAAAGGGAATATTCTTTCTGAGCATGACATCTATGTGACAGGCTATAGTATGTCCTTATTTTTAATATGTTAATGAGTGTGATGTACAAATGTATGATAGAGCTCTCCCACAATGTGATTGCTAAGTGGACACATTTTTAAATTGTATGTTGGCAACAAAATATTTTTCTTTAAACAATATATAGTAATATATACATATATCTTAAGTATTTTCCAGCACAAAAGAGCTGAATACATAAGTATTGAGTACTGAGTATTCGTGAGCTGAATACATGGTACAGTAATAATTAAAAATGCCAACACCATTAAAAAACTTACTTTTCCATACATTAACATAAGCTGAAATAGTTATTAAATGCAGCAACATGTTTGAATTCCACTTAGACCCAATGGACAAAAAAAACCCACCAACAACCCAAACCCCTTAAATACTGGAACTTGCCAAAATCCACTTTTGATGGAGACTTTTTGGAACAATTTCCAGGGACTTTGTCGAAGGAATCACCCTGTTTGCCCTAGAAAGCCATGCCCTAGCAATTTTAAGTGAAAAATATAATTGTCATTTTTTAATGGAAAACAGGATAGAGATAATTTCTGAGAGGGCTGGATTCTAAGTCATGTTGAGTTTAAAAAAATGTTAATGACCTGAAATGACACCTGGATCTAAAATTATGAGCAGAGTGTCACAAAGAAGAGGTGTGCTTTGCTGACAGTGACCACACACATAGCTTTTACTTCATGAAGACAGAGCAGGCTCAGAAAGCATCCTGTTAGTACAGTGTAGACTAGACAAAAGTGTCATGTAGAAGAGCTGAAGCCTGGTATCTTGAGTGGCCAAATCACCATTGCAGTCAAAATTCTCTTATG
Source organism: Arenaria interpres (assembly GCA_013399435.1). Taxonomy (NCBI): domain Eukaryota; kingdom Metazoa; phylum Chordata; class Aves; order Charadriiformes; family Scolopacidae; genus Arenaria; species Arenaria interpres. The sequence continues at coordinate 41,576 of VXAK01017597.1, forward strand.
AACAGTTGCAGTCAAAATTCTCTTATGAACAATTGTATACCTGTCCTGAAATTAAATTACAAGTTGCAAAAGCATCTTATTGCATACCTTAAGCCCATTGGGTCTTTATCAATAGAACTGTATAGAACATTAAGCATGCAGGATGCCAGTTGTTTATTTTGTCTTTGAATTTAAGATGCCATGAAGAACTCAGTGACATAACTCTCTTTCCATAATCATTATTAACTTTTGTACTGTGCTTTGAGATTGTTGGATGAAGGGTGCCGTCTATGATCACGTAATTTTTCAAACGCATGAAGTAACTCTCTTGGAAAGAGTACTTTAATGTAGTCAAACAGCTCCAGCCTGCCAGCATCTACTTCACCTGCAGCAATATCTTTTCTATGAAAAGGTAAATTGCAAAATCCCATAGAGTTTATTGATGAAGTCTGAAGAACTTGCAGGTATTGGGCTTTGTTGGAGAGTGGATGTAATGAAGAGTGAAAAAAAAAGAATAAATCAGAGATTCTCTGTTATAGTGAAGGAGTTAAATAGAAATATGCTACTACTTATTATTGACTGAATCAGGTAGCCAGATACAGGCTTTCTTTTAGGAAAAGAAACAGCATAGAAATAGTTAAATCTGACATCAGTTATTTGCCTTAAAATTGCTTGTCAAGGTCAGTTTCCCTGAATATGACAGCTAAGGAGAAGAAAGAGGGCTTGCACGCTTAAAGCAATAAATTCCTCTCAGGTGGAATGCCACTGAAAGGTCCCTTCCTAGGTTTTTACTCAGGACAGCGTTTGAGCTTGTTTCTGTGTCTAAAGTGCCTGTGCCATCTTGCCTGGTCCTGCAGTTTTTTCCACCGTCACAAAATTTTGGGAAAACAAGTGAGGAGGCAAATCTTTTCCTCCTACATGTGCTGTTTTCTGGGGTAATGTGTCTGTGGTGAAAGTGGTGATGACTAGTTTGTGTTACATAGTTAGCTGATGATTTTATCAGCATATCAAGTGAATTGTTGGTTTCAGGAGGTTGACTGCTATATCTCCTTCTGTCATCCATCATAAAGTCTCAGATTCTTAAAATTTTATCCGTTGGTAAAATTTGGTTACAGTGCTATGAGAAAAGTGACTATGTTTTAAAATAGTTGAGATTATGCCATCTAGGGATGGTATGTGGCTGATATCAGTTCCTGGGCATTTGTTTTCCTTTGTTTTTTTTTTATGTAAGTCTGTTATCTAAATATACACAAGGTTTACAGAGTGAAAAAATAGGTATTCTCTTTGAAAGCAGGCTAAAGCTTTCCAAATACAGTGCTTGGGAAGACAGGCAACTGAAGATACTGAAGCATTTAGTCCCTGGAGCGTTACCAGAAAGTAGTCCTAGACAAGTACAGGAATTGGCAATTGCTGACATGAAGAAAAAAAAAAGCTAATATATAGTAACTAGGAGTATGGGTGATATTTAATACTATGTGAACATTTCAGTTTGAGTAGTTCTAGCACCACCTATAATTTTCTTAAAGCTTTATGTGCAATTTATTCTGCCATAAGATTAATAATACAGTAAGGCAAAAGTTAGTAGATGCTCCGCAAGATTGCTGTCTGAGCTGCATTGAATCTAAACTGAGCTCTCTCTCATTCTCTCTGCTCTCATTCAAGATCCCATTCAATAACAATCTACAAGGCCACTGTAGCTATTTACATTTCGGGAGCCCCTGGAGGCTATGGTTTTGTTATACCAAGAGTTGCCCGGATAGTTAGCTATGTTATTATTTTGTAATACATAAACCATGTGGTTGTGTTCAGAAACCTGCTATTGTAGTTTTGCCATCCTGACAGAGAAATGCTATCAAAATATAAGTCTCGAGAACATGCAGTATTGAGACTTCTCCAGGGTGTTTGCTAAGATAGGGATAAATAGTTTTGTGGATCAGGTGTGTTTTTCAGGCTAGGTATAACAAACACTGATGCTCATGGTTCAAACTCGAGGAGGGAGCAGCTCACTTCTGGAGTTGAATCTGAAGTTTTGTCTGCTTTTTTCCTTTCTTCTTTCCTAAGTTTTAAAATAAATAATTGGGAGTGAAGCATTTCTTGGTAGGTTTCTGGAGCTTTATTAGAAGGTAATTTCACCAGGAATTTTTAAGAGAAGTAAGTGTTGTTACTCCATGTTTTTATTAGACCAAGTGAGGGCAAAAAAAAGCACAAAATTTTTATTTTATGAACATGAGGGAAGAGCACTAAGATTTTGTTATTATTTTCCATTAACTCTGATTGGTTTCTGAGTGTTCAGGAGGAGGACTTTTCCTTGATAGACTCACTGAGAAGACATTCAGTGTCTAGACCTTTTTTTTTATTTGAACACAAATAGGAACACAGTAACCAGTGAAAAGTAAAGCATAGATTTGCTGGCTGAGCTGGCTTAAAACGAAAGAGTAAATCTGAATCTTGGGTACAGACCACAGAGTCTGCTACTCTACTGTGGCTCTCACTACAGGACATTTTAGTGACTTGATTAAAACAAAGCGTCCAATCTTCTCTGGACCTCAAGATGACTCTCTTATGTCAGGACTTGCTCTCAGAGTTTGCTTCTCTTCCTCTCATGCATCCCTCAGTTTCATCCCCAGCTACATGGTCATTACTTGTGTGTTGCATTGTGCATCTTGGAAGCTTCTCTTTGATGAGGGTGGCCATTTGCCTCTGTGGAAGCCATGATATCTCTCCTATTTCTGCAAGCAAATCTGTCTGATCTTGTGTGCAATTTGGCTCTGAAAGATCGGTACCTTCCTCTGTGCTGCCTAACCACAAAGTTTAATAGAAAAAAACATATAGTCGTGAACTGATAAATTTAAGTAAATGCCATCCATTCCACAAATCAATATGATGGTGTAGAATTCAAATCAATATTGGTTTCCTCTCTGTTCTATTTTGACTCTCGATGGGAGGTTTGAGCTAAGACAGATGAATTGTTCCAATAACTATGGTATTTTAACTATGGCTTGATTTAATAAAAAAGGAAAAATATTGGAAAGAAATGTCTAGTGTTATGTCTCAGAAGACGAAAGGGAGAAATTTTCATATATATTTTCATTGTTTATGTAGTGTATTTCTGTAGATTTTGCCTATGGGCATTACAAGACTCCTGTGCATTATCAATTCTACTATGTCAGCCATGACTTACCACCTTCGTAACACTTTATCCAAGATGACTCCTGTTGAATCTTTTTAATTATCTGTATACTATGATCTTTCTTTATTGCTCCCATTCCCAAGATGCAGTGCAAAACAGTCATTTGTTGTAGCCAGTGAAGAAGAAATGGAAAATATGAATTGGTTGCCTTTTGTTAATATATTCAGCTTTTGGTGAGAGTCAGATTTCATAAGAAAAGGAGTTCAGGTCAGACTAGTTAGGCATTTTTTAGTATTAATCAACATTTTAAGCCATTAAGTAGTTTTGGCTTTAGAACAATTATTGCATTTACATCAGTTTTTCAGTAAAATTTATTATGATTTTTCAGGTTCACAAGACAGACCTTATTGCAGTACTAGTGTTCTGTTTTAAGAAGCACCCTGCAGCCAAAACATCTCTGTAGCAACCTTCTTTGTGCCTCAAGGTGGTACATTCCTGAACCAGCCTTGGGGGCGGGGACACTCAACATCCCAGCAAAGCACATGGTCTGCCGATTGCTGATTTGGTGTGATCATTAAGGTGGATTTGTTGAGTATAACATAGTTCAGTACTAGACAGTCTGATGAGGATAGAAGAGTAATTATTATCTGACAGCTGAGTCATCTAAAAAGTCAGAGCCACCACCACTAAAACCTTTGGGCCTGCTACAGAAGGACTCTGCTTTGGAAAATAAGTAACTTTCATCTTAAGGGGCGCTTTTTAGTTGGAAAGGGTCACTCTTGGTGGCGAGAATGAGGCTTGGATGTTCCTCTCTCTGTCCGTTTCTGACATACATGAAGCACATTAAGTTGAAGTCTGCTGCACTGCCTAGCACAAAGAAACAATCTTCTGTTTCTTATTTGCATTAATTGCATGCTTGTGAGCTTGTCTAATCGCTTTTTGTCTTGTTCAAGAAACAATGCATTGACTGCAATTTTCTTTTTCTATATGTTCTTTATAGCACAGGCTGGCTATAAAGTGTCATAGGAATTCACTGCACTTACAGGTTGAGCTAGAGCTGCCCTTATACTATTTTAGCTTAAGAAAACCAGGAAGCAAATTTCCTTGCTTAAAATACATCAGTTGCCCTCACTGTACATATCCTCTGGCTTCACTTGAGAATAAGTACAGCCTGGTTCTTGACCATTTACAGTGTTTCTGAGAGGATCTTCGGCTGTCTGCTGCTCCAGCCGCCTGCCAGATTATCTTTCTCTGTTTTCACAGATTTTGAGCAAAATGTACTTTAAGAACATGTACTAGTTTTGCTGGTGTCTCTGTACAGGAGGATTTAGAATAGATGTTTTGAGTATTGATGCTGGATTTCAAAGGTAAATTGCCCTGTTTTCTCACTGGTTGTGAAGAAAAGAAAGTCAGTGGGATCTCCTGGAAGGACAGGAGGAATTGGAGCAGCAAGGATCTCTTCAGATTCCTGCCCTTCTGCGTCTCCCAACATTAATAATTCTCATTGCTCTGTGGTAGTTAGTCAGGCTGTAGCAAAGATTAAATATCCTTTTATTTAGCCAAGTTAACCTTCTAGGTATAGGTGGTATAAAATAGATACATCAATGTATCTACTGCCTATCTGGTTTTAATTATTTCAGAAATCCTGTCTGTTCTTAATTCATACTTAACTATGAGCATTTCCAAGACCTGGAAGTTCAGGATCAGACCAGCAGCAAGGCTCTGTAGAGATAAGACACTCCCGTTGAAATAAGGTGTTACAATTCTGATTTTGAAACACCTCTCTAGCTAATCTCACTTCTCTAGCTCTGGTTTGCTTCAGTAGGTATTACATGGTCCAGTCCAGAAACACAGTAAATGGATTAATGCTCTTCAGGTCAATGAGCAAAGAAAGTGATTGTTTTCTTTTTGTCTTCCTCTCCATTAGAAATTAACATGCCTTAAACCCAAAACCATTTGTGTGTTTGCGTACAGCCATGATCCTGCCCACTGTCACTGTTTCAAATCCTGCAATGTTCCCCATGCTTCCTATCACCAAAAAGAAACATTAGCAATGGATTCCAGGATAGAAATTGTTATCAAAACTGTTGTTTGATCTGTCTTAGTTCCAGAATTCCTTTAGTTTCCATAGACATCTCTAGATGCCTTGGTGACAAATTAAATGGGGCATAGACCCAGGCAGCAGAACAATGCTCTGTGGGAGAGTGCACAGGCAGCTAATTTGAGTAATCCAGAAACCTGGGGATGCAATGATTAATGAGGAAGGGACCTCCAGCTGGCCTGTAACTTAAACAAGCTGACAAAGTCTGTTGAATTAAATACTGATTTGATTGACAGCAGCTTTACTGAAATCCACATCAGGCCTAGTTCTGTTGCCTTCCTGATGTATATTTGTTCTGAAGTATGCCTGGGCTTGGGTATCTCAGACTTTCTATGTCTCAATATGCTGAACTGCAAATCTAGATGTTCTCCTTTTGTTTGTTGCTGTAAACCATTTACAAAGAAATGCTGAGTCTTTAAATTGTGGGAAAGAATATAAAATATGCAAGCTCATATACGTGCATACATGCATAAATAGATTTCACTCTCTCTTAATTTCCTCTGTGGCGTATTAGAATCTGCTTTTCTTGTTAGTTGCTTAAGAAAACACAAGTCAAGAAAATGCAGTTTTTCTGGGGGCATTCTGAGTGCTCTATATGGACACTTTTAGAGATGGAAAAAACCGTAGCAGTAAGATTCATTATTTTACTTTGATGTGCTGAGTAATGCTGTCAAAAATATGGGGTTTGAGAAACAAAACATGCCCAGTGGAAATACAGGGATGTGAGAAAACCAGAAAAAAATTGTGGATAATAGTCGTCAATAAAGCTGACAGACAATATCAGTACTTTCTTTACCTGACTATAAGCTAGAAATACAATTATGCTTTCCAGACTGTACATTAGGACTTACGTTAATATAAATGTGAGGAAAAAGCCCTTCCTTGTTTTCTCCACATAACATTGTGAAGACAGTAATGTGGTCTCCCCCTTCTAGTGCTCTGGGGTACTCCCAGCTGCCTGGTTTGAGTTCAGGTGTTGCTCAGCTCTTGCCCTTCCTCTCAGCAGAGGATCTGAGCTCCAGCCACCCATCAAGGTGGCACACCTGGGTGACTCCTGGTCTGGTCACCGCACAGGGAGAGCAGCCTCATGTCTGCTCAAAGGACGGGTAACATGCTCCCATGCCACAAACATGCTGGAAAATACTATAAAGGTGATGACATGTCGGATGTTTCACTTTCCTCTAATACGTGAAATTGGAAGTTACTGTATCACTTAGCAGCTGATGAGTGTTTGATGGGTATTTTTGGGAAATGCCAAAAAATTGGTAACAGGTTTTCTGGTAACAGTTCAGAAAGAGATATAGAGAGGGCAAATTTGGATAGAAATAAAAATACAAGGTAGTTTTATTTAAATCAGATGTAGTTTTTTTTTTTCAAAATAATAGAAGTTTTTCAAAGGCTAAGAGATAGTTCATGGTCTAGGTCATCTTTTCTTTCCATTTTTCAGAAAGCTAAGAAATATTTTTTCTATGGGTTTTAACATTTTGATTTTTGGTTTCGTGCATTAATTCCATGTAGGCTTTTTTTTTTTTTTTTAATGTATGTGTATACAAACATTAGCATCTTTCATATAAAAGATGAGGAACTCAGTCTTGAAAGCCTAGCTAAACATTACCCTGGTTTCACAGATAATAAGCAATTACTCCTTCTACTGCAACTGGCAGACAGTGAGTACAACCAGTAAAGACTAAAATATTAATCGCAGAAAGGACCGCATGTAAGGTAATGGAGCTAAACATGCGAAACATATAATGGTCCTCAATCTTGTTTTTCTCTGTTGCCTCTCTTTGCAACCATTCTAAATACCTTTGATTTGGCTGTGTGTTGTTACTAGACATATATATGCCTCAGTTGAGAGATTATTAAAGGCATGTATTTTCTATTCATGAATGTGTCTGTGATTCCAATTTATAAAGCCTACTTTATTAAAATTTACTCTCGTTTGGCATTTCTTTTAATTATCTGAAACAGAATGCTCAACCCCTTCTTTTCTTTTTTACTTTGTAAAGACTAAAATATTAATTTCTAGCTATCTGGATTTTGTTGTTTTTCTTGCTATTGCTACTGTTTTTTCTCCATAGAAATACTGTCTCCCTAACGTTACCTTCATATAGAGACCTTTGTGCATCTGCAGATCTTTATTTTTCTCTTAGAGGAAATGAGGCTGTCTTGGAAACAGGTTTTGAATGGCTTTTTATATTCTCTGATGGTCAAAGAAAATAAGTTAATTTGCAATGAAAAGAAGAATATCTAATGATAAGTGTTTTATATATGTTTTTCAAAACTATTGTGTTCTGTTACAGCACATGTGATAGGACTCCACAATGCCATTTATAGCCAGTCACAACTTTTCAGAAAGGATACATGTTGAAGGTTGTTAGCAGAGATATCCTGAACAGTGGGAGAATACCCTTGCTTGGTCAGTAAAGTTATTCAGTGTATGCAGTATTGTGATGCTGCTTAAGTAGCAGCATCAAAGTTAGCGAGGTGTAGGGTGTTCTTCAGGGTTCACATGCAATTAAGCAGGCTGTGACGCAGCTGTGGGTCATAGCTGTGGGTCATAGCTGTGGGTCATAGCTGTGGGTAGCTATCTTACCAAGTGAGGATGCTGCCAGTGATTGAGTGATTGCAGAAAAACAATGAACAGTTATGTGAAATTGGTCAAACAGAATTCACTAATAATACAAAAAAGTTTGTTTTCTGAACCAGTCTTGTATATAGAGTGAATATGGATTTTTTTCTTGAAGAACTAGATGGAGAACAAGGTCCATAGTCACACTGATCTCAGGCGTGCTTTAGGACCCAAACCACTGTAACTGCCTCCAAATGGCAGTAGGTATTTGGCATCACTGCACTCTATCAATGTATCACTTTAAATGAAAACCTCTTATTCTTTTGTAGTAAAAAAAAAAAATCCAGTTCTTTGCAATTACAGAAGATGTGATCTGCCTGAACGTCTGCCAGCTACATAGTTTCTACCTCTGTTTCGAGGATAGTGACTTAGATATTTTGGCTTATTTAATTTAAATTATTAATTAAATGTAGGGGCCCAGGATACAAGTGCATAGAAATTGCCTTATTTATCAAATAATAAAAATGCTTCTGACCAGGGCCAGTAGTGCATATTCATTTTGTTTGCCTGTTTTAAGGGATATATCTGGAGAATATGGGGGGTGGGGAGGGGAAGGACACCCAAGAAGAGCAGCTGCCTGGATTCTTGTGAAAATCAGGTGACTTTGAGGTGACCAAGGTCAAATGAATGAAGTCCAAATGAATTTGGATCTGATCACAGCATGACTGGCCCTCTGGGGTCTGCCTGGTGTGTGCCACTGGAGGACAATGCTAGGTTGCTGCCTTGTTAAAAGATTGGGCCTGTCCCAAGGTGAGGGCTCATGCCACTGTACTTTGTACGCATACCCTCTAAGGCATGGCATTATTCTTTCTGCGCTGTCCCTTTCCTATCCTAGACAAAGTTTCCTTTACATGTATAATATTGGACATAACCTTTTGCTTAACTTACTTGCTTATATTACAGTGCAAATTAGCCCATTTGTGCCTAGCTAGTTTCTTTTTGAAGTTTATTTTCAGTAGTGTTCTTTCCCTGTGTTTGAAGCAGATTCTTAGCTATGTTAGTTAATGCATCATGTGAATTGACTTCTGTTGAGTTAAATATAAGCTGCTAGTATCCTTTCCCCTGGAAAATCCCTTGACTTTCTCCCCTTTTCTGACTTTTGTATACTTTGAAATGATTTACCTGGCACGTCTTAAACTGTTGACATTGTGAAACAGTTGTTACGTTTCACCATAGAAATGACTGAATACACGTGAAAAAAGATTGAGGGCCCTTTAGGATGAAAATCGCTATAACACAATGATTATTCTGACTGATGAAATTCTAAACTGCATGTGGTTCTTTTTTCTTCTAAACAAGAAAAAATAAAACCATTAAAACATTCAGACGTGTTATAAACTTCAGATGTGTTTTTTTGAAATAAAATAGCAGACATCTACCTCAATGAGGTTTTAAACAATCTTTCAACTTCAGGACCTTGCTATATTATGCCCTCAGGAACCTATTCTTATTATAATTATGATCCAGAGGAAATATTCTTGAACGGTAACACTTTTCTGTGGTAATAGCACAGTAGATGTTGTACTGAATTGATGATTGTTTAAAAGCTTTTTGCCAGTATGAGGTAGAATGGTCCAACATCTTTGAAACAAGATACTAACTTTGGATTAAATCAAGAACTATAATAAAGGAGAACTATGTTCTTAGGAAATGCGTTGAAAATTAGTAGGTTGAAGATGAAAAGACTGAAATTATTAATAAGAGTTTTTCTTTCATTGCACAAGAAGAGCTGTCGTTTGTGCTGTTGGAAGTTTTGTGGTTAAAATTAAAGGATCTGTGTTCTCTCATCGCTGTTCTCCTGTCACCTGTTACTTTAATGACAAAGGGTATCATGGGGTCAGTTTCAAAACCAGTAAATGCATTGGGTTTTGTTAATGTTCAGGGTAGTTTGATGAATATTATCAACACCACAGCCATAATAATTATTCTATATTCTAGAATTTATATTGGAGGCCAGAACAGTTGCACTTCCAAATTTGAGAAGATAAGGTCATATGAGTTACGTGGTTAGTTACTGCTGTATGTGACTAGTGTGAGTTTTAGTATTGTCAGTACATTTGTAGTCTTCTCTTGGATCTAGAAAAGAATCAAGAGAGCTTAAGTCATGTTCCGTGCTATCAGGCTGGCTTTGATACACGGATTTTGTGTCCTTTTATTTTACTGTTTCTAAACTTTAAAGTCCCCTATTGGGCAGGAAACTAGGGTCAAAACATACATAAATCAAGTTTTTTGTCATGTTTTTTCAACAAGCATGAAAAACCTGGAAGAACACTCTCATCTTATTTACTCTGTAGACTAATTTTTCAAGTGATTTGCGTAATTCTGTTAATGTTTAATCCCGTTAGTATTTTGTTTGATAGCAGAAGCGTCTCTTTTGGGGTTTTCATGTATCTGATGAAAATGAGGGAAATCCTACAAACCAAATCTATAAGCCTCAAACCTCTTCCAGCTTTTACTTGCTAGAGAGGAACAAAATGTATGAGTCTCCATTTTGTTTTTTTTAGCATGAGGATAACTAACACTTGAATAACTTATTTATACACACATGGAATATCCATGAGTTCATTTTTCAGGTCCAAGTTAGATGTTTAATAGTCATGCTATCGTTTTAATAGAGGCCTACGTGTTTATCTTCAATCCTTGTAGTACAGGAATCCAAAGTGGAGTAGTCATAGTGATCTCTTAAAATCAAGTTTAATAGCTCCAAAATCTGGTAATGGAACTGACTTTAATGACTGATCTCTGTCATGGGGAAAAAAAACATTTTGGATTTCAGCTGCTTCTGATTTACCTTCCTTAGGATACTTATTTTTCATCTAAGAGTCCAGTCTAAACCTAGCAATCCAAGGAAGTATCCATTAAAATCCAAATGCATTTTTTTATCTGATATTTTTCACCTTGTTTCAAAAACAGGTATTCTTTGTACCACTGTGAGACTGAAAACCCACAGTGGATGAAGTTCTGAAGAAGAATACCTGGGGCTCAAAAATACGCTTGGAGCTTGGGTTTAGTAGAAGTGTTCTTTACATTTTTGTTTTTAATTCAGAGTGTTGGAATCATATTAATTTCACTTTTTTTTCTTTTCATTGTGACAGCAGAGCAATCTGAAACAAAATAGTGAGGGTACCAAGTATCTGTACCTAAATAGTGAAAAATAAATATGTGAGTTTGCTAAGCCTTCTTATTCCTCAGACTTGATATACCTCGCTAATTCCATGTTTTAGAATGTATATGTAATATTGAAATGCAAGAAGTGAAAAGCTGGTGATAACCTTGGTGGTATTTTATATCTTCATTCAAAATGTTGCATTATTTTATGTATTTTGAGCTACAGACATTTTTGTATATGCTATATCTGCCCTGAATATCTGGCTTTCTAAGAATACATACAGAGGTCGGGTTGCAGTATGCCTGGTGATATGCGTCTTATATGTAACTGCTCAAAAAGTAAACTTACTTGACAACAGGAACACAAAAGAACTTCTGTTAAAGTATGGAATAAATAGCCTGATAAACTTGGGGAATAATGAGAGAACAGTGTGGAGGAAGACACAGAAGTGACTAAAACGGAGAGAACAGAGTCGGGAATAACTTAGAAAACAAAGGATAAGTGCAAATAAGTCTATTATCGTATCAAAAAGTGGCCATTGTTTGTAACGATTATGATAGTTAATTGAAGCAGTGGCTAAAAAAAAAATAAACCTGGAGGAGAAAAAAAGAAAAAGATGCCAGCCATAGCTGTAATAATTACTCAAATATCACTTTGATAGACAGGTCTAAAATTAAAGTTTCTCTCATTTATTTAGGTTGTAATAGAATGTTTGTCCCGTGTCTGCTATAAGAGATTAGGAGACATTATTGACTGTCCTTCCACAAGAAAACTGATAGTAACAATTGCCTGCAAGGGGAAGTTATACTCTTTTAAACCAGATGATTAACCTTGTCATAATTCTGCTGTAGCGGATAACATTGTCAGATATTTTTTAAGCTCTTTCTGTATTCAACATGTTTTAAGTAATTGAGAAGAGAAAGGACATCAGTGTAGAATGGAGGGGAAAGAAGACCACTAACTTTTTCTCATTTTCTTGTGAGCCTACAGTATGTCTTGAGCAATATACACAGCCAAGTAAGTATTACATTTAAGGTCACATTTGTAAAAATGCTTTTTCCTTTCATTTATAAACCTTTGGAAAACCTCCAGTTCTGTAAAGTCAAATGTAGTTTTGCCTTGTGCTATTGGTCCAAAATGTGGTTTTCTTATGAATGGAATGGCACATTGACCACTTCACTACATTGAAACAATTTAAGGCTTCTACTGTACTTTAGGAGGTGTACAGAGACTGGTTTGCTATTCACTTGTATTAGCGGTAAGTTAAGAATGACCAAATGAAGCCAATAAAAAGTTGGCAAGAATAAAAAGCTATAAATAAGATAATCTAAGATACCACTTTCACAGAGATTTCTCTGTGATCGTTTGGTGATAAAGTCTAAGAGGTGGATGTCCACAATATTGTGGTGTAGAAAGCAGTGATCTAAGAGAAAGTGTACTGGAGTGTGTGTTCCGGAAATATTCCCAATAATGCAGATAGAAAATCTCTAGGAGAACTTAGCAAAGCCATGACTGGTAAAGAGTCAGATGGAACCTCGGTTGGCATATAGTCTTATAAATGCAGTCAAGTCAAGGGATCTTGATCAGATTTTTCCAATAGGATTAAAATATCTATTTGCAGTTTGTGTAATAATGGTTCACCTAGCCATGTCTAACCTAGCTTTAAATTAGCTAGTTTAGGTATTGCTAGTTTTATTTACGCAGTAACATGGAACTCATACACAGACTGCAAGACCCATTAATGTTTATGCTAAACACCTGGCAAATACAGTCACACAGATGCAGTAAAAGCAATGCAAATTATTGTAAACAGGCCTGTTATATTAACTGCTTATATTCATGCAATTATATGTTACTTTGGGCGTTATGCTAATAAATGATGGATAAGTAGGAGAATATCGGTGTTCTACTAAAATATTTAATTGTCTGAATTGCATTATGTTTCCTTTGAAAAACTTGTCATTGTTTCTTAACAAGTGGTTTCTCATATCTGTATCTATCCTGTCTTGAAATGTTCATTGACGTAAAAAATTCAAACACTGCTGATATTCTATAACTTTCTTTTAATGTGCTTGAGCAGAGCATTTGAATGCAGCATATCACTGGTACATAGGTTCGATGTTCCTGATTCTGATCCAAAATCAAGAATAAACTGGAATTACAATAGCAGAAAAAAGGCTGGTTGGATGTCCTGCTCCTTTTCTCAGAAAGGACTTAATTCTATACCAAACAAGAACCTGACTGAGTCTGAAAACCTGTCTTCTAACCCTTACTTAAATGAGTCATTGATATGCTGGATTAGTTCCTCTGGGGTTCTTGAATACGGATTTCCAGATTAGAATCTTTATCTGACATGTCCAGGTGTAAGAGAGTTTGGTTCGTTGAATAATGGATGATCTTGCAGCCTATCTTGAAAGGGACATTTTTGAAATGTTTCTGCTTCCTTGAACTTCATCTCACCATTTACATACAATAAAGGGAACCTTGAGTGGGTGGGAAGTGCTGCTGGAGGTGAGAGCAGTTGCAGGAATGGTGCATCTGTAGAGCCGTGTAACCTTTACCATGTCATTGAGTGATGGGATTTCGTTCTCTTGCATTTCTTATGGGAAATTCAAGAATGCGAGAGGCTTTGAAGACTAGAAGATTCTGATCTGGCATTATTTTATGCCTCACATGTTCACATTTTACCTTAATCGTGGTCATACCTACAAAGCATAGAAAGCAGTGGCATACCAAATTCAAAGTCTGGTGAGGTTTTTTTTCCAGATTGCTCACAGGATTCTCACTACCCAAAACCAGGGTTATTTTGTGGTTTTTGTTCTTGTCAGATTTCTCTGAGCACCAGAGGAATTATCTAGCCGGCTCATGGGAGAGGCTAATAATCATATTTATTCATTATGATGTTTTAAATTTCAAGGAATGGCTCCTGATGCAGCAAGACCTTTAACCTGAGTCTAATCCAAAATTCAAACTGACTGTTGGCATGTTTAAATTCTTTGCTGAACTGAGGCCGAAACTTGGCACATTGTTAATGCACGCAATTCTTGTTGACTGCAGTGAGAGCCTCGTGCTTGTGTCCAAGGGCATGTTAGCTGATGATGCATAAATTTCATACCATAGATGTGATGGTATGTCAATGTGATGACTGTACAATGTTCTAATTGTCTTGCAAGCTCCCTTTATCACATATTGGCATCTCTTGAAATGAAAAAATAATACACTTTGTGTGTGAACATGAGAGAATTTATTGCATTTGTTTACTGTGCCACGGATTAAAACATGATGTCAGTGATAATATTAAAGTTAGTAAGTAATTTAGACATATTCACAACTGTCTAACACCTCCAAATTCTAAGAAATTAATGAAAGACAGAAAACGAGCAGAAGTAGCACAACCATAATGTATCTACCTTTTTCCTTTGGGTATCTATTCTGCAAGAATAAACTGAAATTATATAATGTAAATCATAAGCATACTTGCAGGTGTTAGTGCCTGATATTTTATCATTCAGAGTTCTGCTTACTCTGCTATAGAGAAATGTTTGTGTTAAAATACAGCATCTTTATCAAGTAATTTGAGTTTATTGCATTATGGTATCTGCAGAATGGTGGAAGGAAGAAGACTTGAAAAGATCTTCATTAGATAGCTCATCAGAGACACGACTAATAATATTTTGCTATCACATCAGAGGGTGTTCTGGAAGGAAGAATCAAATGTTCTCTTACTAAAGGATGCTATTTGGCTAATATGCTCATCAGCCTGTCAGGTGGATTAGCAGTAAATGATACTTCTGGTGACTCCAGTCAAGAAAAATAAGCTGCATGTCCCTGCTTGCCTGCTATCTCTTCTGCACTTTGACATTCTTTCTACTCAGTCCTTAGTGCCTCTACTTTTCCCTCTGCCTGTCGATCTTCCTCCCGCCTCCTGGCCTTCTTGCTCATGTTTTTCCTGGGAATTCCCTCCTCTTCCTCCTCCTCCTCTCAACCCTCTGTCCCACTATTCTTTGAGATTTAAACTGTGTCCATGCAAACATGCATATTCTGTCTTTTATGTCCATCACCTACGTAGTATCATCAGGTGTATCAAGGCACTACAGACCTCCTGTCACCTTTCGTTTCTGGCTGTTTTTGTTTTAAAAGCTATGTTATTTTCCATTGCTGTTTCTATAGTAAACTGGTATGAAGATTTTGTCAATGTCCATTTCAAAGGAATTGGGGTTTTGTTTTTTCAAATTTATTTTTGTTTTATTTTACTCCTCACCTGTGAAGTTTGTCTTATAGCTCAGTTCTCTTGATGAACAATGTTTCCCACCTTTGGGAAGTGACCCAGGTCTAGTGATCTGCACTGTCTTAGAAGAATACCTCTATGATGTTGATTTATAGATCAAAATATAGTTGAAATTTTACTTGATTTTACTTGAAATTTATATTATTTTAATATAAATAATATTCAAAATGAGTATTTTAATATGAGGCTTTAAAATTATAATGGAAAGTTGACAAGGAACCTGCAGGAGGAAGGTACATAGTGTGCAGCTGAGATTTAACTTGAAGAGCAGATGGTTTTTGTACCAGCTGATGTTTTCATAGCTTTTCATTCTCTGCATTTAGTCTTGTGTATTGAAGCTTTTTCTAATGTATGGGTTGCTGTGGTCAGATCTTTACTGAGGGGAAAGTTGATAAACCAGATAGTGTTATTAGGTTCACCAAGAAGTCAGATAGCATCCCACAGATTTTGTAAGTTAGCTACTATTTACTATTGGGTACTTCTGCTTCCTCCTATAATTTTGGTCATTTCCCTCTCTTCATTTTCATACACTTTGTCTTAGAGAAAACAGTAAGCTGAATTCTGCACAAAAATCTTGTTTTGCATTCCATTACTTAGAACTTTCTTTTTCTCCCAGTATTTTCTCCCTGTATTTGATGCCTCTTTATGTTTTCCAACAAATATTTCCCTTCATAGCTCTATGCAGAAAGACAGGAAAATAATTTTTGATCTACTCAATTGCTCTAAGCAAAATTATAAGGAGTTCTTAATTTGTCCAGGTGTGAGTACATTTAACTTTAATATTGTCAGTCTCTTTTTCTTTACCCATAAAGGTTATAGATTTCCTCTTTAACATTAGAGATATGATGGCCTTATAATCATATGACTGCAGCATCTGGAGACTTCAAAGCTTTTAATCAGACTTGCTGGCAACATTGCAGTTAATGTTCACAAACTAATTTATAAACCAGCTAACCTTATACATGATGCATGAACAGAATGACTGCCAGTGCTTGGCACCAAATCTATAGTCTTCTGCTTTATTTTGCTAAATTACTTCTGCCAATAAAAAAGAATTTTATATGCTTTCTAAACAAATTCATGTTCTACCTATTAGATGGCAGACGTGAGATATGCAGATTTCATCAGACTTTGCATAAAGTGTGTTCTGCTGTGACTTTTGATTCCACTTCAATATCACATATTATTGACTGCTGATCATCTTAACAATGAAGTTTCCCTGGAATCTCACCTCAGAAGCTCAGTGGCCAACATCCTCGGTTGCACAGATGAACCTTGCTGACATTAAGTGACTGAGCTTTGATAGTTCAGAGAACTTAATTAATCATGTGGGCTGAATGGAAGCTCCTTTTTAACTTAGTATTTCAAAAAATCACACCAATAAAGATCAGCTGTGGTGATAGTTGGTTGGCAGTTTTTCATCGGAATGATTTTCTGGTAGATAAATTTGCACGAGAAAGCATTTATTTTGGTAAAAGCCTATTAAATTGAAATTTAGAGTTTTATAAGTGGCCTGAAGGGTTTAATTTTGACAAGATAATAAAATAACCCCTCAATATTGAACTGTTTTAATATCTTCTGTCTTGTATCGTGGTCCGGGTTCTCTTATGTATTTCCTGTACATGGTGATCCTGAGGGACTGGAGTGCATTGTAGGAATTTATTCAGTGGGACGTATAATATGCTTTTGCAACTGGTCCATGAGAAGAAATTGAGGACTAGGATTGTAGTGAATAGAAAATGGGGAAATGTGTTTTAATACTGGAATGGATGAGATCTGCAAGGGATTTTTCCAAGGATTCTACTTTGTCAAAAGATTTTACTTGAATTGAAAATGTCTAAACAAAATGTTTTGATGCTGGCCAACTTAGATTTTTCAGAGTTTCTTTCTGTGGAAAAGCTCAGCTCTACATCCCATTTCAGGAAGGAATCAAGCTGCCTGGTTTCCCCTATGATAGCAGTTCCAGTTTTCTCTCAAGTCTAATCGTCATGCCTCCTTCAAAAATATACCTAAATTAGTGTGGTGTTTCAGATGAGAGAATTCTTGGTCTGCTTCTGGAAAGGCAAGCATTCTCCTAGAGGAAGGATGATACTTAAATAGTAGAATGGGTTCTGAAAGGGTTCTGTAGCATCCATATTTTGGGAGGGAGGCAGAAGGAGAAAGCATCAAAGTAGATTTTGTTTAAGCATTCCTTCTGGGTTTCTTTCCCATTTGAGTGGTCCGTGCAGCATAGGTAACTCCTTACGTCGGGAGTGTTCTTATTCAGGAGCGTTTTACTAGAAAACTGTTATAACAAAGGAAGGCTATATTAAAGTGTGCATTTGGGATTTTGGTTATTATAAATTACATTCTTTGAAATCTCATTTAGAACCAGGAACTAAAATGATGTTGGAAGGCTCAGAGGATTAATTCTTCCTGAACAATAGACTGTCACTGATCACTTTGTAAAGTAATTATGCCAAATTTAATTATAATACAAGCACATTGTATGATAGTCATAGTGTGCCCTAAAGAGAATTTGAAAAGGTGCCTCACAAGCATATGGACTAGCTCTGGGAGCACAGTGGCAAATTATGCATGTTGTAATTGAGTACAACTTAATATCAGGCTTTGTTAATTAAAGGTTTGGGGTTGTGTGGGGTGGATTCTGGCTGGCGTGCTTTGCTTTTCAGTATCATCAGCATAATGGAACAAACAAACTCTTCCCTCCTTATTTTATAGATTTTGCCAAAACCCCTTAATACTTCCAGTAGTATTAATGTATTTATATCAATTCCAGTATCACTGTAGTGATAAAACTTGGAGTAATCAAATTGCTACAGTGGTGGAAGTATAACTGCCCCTCCTTCTGATACTTCAGCTGCAGAAACTGCGTTATCATATGTTGCTGACCTTTCAGTATAATCCACCCACGCAAACATAAAGTTCCTACCTTGACGTTTCAGTCTTCTCAGTTTTCCATCCATCTTCATGTTGGATTTCGACTAGTAATAGAAATACCATTGACCCTTTAACTATAAAATCCAGCACTGATCCTGTGTACAGTTCCAGCCCTGTGACAGACTGAACTTAAGGAGGCACTCGCTAAACTGAGGGAGCCACCAAGATCACAGCCTTAACGCAGCCAGTCCAAATTTAGGGTAGCATTAAGGTGCTTGGCCAAGCTGGGAAAAACAAAAGCTGTGTGAGTCATACATAAACAAGTGAAATGACTTCCAGTGCTTGAGGAAACAGTTCCACAGCTGGAATGACGTGGTGCAGTAAGCCTGAGCTGAAGTCTTGTGCTTATGTTATATTAGGGTAAGTATCTTGGACAGATACTTGGAAGAAAGCTAACAAGATCTAGAGTATGGGTGTCAGGAATAACAAAGCAGGGATAGTGGCAGTGAAAGGTAGATGTCTTTGGTTTGTATTGCAACATAGGGTGTTTACTGTAAAGCAACAGAAATGGGTAGGACCACAGGTCAGAACTAGCAAAATGAATGCAGGTCTGCCGAGGTTAGCAGATTTGTACTCACAGCAGATTTTGATTTGGCTTTACAGCTCAATGAAGAAAATTAAAGAATTTGTGAAGAGCACAAAAGCCACTCTAATCTGCCTCTTTTTTCCCCTTCTTTTACCATGTTTCTTTCGTATGTGACCGCTTTGTTACATGGCAAATCTGGTCAAAATATTAATCTGGTGTTAGTCTTTCTACACCTAGTACAGAGGCTACTAACACCCTGAGTCGCAGGTGCTTCCATACGGCATAACTTCTAGTTATGCAGGGGATGGTACCAGCACATGCTTTCTCCACTTTGCTTCTCCCATTCCTCCCTGTCCCAAAATGCCTCTGTTGAAAATTGTTTTTCAATAGAACTAGTGAAAGGATTAAACCAGAAAAGTAGAGAAAGGTGTTTTCTCTGTTTTCCTCCAGTGTAGAACATTTTGTTTTCCAGGTCATCTTTATAGCAGTATTATATTTTCAGGGTAAGTGTAGAAAAAAAGATATTAAAAAAAATAAAAAACCCTTTCTGCATTTTGGTTATTTTGCTTAACAATGTGATAATATATATTCATCTGCAACATGTTAATAGCCAGCCTTCTATAGTAATTTACACCATCATTGAAATGTTTATCAGATGCTAAGCCATATCTGTCATAGATGGGAAGAGTGTCCATTTGTTTTGTTGAAGAATACTGAATGTGAAATCATGCACGAGCTGTAACATCATCAGTTTTCACACCATCCAGTAGGTGACATTTAAAGTGTCTGTGGAGAAATCTGTGTTGATACAATGGGCTGTTATGAGGATAGGAATGACATTCTAGTGACTGCCATTGTTTGATGTGATTTCTGGTCTTTTGGTCTTGTGGGATTCCTTAACCAAAAGTTTGTGACATATTCATACGTGGTCCATTATACAAGTAAGCCTTAGTTCTCTTTGAATTTCTATGTATACATGCAGCCTCTTGTAATGTTGCCAGTCTAATGCAGACTGAAGTCCTGATGAAAGTCATTGACATCAGATTTATTCATACTAACAGCAAACGCCTGCTTGTTGAGAGGTCCAATATTTTCCCTAAATGATATGGTGCCACTTCAAGATCAGAAGACTCGGCATAAGTAGATAGAAGTGTCCAAAAAGAAGTAGTAGTAAGTAGATTTAAAAAACTATGAAAACTAGTTAAGAATATTTAGGATTTTTTTATTTTTCTATTTCTTTAAGTTGTAGCTCTTCACAGTGACTGTGACATTTAGTGCTGAAAGGCAATTTAAACTTAGCCACACTCTTATGAGGGATAACTGCACGGTATGTATGCACTTTGTGCATACATATATACCTGTCTACATATATCATGTATATAATATATTTATATATTTACTGCCAGCTATGTGTTCCCTAAATGAGAGGTGAAGAAATGCCATTTTTATGACAGGTCTAGGCGAATGTAGGGAGGGATATATTTCTAAAGAAGAACACTTTATCTAATTCAGTTATGATCTTAGATGATTAAGTCTATGTTACTTGGCAGGGTGAAGGCAAAGTTCTTCACTGGAGGAGCTGTCTCTAACCAGGATCTTCCTTTTGAAGGATGACCTGAAGAGTTGCATTTTGTTACTCTTGGGATTCAGTTCCTCTGACCTGGGTACCAAAATCACCCAGATAGCCAGGCTTTCCAATAAGTTTTGGATGAGAAACAGACACATCTTTTCCCTTCTTGGAGTCTTTAAGTGAGCAAGAGCTTGTGCTGGTACCACACTGACAACCCTCAGTGTAGGAGCCCTCATTCTGCCTTTGCGCAGTGAACAGGTTGTTGACTAACTGTGACCCTTGGAGTGCTAATTAGCAGCATTATAGTAGCATCACCTGAGCTGATATGATGAGGATTTTTGTCACCTATTCATTTGTCCCTCCCTGTAGTTGCTACAGTGTGGAATCTCTCATGGAACCTTCTATTTCAGTAATGGGCAAGTTTTCACTGAAGTATCACAAGCTACTAAGTTGATGGACAGCCAGCAGATTGTAAGGCATTTCAGCCCGCAGTGCTTGTCCTAAGCCTGCTCCAAAGCAGCTGGGAATATTGTACCATGGAGATGTGGACAACACCACATAATTATTAACACTCTGTTAATTTTGTTTCCTTTAATTAACTTGATTTTTGAGCAAAGTCTGTGGCCTTCAGAAATTCTGGGACCTGCAAGGCAATTCTGTGAATTATAAAAAAAAATCCATCTTAGCTGGAACATTTGTAGAGGGCTGATGTGCTTTATGCAGACAGAAAAACCGTCTACAGAAATGCTTAAAGTTCAGCAATTGCTGCAAATTCCCCTTAGCTTTATGAAGAGTTGCAGGCAGCCAATACCAACAAACAATTTATTTTACCCTGAGCCTAGTGAGAGGAGGGAGATTATTGTTAGATCAGAGCTTTCTACGTTGTGTATGCCACCTTTTGCTTCTGCAAGGGAAGGATTTTAGGAAGAGTTTCCATCTAATATGGTGGAGGGTGTTATCATTTTTTTTCTGCTGAATGAAAATTTCTTTTTCCAAGAAAAATAAAAATTAAATAATTCGACATCTTGCTGTGCATGCAGTAGGTAAGCATTTATTTTCCATTTTCTAAGTATATCTTATCTAAATATACTCAATTTCTATCGAAAAGTGACATTTGCTTTCCACTTTTCTTGTTCAGCTGTGTCTGCATTTTAATACTGAAACACAGTGTTGATGAAAAAGTAGTTTTTTAAGGCAACTCTTCTAAGATAATTTTAAAATAAAGGTTTAATACTTAATCAGAAAGTTGGCTTTCCAAAGCCAGTTTTCCAATTTTCCACAGGCTGCTTTTTGGCCAGTCTCTATTACAGGGTTGGGTTTTTGTGGTAGTTTTTTTTTTTTCGCTGAAAAGTATATGGAAGAACTAGAAGAGACGCAGAGGAAGAAAAAGGGTGATTGGAGATATCAGATTGCTTATATATGAACAGACTATAGGAACCATAATTCTTCAGCTCAGGAAGCAGACAAAAGAGGGGACTGGCTATGTGTTTATGGAACAAAGACAAAATGGGAACAATTATTCATTTTTTTCCCATAACAGAAACCTAGAGGATACTTAATAAAATGAACAGGTAGCCAGTTTCCAACTAATAAAAGAAAGTACATTTTCAGAGCCTGTATGCTTATATTTTGAAATTCATTGCCACTGAATACGTGGAAGAGAAAAGTTAAAATGGACTCAGAAGACCTTAGGAAAATGAATGCCTGATGGGTCCACTGAGGAAATAGTCTTTATATTGCATTAAGGAGATATTTCTCACGCTTAGAATTTCATGAGAGGGAATACTGATTTTTTCTTTAAATGTATAAATGGCTGGATAACAATCACCATAGCAACAAAAAGAATATCAGGTTAAAGCAGTAAGGAAGGGATTTAATGAAGGTAATGTCGTTTTTTCCTCCTCGGATATGTTTGTGGTAATTCTTCACCATATGTCTGCATACATACTCCTCTGAGAGCATTGCCCATTTTAACCCTAATGCTGCATACAAATACTCTGCTGTTTATTGTTGAAAGACTGCTTGC
Organism: Arenaria interpres; assembly: GCA_013399435.1. Lineage (NCBI taxonomy): Eukaryota > Metazoa > Chordata > Aves > Charadriiformes > Scolopacidae > Arenaria > Arenaria interpres. Next base: position 63,877 of record VXAK01017597.1, read on the forward strand.
CCCGCAGTGACAAGGAACCATTCATACTGTGGGAATAAATTTTGTAATGTTTTAATCTAGGATGGTCTAAAATGAGATCTGACTGGTGGGGTGTTTCCATAGAGCTGCTGCCTTTCCCCCAGCAGACACTCTGCTACTTGTTTGTGGTCCACCATGGGCCTAAAGAGTGTGTCTCCTCCCACTGAGAAGTTTGGATCAATCTTGTTTTCTAATTTAATCAGGTTTGACCTGTCTAGAAGCTTTTCTCAACACTTCAGAAACATCATGAATCAGAGCATCAAGTGCAATATTAAATGAGCTTTGTAATAATTACATAATCTTACTAAATTATTCAATCCTTCCAAACATGATGTAGGGCTCTCTTATAAAGCTTCTCGGAGATCAGTGTTCATTTTAAAGCTATGCTAGGTAATCTGAAAGCCAAGCCTTTAAGCATTACAGATAGTACAGGCTTTCTTTCTTACCTGCTTTCATTTCTTACCTTTGACTACTTTGCTGAAATTACCGCGTCCTTTCTGGTGATGGAGTTTGGCTGGTACATGTTAGTTTGTGGAGCTGGGAAAAATTAATTATTACTGTAATCTTTCTTATATACCCTGTGTGCACTGCCTGTAACTGTGTAAAATTGCTCAGAACTTCTAGACTTGGAAGTATTTTTTTAAAAAGCTAAAAAGTCTCTGCAATGTTGATTTGAAGTGGGGAAAAACAAAGGAGAGCAAAAACTTTGTAAGCAAAACGTTTGTAAACAGTAACATGGAAAAGTATTTTCCATGCTTACCATGGCGTCTTTATGAAGACTATTCAAAGATTAGCTAAGTGTATTGCTATATTCCTTGTGAATACTTAGCAACCGGTATACAGTTTATATAAATGATAATATCTATGGATATAATGTTTGTATATTCTCTTCTAATTGACTTTGTGAGCAAGCTGATTTTATTTGCCTTACAAAACCAGCTCTATGTACGTAACAAAGACAAAAGGATAAATATATTCTTGAAAGCTGACTCAATATATCTTGTTGTTAATTAAAGCCATTAAATGTATATTATTACACAGAAGAAAATTCATATTTTCTTTCATACTATCCACAGTTCTTCTGCTTCTTGGAGAGGTAATTGTCCGTTACCATATGCCAACTTATGGTTTTTTAACTCAGTTGTTTTCTTTATTGTTGAGGAGAAAAATGTCTGTAAATTCTTGAAGATAGTGTGTGATGTTCTATGAGAAGCAAGGATAAAGATGAAGTCATGTTGTAAAGATCAAAATGAGGGAAAGTTCAGTAAAAATGACCTTTTAAATTTATTACAGGAATTTTCAGTGTTCCATAGATATGAATCTAGATTCCAGTGCTGATAACTAGACCTGTTCAAAATTAACTTAAAACCTTCAGCATGGAAACTTTGGCATTTAGTGTTGTTACCTATGTCACCAGAGAAAATTAGCTTCTCTTGACAGCAGATCTGATAAAATATTAATTGTTTTTTAAAATGTTCCTTTTAAAGTATCAGCATTTCATCTAAGACTTTTACCTCTTTGTACTAAGGTTTTAAATTTGTTTTAAAAATGATATCTATAAATCCACAGCTTTTGAATTAAAATGTGAATAGGATACCTTTTCCTCTAGAACACTGCCACCAAAATATCATGAGGTACTTAAATCATAGCAATGGTAGGAAAACAAAATAAAATAACCAATGTATCCAAATTGAACAAAAAATGTAATAAGACGATGAATCTCCAAACTTTGCAATTGAAAATGTTAGTAAGAATTTTATTTTTAAAATAATTTTCTACAAGAAAATACTCTTGGAATTGTGGACCTTTTAAAAAGTTTGACAGAAGAGCATTTTTCAATACAGAATTGAGTGCCAGCTCAATGGGCGATACCAAAGAGTGGGCTGAACTTTGCTTTCATTCTAGATGACTCAGTGCCTTCAATCAGAATCAGAAAGTGAATTTATGGTGGCCAAGCTTCCGAAGGTCTGCAGCTGGTAAAATCACACTGTGGTCCCTCTCTACTGTGACCACAGAACAGGCAAGGCTATGAAAAGTTCATTTGCTAGAACTGCAGATGCACATGGGTTTCTTGAATGTGTAGTGAGAAGTCAAAAGCATTCAGCTCAGATATCCCAGGAATCCAGTAATTAATTGCAAAAAAGAACAGAGATTTCGGCATAGCGAGCGAATTGTAGTGTGCCAGTTAATTGTGTAAGTGCAGAGCTCTCATGTGGAATGACTGGAAAAGTAGTAGTTTTCCAGCTCACAATCCTTCCTTGCTCTCCCTCCCCAGTAAAATTCTCAGAACATCACTACAGGGAGGTATTTGCTTATTAAGCTGCAAAGAACCTATATAAAAATCAATATGAATTCGTATTTGTTGTTAGATCCAACTTCTCAGTAAATTTTTTTGTCTACATAACAGTCTGCTGAGTTCGCTATTGCATAGATAACAAGGGTAGTTCTACTCTCAAAAGCTAGGTATTTCCAACCAAAAAGCATTTGGAAGCTTTGAAAAGAATCTGTTCTCTGTGTGAAATGGATTTGTTTCTGTTTTACCTGCTCTTAATGAGTAATGGCAGGGGAAATTGGTTCAGTTTTGCCCACAAGCGGCTACTCTTGAACTACCTGACTTTCAGTATTTAACAGCAGTGTTCAGTGTATCTTTGGAGTCCAGTACCTTCCATCTCTCACTGGGCAGCAATTTTGTTTGTTTTTAAAACTGCAGAAGAAAGATGAGGGGCTTGTTTATCTTCCAAATAGAAAACTCAGTGGCAAGGAGCTCATGTAGTAGGGTTTTTCAGCCAATCACTTGTGACATCTGTTGCGGACTTCATATTTGGATTAGGCTAACTTCTTCATTTACTGATGAGTTCTAATTTTATGCTTAGAGGCCTGCTTGTTCATATCAACTGGTAATTAACAGTGCCCCTGGGAAGTACCTAAGCAGTGTCTTAGGTACTCACAATTAGTTTATTCAACCCTTAGGAGAGTTGTGATGCTGCATGTACTTCTTTTGCTATAGCAACACTGCCATCTGATTCAACAACAGCATTGCTATGTTAGACTCTGTTGTTCATATCTTAAAGCCTTGAAAAGTGGCAAAACTGCACATGGGCAGGGGTGGAGGTTAGCTGCCTGCTTTACAAAAGAAAAGCCTGTGAGATCCTAAGAGAAAATAGCTCCAATTTATTTTCAACACTGTTTTTGCTGCATTTTGATTTTATGTTAGGGAAATGAAATGCAAAAATTTGAGGACAGAGTAATACTTGCCTGTACTTTATAGAGAAGCCATCAGAGGATAATATTCTTGTTCATATTGTTTTCATCACTCTTATGATTGCTTCATTTAAAACTACATATTTTCCAGTGTCTCTGTTGCTGCAGTGTCCCCCCCACTAATAACATCAGCATGTTGCAGTCACTGCTCCTTCAAAGACTAGTATTAATTGAAGCAATTTATTCTACCAGAGCTGAAGATGGCCTATTTATACTTTTATTTAATGAATATTAACAGGTTACATTTATCTTGTCATGTCCTGTCAGCTCCTTATTCTGCTTCATGCTGATTTGCTGCCCTGTACACGCTTTGCTGAGGCTCAGCACAGTAGAACATAGGTGTTTCTTTGTCTTGCATAGGAGATCAGAGATGCTCACCAGCTATCATAATATGGAAAGAGAAGCAATTCTGAATTGGATATTATTGCTCCTTCATTGACTTGCTGGCAAAATAATGTCTCGTTCTGCCAATTAAAGGAACAATATCTTATTTCAGCAAAAAGATAATATTAATAATTTATGTCATTCAACATAATATCAAATGTGATGTATATGCAATATAAAGTATATGGTGCTGATCCATTCCCAAGGGATATGAGAAATCTTATGCTGTGTCACTAAAAGCTGTAGGGATACAGAAAACTACTACTTCAATTCTGATTGAGACTCCTCAGTCATAGTACTGCAGAAAGCTACTGTATACACAGATATAAGAATATTTTAGCTTCCTTAATATTAGTAGTATGAGACATGATGTGTCTGAGCTTCATTTATGTGGTAGACCTCTACTATATGTAAAATAGTTGGCTTTTAATAATAAGGCCATTATCTTTAAATGAACTGATCTTTGGCTAATGAAAACCATAAAGAAAACCACCTCCTCTCACATCAAAATATTTTATATTCTCTGCAATTAAGAACTATAAAAATAGTGGAGCAAGGTACTGCTGAGTTATGCTAAATAAGATCAAAATTGTTGATCATAGTGAACAGCAGAATTTGTAGAGCAAGAACTAAATAAATTCACAGGCTTCTAGAGAATGAAGAATATTAATGCTGAAATACCTCTACCAGAACCTCTGTTTGTAGTCATCTGTCCTCCTAAACTACCCCCAGAGTTCCAGATTAGGTGCAGTAGTTTTTCCCCTCTAGATTTTCCCAATTATTTTGTAGAAATTATTGTAAATGACATGAAGAGAGAGATTCTGTATCCTAGACTCTAATTACTCTCTGGATGACAGTGGTTTAATACTGTGATTGATCTTACATGGCAAAAACATGTTTCTGATACTAATTTGCATTTTGTTTTAATGCAATTTTTATCACTTTTCATTGGGTTTGAGCCATTTGAGTTATTTTGAAGTGTTCATTCTAATTTGTATAAATTTTTGCTTGTTACTATGAGCTTCTTGTCAAAGTACATTTTGTTTACACAATTGGAGATTTGTGTTTTCTTAAATCTTAAATAACAATTTCACAGGACTATCCATATGATAGTGACTCAGTTAATGCTACTCTTCGCTCTTAATTGTGAGCCAGTTCCGTCACATCGTTTGAAGGGCATTATGCTAGTTCAAGGGCAGTCTCCATGTGGCATCTTAATCCTAGATATTTGCCGTTTATCTCTCTGTGCTTCTCAGAAGAGCAGTGGTGTATATCTGTTTTCTTAGATATGTCAGTTCAGGTCAATTGCTCTTTCCTAATAAAATCCCCCCTTCAGTGTTCTTGAACTTTCTTTATTTTCTATTCTAGGTCTACGCTCAATTAACTTTATATAAGTGTAACTCTCAGGATTCAATAGTATTATGTACATTTGCTAAGTTAAAGCACAACTGTAAGCAATTGTAGGCTGGGTCCTTAAATTGCTCCTGTGCACTTTCTACAGGTTTCTCCCTGGCTGAGTTCTAGGAATGGCTTCATTTCAGTAGTGGGGAATAGATTTTTCTGTTGGAGGTGAAAATATTTGAGGTTTTCAAGTATTCAGGAATTA
>VXAK01017599.1:0-37766 GCA_013399435.1 Arenaria interpres
TTCTATGCTTCTATGATTCTATGCTTCTGTTCACCACTGTAATGTCTTTGTGTGCATTATGAATATATTTCAATATTTGACACTATCTATTTGAAACAAACAATAAATGTAAGCTCTGAGTAGACTAAGCAGAATTCAATCATGTTATTTTGGCCTTGCTCTATAACTAGACTTCTCTCTAAATCTTTTTAAACCTTGTATATTTCAAGAACCTACAAGAATAGAGCTGACTCCCAAGAAGATAGAGTTAACAGTTGGAGAAAGCATTGTCCTCAGTTGCAAAGCCCTTCACGACAGCACACTAGATGTTACTTTCTATTGGACACTCAATGGGCATCCAATTGACTTTGAAAAAGAAGGTGGACACTTTGAAAGCATCAAGGCAGTAAGTGACCATGCATTTGTCTCTGTGTTTTGTGAACTGATAGAAATTTGCGTGCTTTTGTGAGTCTCTCATTTGCCAAAATCTGACTAAATTGAAAGATAACTGGTTTCACTGATGTTGGAAAGACATGTTAGCTAGGTGCTAACTGCAGGTCACTAGAATTACTTCATGTAGTTTTATCAAGAAGATATTGAATGGATACTTATGCATCCTATTATTAGATGATCTTAGTGAGGGAACAGAAAGTAGTTTGAATCAAATCCTCCTTACATCCTTCTGATGATTTTAATATAGAAAGGATGCTGTTATAAGCATTGATGTCTTTCTCACAGATAACATGGATTTTGGAATGTCCTCACCTCCCAATGTTTTTACTTACCTAGCATATATTTTAATATCTGAATAGCAAGGAGTATGCTTTATTTTCAAATTCCCCTGCATGAGGTAGGTTCTAGCTGTGCAACCCTTATTTAAGTCAATATGAATCCTATGGAAAAAATACGCATACCAATTCCAAATATTACCTCTTGATTCAAAAACAATTTAATATAATCAAATGGTCTGAAAAAGTAATTCAAACCTGTTCCATGTAAAATGGCTGGAAGTTCTCTCAGTAGAAAAAAAAAATCTTAATATGAACAAATTTGGAAATCAAATCTACAGTCATTTAACTCAATCTTCTCACTAATGAAATGTAAATCAAATGTCCATGCTATGTTAACAGAGAAAAATGAAGCTCACAAAGGTCAGAAAATTTTAAAAGTTAATGTATCTAATTTGAGTACAATGTAGTGAAGTTAACTTTGCATTTAAAATCTTGTCAGCTGCAATCAATTTGTTCTTCTGCTTGCTTTTATGGAAGTCATACTATATTCACTTTGTGATGTGGTTTGTTATTTGTTCATTTTTGTTTGTTTTTTAAATTTGGTTTTACTTCAATTAAGATTTTAATTGAAAAATATCAGTAATATATATAAGCTGTGAAGGTTCTTAGCATGCTTACCTTCATCTGAGGAAGTTCAATACTCAAAATCCAGCACTAAATACATAGGAAGTAAAACTATCTTTTTTTTTTTTTTTATCTTCAGGGTTAAAACATTCTTATGTTCCAGAAAACGTCCTATGATTACAATTTAACTTCAAGTTATTTCCAAAAATTTGAGATCTAAAATGTGTTACAGGGTTCCTTCAGTGCATTTCAGAATATTCTGTAATGAAGGAAATTTCTAATCACTGGGAAAAATCCTCAGGCTAGGAAATTTCCAAAGTCTTTTCTCCTACCAAAGTAAAGCTAATTTAATATAATTTCATTTGTTTTATGAAAATAGGATTTTGTAGATCTTTCAAAAAGAATTCTTCATTAATTTCTTTTGTACCAGAGGAAGCCTTCAAACTGATAGAAATAAGGCTCATTCAAAGTGAAAACCTGGTAGATGACATACTGGGACTATTTTCAGACAAATATGCATGCAAAACTCACTGGAATTGCTGTTTCCTTTTATTGTACTGACAAGACTAAAATTTTGCCAAAACCTAACAGATTTAACCAGCTATTTTAATATGAGCTTATTACTTCCTTCTCATTGTGTTGCTAAAGAGTCACTGCTACTTTATGAAGTGAAAATAGTATTAGTCACTCATAATCGAGTCAATGCTCAATACTTTTTTACAAACAGCAAACTTCACTTAATCAGAAAATAAATTCAGGCTGAAAAGAACGCATTGCATACTTTGCAAAATACTACAAAATTAGATCCTGCCTTGTCACTGTTAAACTAGGGCTGAAATAGGGAAACACTATGCAACTCCAAAGAAATACCAAAATGAAGCATCAGACCCTGATAATTTTAGACTGGACTAACTTCATTTGCCTTTACAAGATTGCTTGCACAAGAGATTGTCAGGCCATGCTCATTTACTTGCATTCTTAACACATTTAAATGTCAAGACCTTTCTTGTCTGGTTTTCACTCTAAAATGAAAATGGAAGAGTAGCCTTGGATCAACTGGAAGAGGGCTGAAAATATCTATAAATACATTACAGGCAGGATGTGGGGGGAAACACTCCTTTTCAGAACAGATACCAAAACATCACCCTGTTAGGATAATCCTCACTGAAATTTTCTGAATGCTGTTGGAAACATAATATGACACAACCTTCTCCCTCTTTGAAAGTAGTAGTTAAAATATTTTTAGATCTCCATTCACCAAAAGGCATATTTGAACAAAAGTCATGGTTGCATTTGACAGGACAAGAAGTTACAGGCACAAACTTGAACATAAGAAGTTCCATCTAAACATGAGGAGGAATTTCTTCACTTTGAGGGTGGCAGAGCACTGGAACAGGCTGCCCAGGGAGGTTGTGGAGTCTCTGTCTCTGGAGACATTCAAAACCCTCCTGGACACGTTTCTGTGCAACCTGCTCTAGGTGGACCTGCTTTGGCAGGGGGGGTTGACTAGATGATCTCCAGAGGTCCCTTCCAACCCCATATCATTCTGTAGTTCTGTGATTCTGTGATTGTCAGCCTCTCACCATTGATTGCATTTCTCATACTTTCACTGTGGCAGACCCAGGTGTTAATATGGTAAACATTCTGGTGTTTAATGCGATGTTGTAAAACCTATCACCAAAGTGACATTTAATTGGGTTGCAGATAAATTTCAACTTGCTAAAATTACAATCTCCTTAGTAATTGCAATTCAAAGGAAAATTAAAAGCTTCTCTTAATAACACATATTGCTTTTCTTATTTTAAATTATATCTGTAGTTTTTGCACTAAAAAAAAAAAAGTGCTATTATTTTTCATACTGAGAAGTAATTTCTATAGAAATTGAAGATGATTTTGCTATTATTTACTGACCTATCAAGGATTTGGTTCCTATAGCAATTTAGGTACTTCAGGGACTTTCCTGACAAGAGGATAAGTGTGGTAAGGGTGTCACGCTGAACAAAGCTGTGCATGAAGGAAATATTAAGGAAAAGAGACCAAACTCCACTGGGGCTACAGCTGCAGATTGTACTCTAGGAGAGGAAAACATCTCAAATATTGTTTATGTATAACTCCACGGTACACTTTGTAGCAGAACAACAATGCAAAGGGTTCAATATACCCAGAACCCTTTGGCATTAGAAAATTCTTACTTTGTCTACCAAAAGATTCAATACCATTTTAGGGTCTGTGAAGGGTAATCTGCATAATTAATAGAAAGAATTTTGCATGGAAGTCTGATTTGCTAAGATTTACTTCTAGCAACACCAGTGAGCTCTTGAGCACAGAAAATACAGATGTGCTTGCTTTTAGCAGGGTAACTTTGATCTTCTGTCCTTCGTGCCAAATCCAGAAGTCCCATTCAAAATTCTATTCAGAATTTTCTAAGATGTCCACCCTCAATTTGTCGTGGAGATAACCCTTTTCTAGCTAAAGATGTCTGATTTTGCAAATAGATTTTCATCCAGCTATCATCATTACAACACTGTGTTTGAAAGCTGATACTGTTTTTATGGCAGCCAAGCAAAGAGATTTATTGTGGTTATCCATAGACTGGTAAGCAGCAGCATTGCTCTTAGTGTCCATCACGTTGACCTGCATGAGTACCTTTTTTACTCAGGAAAGTGATTTAGTCTCAATATCTTCTTGGTCTTTGATCTTAACTGAAACTGCCACCATGGGAAGTAATAAGCACAACTTGTCATGTTATATTTTACAGTGGTCATTTGTTCACATGGAAGCGAATTGAAATCTACTTAGAAAAAGCCAGTAGATACAGATTAGACAATACATTAAGTACTGTCTAGCACTCAAGACTTCAATCTGATAACTTAGAACCTGTGAGAGAGCATGACTTTGCACTTTTCCTTACATTCTCAAGTCTCTACTTAGTTTGTTGTAGTACTTTAATCATATATCAGAAGTTAATATTAACATTTCCTAGGCATTTTCTATATAGGCAGCACTAAATTCTACACTACATGGAATCAATTAAAACAGCAGGCTGTTAATAATAGTGTCTTTCCTCTTTATTAAACATATATCCAGAAAAGGCTAATTAAATAGGGATTTTATTTAACACACTTCCTCCTCCCCACACTGAGGAAAACAGCAATAGTTGTCAAAAGTCTTGTAGAAGATACGTGCTCTATGCACAGAGAATTTCTGTTCATGGTGCTGCTGCTATATCAACCTCACTGCTATCAATTTGTTTCACTGTTTGTCGCAATACTTTCCTGCCGATGGAAGAGGCTCAACACAGCCATTGCTATCAACTGAAATCTCCAGATACTTCAGCCCTATGCTCATTACCAGATTTTGCCCATTTGCCACACTACAGTAGTTAAATACTTGATTGATCAGAAACAATTTCAAAATAAAAAATTCATCTTGCCTTTTGCTAATACAAATTTCTTGTAAACTAGGGAGGGTACAAAATGGGATAAGTATTTCTGGTCAAAAATCTTATAAATGTGTGGTTTATGACTGGTAACTACAGATCAAAATTTGAACACAATGAAGACCACTTCACCATGTATTACTTCCAGGATACAAACAGTCACAATGAACCGACTGAATTGCTAGAGATACCTGCATGCTGCTTTAGAACGGGACACTGAATATTTTCTAGAGTGAAACAAGTACGTAATCTGGAGTGCCCAAGTGCTTCTGGCTTTGGATATGAATAGAGAGTAAGGGAGAAAAATTATCAGTAACATCTTTAATTTTACTTTGGAGACGGGAGATAACAGAGAATTTTGGAAAACGCTAGTCTCTTAACATTCCTGAATACCAATTACTATTTAAAAAAAAAGTAATAAAAAAGTCATGAAATACAGTCACATACTTTTTATGGTTTATTCTATTAAGGTATTTTGTATTTCCCCTGTTTACAAGAAACATTCTAAAGAGACAAACCTTGAGGTAAATAAAAGATATTTAATGACAGTCCGTTCTTTCCCCTATTTACTTGTCACTGGTGGATCATTTAACTGCATGTTAATTTGGGTTATAACATCACATCCAATTGTTTGAACACCTGATCAATATCAGCCTTACTAAAACTAAGGCCTTCTGTTTGTAGCTCTGCTGTCTCCTTTTCCCTTGCTGCTCTGTGACCTTTCTCCCAACCTGTTGTGGGGTGTTTTCTAGAGCCTACCTGGCAGTATTTCTCCCTTGCAGTTCTTACATTGCTGATCTTGTTTTGTTCCTCTGGCCTTGCACTGGTAAACCTCAATCATGTTGTTATGGTGGGGTCTCATGGGAAGAAGCTCCTACTGGCATGAAACTCACCCCTCCCTCCTACCCCGTTTCTTTGTCTATTTTTTTGTAAACCAAACCACAGTGTGCAGCAAAGCAGATAATAGACATGTAAATACTTAATGAACATTATCTAACAATAGACATGCTCAGAAACTTAACAATCAACCACTATGTAGCAATTGTTTTTAATTAATGTATTCCAAACAACATTAACATATAGGAAGTTTGAGTAGGTCCGGAAGAAAAGGTTACAAAACTAGGAAAAAAAAAAGGCAAACAACAACCCTCCCCATCTTCCTTATCACCACCTACTGCACTGAAGAGACCCTCAAGAGGAGAATACTCTTTCTGGCTGGCCACCAGGAAAAGTTTTCCATTTTCTTTTTTTCTCTCTCTCTCCTCATTACCTTTTTTATTTCTCACCTAGGTAGCTTTTTTTGTTAGAGTTGATGGGTGCCATCATCTATGGACCCTTCTAATAAATCTCTCCTCACCTATAGCTGTTACATCCTTCATGCAGCACACTCATGAAATAATGAAATAATAAAAAGTCACGTGTCTGCTCTTTATTCTTCCTGTTTTGATCTTCTCGATATGGCACACTTGGCCCAGACGGGGTTTGCTTTCATTTCTGTTGTCTTCATTCATCACTATCAGCACTCTTCCACTCAAATCATATGTGTAGCTCCATGCTCTTCTTTTCCCTCTTTCTGTATCTTTAAAGAGGAGCACAGGTATCCCATATTGTTCAGTCTTTACTTTCTTTTTTCTCCTGGTAATAACAACTCAGATATGGAATACAAATTCAGCAATATGGAGTGGACCTCACTTGCTGTTTCATATCCCATCTTTTTTCCCATTCCTTCCCACTTTCAATATTTTTTCTATGTTTTCTTTAGCCCCTAGATTTCACAAAACTACCTCAGTACATGACACACTACCTGACATCTGATACTCATTTAATTTCATCTCTGCCTCTTCCTTCTCTCAGTTAAATGAATCAAACGCATTTACAGCAATTCAAGATGCATTTTAAAGTCCTCCCTATCCACTCCCAACACCCCAGTGCTCTCTGGCATCCACTCCCCAACCACCAGTGCTCACCCAAAACAACTGTTTTCATTATTCTTCCTTTCTCTATGCAAACTGCTCAAAAATACTGCCACTGGAAGGGTCCGTACATCCCCTGGATAATTCACAAGCCTGAAAACCTTGAATACCTTCTTTTTTTACTGGTTATAGGTGCGAAAAATGCAACTTGTGTATTTTCAGGTATCCCTCAGTCAACTGGCATCAACCTGGATACTACTATACTACAGTTATTATACTACCACATAACATTAATCACAACAAAACCAGTAACGACAATTTCATCTTCTTTGTAACAAATGTGCTTATATGATTAAAAGACAGAACTCAGAATATAATTTTCCTTTATCACTATCTCAGCAGAGAAATCTGCTGCTTTTTAACAGATCAAATATTTGCAATTTGTAAACATCATGAGCAGTAAACAGGCAAGTGGTTGATGTGTTCAAACCTGAGAATTTGCATGAAATGGCACTTACATAGCCCTAAATATATTATAAACAGAAGTTGGCTTGAAGCCAACCATCTATCATAATGCACATATAAATTGTCAGCATAATTTAAAAGAACTTTATTGTATTGTTATTTTTCACTTGCTGTTGATGGTACAAAACTAACATTGCCATGAGGTTATTCTGTAAGATCATTAATTTGCTTCAGATAAAAAAAATAAAAATAAACAAAAAATATGTCAAACCATCACAATTCAACTGTGAAATCATTTTTCAATTTAATCATACTAAATTTTATTAATAAAGGCTATTTTGCTAAATCAAATAATGTATGAGTCAGGAATTCACCTAACTTGGGTGTGATCTGTAAAAATATCCAGATATATTTTAAGTAATCATTTAAGCTGAATAAGATAGCATTAACAGCCCAGGTCAGTCTTGTTTAGAATCAAATCTCAGTCCCGTTTAATTATAGTCCATTGTTTTACTGTTCTCTATTTATAAAGAATAAGACCTTACAAAATGTTTAGGTACTTTTCAAGCTTTTTGTACCGCCCAAGCATTCTCTTCTGTATAGAAACCACTTTGTAGGAAAGCATCTTCACCTCTCACTGTCAAGAGATTTAGATGACAGCAAGCAAGCCTCAGTAAACCCCCGCAGTCATAGTAAAGAAATGACTCAAATACCCCTTAGGCTTTCATCATAAAAGTTTTCCTGCAATGACAGTCAGTGTTCGCCCACTCTTTTTTCCCATTGATTTAAGCTTTCATTGAATCATATAATTTATAATCATCTCACTACTCTTTTCAGATATAGTCTTCCCAAGCAGAGAGACAATTTTCACTGCATGTAACCCAGGCTGAGTTCCCAACCTGAATCCTGGATACAATAATAGGCAGCCTTTCTAGACTCCAGGCCTTTGCAGTGCAGAAGCTGAGAGCTGCGAGTCACCACATTGTCTCTATTGACTACCCAGTATTTTGAACTTCTTTGCCTTTTTGTACCTTTTCCCAAGATAAATCAGCTATGTTCACAGAACTGCAGTTGGAGTGTGGAAAGGAAGTACAATGAACTACGTGGAAAACGAGCATCACTAGGAACAGATTAAATGAAGGCTCGGGTTGGTATAACGACAAGAGGATGATTTAAGGTTCCTAGGTTTCATATATATTTTCCACATACCGTTCTTTAGTTTGAACATATGTGATAAAGTGTGTAATTAAACCAATGTTTAATTCTTCCATGGAAGAGGCAGGAGAAGGTAAACAAAAGACTAGATGTTAAAAATGTGGTCTTCGGTGTAACTGTGAGCTCCATTTCAAATGTAGGCAGATTATAGCTTGTTCTTCTGCAAAGTCTTTAAAAAAAAAGGTTGGATATTCAGAGAACCACCTTGGTTTAGAGATAAAATCTCCACAAATGAATGGACAGATTAACAGGGAGGTTTCCTAGCAACTGGCTCAAGATAATGAACTCCCTCTCGCGGGAAGCATAAGTACAATTCTCTTCACTTGAAGAACCATATGTAAAAGTTACTTTACTGCGAAGCCACTCACAACCTCTTGGGATTTATGAAATGGAAAGGAAAAAATCCACACAACTTCCTCTCTGTGGGGGTATGGGATGGCTGAAGAAATATTCATTCACCAACAGTGAGCTCTCTGCAAGTTTGTGTTTTTCTGCTCTCTGCAAATCCCCAGCATTAGAGGAACAGGCACAAAAAACAAATCCAACACGGTGATTCTCATTGAGCGAAGTATGCATATTACATGCTCCTTGGAGCCTTTTTGAGTTTGGGGAAGCATCTCCACATCAAAAGGAAATGCTATATATAGGTGGCACCAGTTCTTGTGAAAAATTAGTTCAAGCAATACCTTGCAGGTAAACCTAATTAGATACATTGCAGACACAACTATAACCTGAGATAACATGCCACGCTGGAGCAGAGAAGACAATATATTGACACAGCACTCAGCACTGGAGCTGCCCAGAACCTGATGAATGGGACACTCAGGAGCATAATATGAATTACATAATAATTTGTTGTCCTAGAGAGAACCATTAGTTATAACAGATAACTTCAATAGATTTGTTATTATTTATTCACTGCTTAATGAAGACCAGGAGTGTGTTCAGTGTTACATCAGGTCCATAGCTGATGCTGGCCTTGAAGGTTACATTCAGTTTTCTCTAAAATCATTAGAAGTTGGCTGTTAAGCCTATTTGTTTTATTTTGTTTTTTAAGCCTTAGCTTCAGTAAAGTACATGTTATATGCCACACAGTAGAAGTTCGTACTGAACAAATATAAATACTTCTGATACTTGGCTAAATGGGTAATATATAATATTCAGAACACCAAGGAATATAGATTTTTCTAATAAAAAGCTACTTTGACATATGGCACTTATAGAAAAATATACCCTGTCACAGAAGAGCATAAAATTAGTGGAATAAAAAGCAGCTTTTAAAAACATGCACTTAATAAAGTTGAAATTTAGATGTAGACAAATAAATTTAAGTACCACTAATTCCAGCATTAATAATATTGGGACCGCATGGTTGCTGGTACACCAGGCTGTTCTAACTCGTGTTAGGCCAGATGAGAGATCTTTTTATGCTGTTTGCATCTATGTCACCCAGTTTTTGTCTTCCATAAAGGGGAAGCTTTAGCTTTTGCTTTGGCCTTTTTCCGCTGAGAGAAGACTAAAAGCAGAAGACAAAGCTTTCAACATTGGATACTTTTATTAATGGAGTCTCTACTGCATTCCCACTTAGCAGTTTTTTTAAACTGGATGTAATCATTCAATTTCAAGTAGCAGTTGCAATGACATGGTAAGGAGATTTTTTTAAGATTTGGAAGGCCAGCATATCATTTTAACCCCACCAGGCCCTGGGGTCGCCTTGAACCCCTCATTACAGGATAAACTGATCAACAAAACAATCCATCTTCAAAGACTTGGAAGAGACTGTAAAATTCAAAAAGACCACTTTATAAATACCACTGAACAGCAAGTAATATGGTATTTTTTAGAGGTCCTGGTCAAACATAGCTCCTACTTACCTAAATGGAAGCTAAAATGTCTCATTATTTCCCATGACCAAGAATCTAGTGTCTGAGCATACATCCATCTGTATGAAACACAGAGAGTTTAATTTCTTTCCACCCACACATCCTAAACAACGCTGGCTGCACACCCTGTTACGCTTGAATAAATGTAAATGTTTTATGGGGATCTATTGCATAGCACTGCTCTCCACTTAGAGCAAAGATTCCTTCAATTGCTGCTTGTCTGCCCAGCTACACAAGTGTGCAGATGAAATGCATATATTTTTCTGATAAGAATATTAGGATTCACATAGTCATGAGCCCTCTGGAAGTCAGAGTGACAGCCAAGATTTTTAACAGCTCCTGAGCAGTCAAACCAGGCAGTTGCTATCCATTATGCTTTTCCTTCCACTTAACAACAAAACACACATTTAATGTAAATTATCCTCAAGAGAGGACAAATATGGACTGAGTCTGGTCTTATCGTTCTAACAGCTAAGGCTTTGTACCAGAATCACTAATGATCTTGAGCAACCCATGTTTCAATGGCTAGTAAATGCTGCTGTACTAGAGAACTTAAAAAATATGTATCCTGGGGTTGACTCCTGGTAGGAGTGTGTGCTCTTCTTTTGCGTTTAGAGCTGCAGAGTACTCAGATATTCTTTTCCACTGCTGTGATTTCTGATGCACCAGAGCAAGAATATAGGAATTGCATTATGGCCTGACTGGTCTGAGTATCTTCCCTCTAGTAACATCATTAATGAGGCCACCTCAGAAGGCAAAACATTACCATTGTATTCACACTCTTAGATCTTCAGGGTTATTAAGATATATCATTCCCACATTCATTTTGGGCAAGCAGCCTTGATGGCCCACCTCTCTTTTCCTTCTTTGCATGTGAATATCCTTCGGTAAAGGTTTTGGCTTGGTGCTACCTGGATTAGGACAAGCTCTGTTCCGAAAATGCAAATGAAGAGACAATTGGCTGAAGAAAATGTGCCGAGATGCGCTGAAAAGGATTTTTTTCTGCCTAGAAAGAAAAAACTAAATTATAGAAGATTGGATCTTGGAACCAATCCTATTTCATCTTATCTTTAATGACCTTGGCATAAAACATAAAAGTATGCAAATTACAATTGTATGGTACAAAATTGGATATATTACCAGTACAGCAGATGATGAAAATAACACATGGGAACAGACAAGAAATTTAATACTTCAAAGCACAAGGTCATGCACATATGGACGACTGGTTATAAAGTGGGAGCTCATAACTTGCGAATGATTGAGAAGGATAAAGATCTGAGTGCAACTACCTGAGCACAGAATAAGCATGTGCCAAAAAACCAGGCTAATATGAGTCTAAGTTGAGTCAGTAACGTATTTGCAGGCCAGCTGAGAAGTATCAACATGTACAACCATAGTACCATAGTAAGACTTGGGCTCACTAAATCTGATGGAGCAACATTTATTGACTCCAGTAAGTTTTAGATAAAAGAATGTTTTTGTACATCCAAATCAAATATTATTGCTTGAATTTTCTCTTTTATCCTCATGATTTTGTGGCATTGTAATTGCTCTTGGCTAGAATATTAAAAATATAACTGGTTCTCTGGGTACACTTATCCAGGGATTGCAGGTTTCAGATTTAAACATATGCAGTTTTCAAGAGTAAAAATGAGAATCTGTTCATATTTCCTCAGTCACATTTAGTATTAATTTCCCCAATGTCAATAAAAATCAATCAATATTATCTTTTAAATTATCTTAATTTCATTACAATAGAGAGACATATTCCAAATGTCACTGCATCTTATGGAAGAGGAACAGGAAGAAAGAGCCCTTCATTTCCAAGAGGACTTTTTTAACACCAAGGATTGCATCAAAAGTATTTCTGTTCATCTCCTTAATGAATTTCTTTGTGCTAGTTTGGAATAATTTTCTTTGAGCATGCAAATATGCACAGTGTGCTCTAAGTAAATTCAAAGTTATTAAAAAGCTGAAATCCTCTTCTTTAATCCCTATTAATAACTGGATAAATGCAGTATTCTGATAATCCTCAAAAGAGGGTATCAGGGCACATAAATGTTGTAAGAAGAAAGTTGCAATCGTGAGTTTCTCACACTGTACAAAATACTCTCATGAACTACCTTCAACACAGATTTAGTGACTTTTAAACTGGCACTTTATCCCTGTTTCAGCAAGCGTCCTCTGCAGATTTGATGATCAGGAACATCCTCCTGATGCACGCGGGGAGATACGGCTGCAGGGTCCAGACCGCAGCGGACACTGTGTCAGATGAGACGGAGCTGCTTGTTAGGGGTGAGTACATGGTGCCACCTGAAAACACAATCACCAGAAACTGTTGTATCAGGGCATTTAAATACACAGGCTTCAGGGATACCTGGTGCTATACATTATTCTTCAGATTTTATACTAATGAAAACATCTGTGTTTAACCTACTGTCTTTGAAAGCAGTTTCACCATAAAGTGACCTGCAGACATGACAATGAGAAGCAAAAGAGGGTTAATGGATGTACAGTCTTAAGAGACGTAATAGCACAAAAGGTATACCAGATTAGTTAAAATGTAGACAATTAACATTCACGGGCCTGTGTAAGGTAGATGAGTTCTGTGCTTTTTTATGTGATGCTTTACATTTCATCTTACGGTCAAGTCATTCTCTCAGGTTTAAAGGTTTAGGAATATTCATTCGCTTCCTAAGAGAATGCAGTGTTTTATAAAATGATAGATATGAACAATGAACCAAAAGCCCCCTAATATGGCAGTGATTTGGGGTTTTTCGAAAATTTTTTTCATTGCCAAATTTTGATGGCATCTTTAGACCCAGTCCTGTACCCATTGAGGTCCTCTACTTGCCATTTAATGTTCCTGGTTATGCACAGGAACATAGAGTCCTTGTCCTGCAGGATCCCAGACCGTATCAGCAAGCTTACGATAAAGCAGGGTGTTAGTACCATATGTGCATTCCGTTAAGCAGAGAATTTCTGCGTTCTGCACTACTTGTGTGTGCGTGTGTGCATGCACATGTGTGCTCAGTGCCTGATGGGACTCAAGGGCTTACAGTCCACTGGCATTACAACTGGTGGGTCCTGCAATGCCAAGATAGATGGATCCCTGCTAGGTAGCACAGCTGTGGATTATACATTTTTTAAAAGAATAAATCAAGGTAGATATTTTATTAATATTTGAAGAACTCCAGATTAAAAAAAAAAAAAGGACAACAATTTAGACACTATAACTTTCAAAAATACCACATTCCACCACTTCTTTAGATTTGATATGTTCATATCAATCACTTCCAGGAAAAATAAATGCTTTAAATGATAAAGAATGTTTCTGACTGACTGCAGGGCTTTTCACATTTTGATGAAAGCAGCTGTTAAATATTTCCATAAAGTCACTTTGAGGACCATTAGATTTCTGTGAGCTATGGCACTATTGGGATGGTGGTATTCAGTTGCCTCAACACAGACATATAATGTCATTTTAGCTGCCTTACGAAATTTGATTCATCCTTGTAGGTTACGCAAGACCTTAAGCATTCGCTTTACCTCTCTCAGATAGGAGCTGGAGGCTCTATGGATAGGCATGGCAATCTCAACTTTAATGCTGTTGAACCTATTAGTGACAAAAATCTCTCAGCTTTCCATTATCTAGGACGTTGCAGACTGGCTACAAAATATATTTTTTTAAGAATGCCAGTTATATAAATGAGTGTGATGCGGAAAATAAGTGCTTCTCTAAGGAAGACGTTTGAGATGAAAATAAGGGCATTTTAAGCAGTATCAGAATGTATGTATGTGGGTGTCTTATTACCATGCCACCTTGCTGATGAAATGAAATCTATGACTGCTTTATAATGGAATTTAAATTCAAATACACATTGCTTACAGTGTTCTCCTTTTTTTGTTTCTGTGATTGGATAATTAGAGGATACAGTAAGAAAAGTTTGCATCGCTTTCACAAAATGCTTTGTACTGTGTGACTGCTTTTGTCCTGATGTATAATTCAGTTTTCATGAAAGTACAGGATATGGTTGGTCTGCTGAAGTAGTTAATTTCTTTAAGATATCTGTAAAACTTATGCAAATGAGGGCAGTAAGATCCTACAGTGACAGTGTCGCTTTCACCAAAAAATGTAGGATGGTTTTGTTTTGTATTGCAAAAAATGTTTAAAGCACTTTCAGTGCAAAGTTGTTAATGATATCGATTTATAGACTTTAGCATTTCAAAAATCCAAAACATTTAAGAGAATTTAATCTGTCTCTCCTTATACCGTTACAGGCATTTTATTTTCATTTCAGTATCTCTAATTCTTTTTCCTCCACTTACTTCAGTTTATAGAGTGCACTAGGTGGTCTGCAATTTGACAATGCCTGATGATCCTAAATTGCTGCACCTTTCAAACTTCTTTAAGTTTAGCTTTTGGAGATACTGGACATTGCTTAGGGGAAAAGACCAGCAGCAACAGAGGTTTCAATAAATATTTCAGTAAAGTCTGAAGAAATTCACCCAGCAGAGGAACTCATCATCTATGAAGAAAAACCATTGCCACTACGTAGTAAAGTCTGAAATCCAAAGCTGTATTATATTTTAGTTCCATTATAGTTTCTAGGTGAAATAATTTCATTTTATGGATATTACAAAATATCTTTGTGTTTTAAATGTTACAGCCTGTGGCCAAACTGAGATAGCAGAAGCTTTGTTATAAACTCTTAGAAGTACCGATACAAGCAAAGTTCCAGCACATCCTTGTTCTGACCTTACTATCTCTCCTTTTGCCTCTGCAGAAAAAGCCGGTATTGAATGCTGATAATATCATACCAGCATACAACAGCATTTCAATCATTAGTTACATTGTAAGGTTCATCTAGTATTTTTAATATATCATTGTATTTTTTACTCAAAAAATTGTCCTGCTTACACCATTTCTTCAGGAAATAAGTTAGACATACTGAATAAATTAAATTAAAATAATCTAATTTTACCTCCTTTAGATATTCATGAATATCAGAATTATTGCTATTAGCAAACTGACTAAATTCATACTGAATTATGTATTCAACTGGTGCACTATTTTTAAGTCAAAGGACAGTTTTCTAAAACTTTATTACAAGTAACTTGAAGACAACTATACCTTGCTGCAGCCTCTCAGATGGAGGAAAGAAACTCTTTGCAGACTCATATTTCTCATAACTAACATGCTGATCTTCAACAGACAGACATTCACCACTGCGTTTTCAGACAATTGCAATATCTCTGTGTCATTTATTGTGGAGAAGGCATGGAGGATCCTTAAACCATATTTATCTTTTTTGAAACCATTCTTGCTATTTGTTCTATTGGAAGATCCCTTGAATATATGCCAGGGAACTAACCACATCACTGTTGTTGCCCTTGTTCGTCTTCGCTCTGCATTATACAGCAAAAGTTAAAATCAAAAAATGTTACCAATTACATACAATTTGAAGAACAAAGTATTAACACTGTCAAGTAAATATCAATTCTTTTGAGTCTAATTACTTACAAGAAGGTAAATAATGGTGCAAGAAGATTTCTGAATTTACTACATATGTATGTATATATGTATCTGTGTGTGGGTGAACAGCAAACAAAACCAAAAAAAAATCAAAACAGCAGCAAGTTTCTATTCTGTAACTTTCTGCAACAGGTTATAAAGTTTTTAAAGCCATTTTGAAACCATTGTCAAATTCAGTGCCTCACACTTCTTTATTTTAGGTAAGTTACAGTAAAATACATGTCTAATGTTAGAATCATAGAATGGTTAGAGTTGGAAGGGACATTAAAGATCATCAAGTTCCAAGCCCCCTGCGATGGGCAGGGAAACTTCCCACTAGATCAAGTTGCTCAAAGCCCCATCCACCTTGGCCTTGAACACTTGCAGGCATGGGGCATCCACAACTTCCCTGGGCAACCTGTTCCAGTGCCTCACCACCCTCACAGTAAAGAATTTTTTTTCCCATATCCAATCTAAATCTTCCCTCTTCCAATTTAAAACCATTGCCCCTTGTCCTGTCACTACACTTCCTGACAGAGAGTCCCTCTCTGGCTCTCCTGTAGGCTCCCTTCAGATATTGAAAGGCCGCTATAAGGTCTCCCCCGAGCCTTCTCTTNTGTTAAACAGCACTGGTCCCAGTACGGACCCCTGAGGAGCACCACTCGTCACTAGTTGCCAATTGGACATTAAGCTGTTGACCACAACCCTTTGAGTGCGGTCATCCAACCAGTTCTGTATCCACCGAATGGTGCATCCATCAAATCCATGAGTATCCCATTTTGAGACCAGGATGTCATGCGGGACAGTGTCAAAGACTTTGCATAAGTCCAGGTAGACGACATCTGTCACTCTGCCCTTGTCCACCAAGTCTGTGACAGTATCGTAAAAAGGCCACTAAATTTGTCAGGCACGATTTGCCCTTGGTGAAGCCATGATGGCTGTCTCCAATCACCTCCTTATTTTCCATGTGTCTCAGCAGAGATTTCAGGAGGATCTTCTCCATGATCTTGCCAGGCACAGAGGTGAGACTGACTGGCTTATGTTATTTCCATTAACGATTTTTATCCAGTGAATCTCTTTCAGGATCTCTTCAAAACTATATGTGAAAAGATATTCTAGATCACGGTTGGACAAAATCAAGATTCAAGTCCAGTCAGCACTTACTACTAAAACAAAACTTTGAAATTGTGATTAAATTATGTATATTAAAGTAAGAAATACATTTTTAGTGGTTCGTAGTAATTTTTTTTCTCTTTAAATACTGTTTTTCTAGTCCAAGTTATTTATTTTTCCCTATCTGTTTGATTTTTCTAATGCTACCAATAATGCAGATTTCACTAGAAAGAGACGTTCTGCTGGCAGCTGGACCTGTCAGGCAGTACATTAGCTTTCTAGTTTAACTGTCTTGCATTCTAATCTTGGAATGAGTTGTGAATGAGAAGTATTTCAGCACTGTCATGCTAGCCAACATTGACCTTCAGAGATCTGCTGTCCTGACATACCTGACACCATCTTTTTATATTCAGGTAGGCTACTACCTAACTTGCAAAAGCATTTAGTCTGCAAAATATGGTTCTACAAATTCTCTGCAATTCATTACCATAAGTTTTTCTTCTTATTAGGTACTTAAAAAAATAAGTCCTGGTCTTTCTTTTATCCATCTGAGATCCACCATCCCCTCTAGATAGACACCTTGACTCTGTGGAAGTCCTCAGAGAGTTCCTGTTCTCTCTGAATATGGGGACGATGAAAGAGAGGATACAGTTCAAAGGCCAGAATTGATTTAAGGCAGAAGAGGCGATGTCGATCACTTACAGCTTAGCTCAGTAACTGCAATGCTCATCTACAAGGTAGAATATCTCTTTTTAGCTGTTCCAGACCCAGCCTCAGAATCATACTTGTCTCTCCTCCAGAGCATGCTGTACCTGCAGGCAGCAGATTAGGCAGGATCAAGATATGTTCTTCTAAGGCAGAGTAGCCAGGAACACAGAAGTCAGGAGACAAACAAATGAGAACCTGACTGTTCAGGGCACAATTTAGTGTATCTCTAGCAACCCAAATATTTTCTTCCTTCATTGAATTGACTACTGCCCCCAAAAAAACAACCCTTAGTCCTCAGAGGAACTATTATCAACAGGTTATTTATACTGGAGTGTGTATTGGGAAAGGGAAAAGCTACCTAACAGGCATGCTCCTCTGCACCAGATTTTCCCTGCAGCAGGGCAATGAGACGGATAGTAGTAAAGCCTTAAATATTGCTGCAAGATTTTCTGGAAGACAGTCATCAGAGCCCATAGCAGGAGAAGGCGGCATATAGGGCAAGCTGATACAGCTCAAGGACATCCAGAAGAGAAGACAGCTTTTCACATAGGGCAGTAACTATTCTGGCACCAGGCCCGCATAAATGTGCTACTTCAGAGGAATCCTGTAACAGGAATTATGTATGTCTGATGGTCAAAGAAATAGTCTTAGTGGAGTGAATGAATACAACAAAAATCACAGCTATGGACTGACATTCCTGACACCCAAGTCATTGCCTGATTTCACTTCATTTATGCCTTGTGTTGTTTACTCACCCAAGGAAAATATGTGCAGAATAGCTGTTTGCCATGCAAACAAGGATGTTTACAAGACAGTATAGATATTTAGATATTCTCTACACAGTCAATAAACATTTGCCACAGCACATGAAGTCATCAGCCATTTAAGAAGCAGAAGTGATTTCTGATTTTTAAGAATGTCAATCCCGTTCTTGACATCTGTCCAAGAATAATTTCCCATGTCACGTGCTTTGTCTTTCTGCCAGCCTTTATTTATCCACCCAGATCTTCAACTTTCAGTGAGTATTGAGTAGCAGAGAAGCAGAAGAGCAGACTGTTGCAGCTTGGCTGGTTTTTCATCTATCATTGGCACACCAGTAGTGGAGCTGTCTCTATACTGTTTTTTCGCAAAGAAGAAGGCTCTAATAGAGGATAAATATGCATGTCATGTTCTGACACTAATGATATGATCACAAACATGGTTACCAAACACCCAAGTACCAGCCAGGAGACTTGCATCTCACAGATGTCTCAGGTGATCTTGTAGCCAGCAATGTGTCAGGTTTCCTCAAGACAATGCCTGCTTAGTAAGTTAATTTAGTTTTAAAGCCTGTCTTCCAAAACCAGCTTATTTTATTCTTATTTCCCCATTATGCTGTAGAAATTTGAAGCAATCTGTGCATTCATATTTTCATTACAAAGAATATCTTCATGATCCCGTGCTTCACTGTAGAGACATTTAAAACACCAAATACTTCTGTCATAAAAAAGTTGACACCAGGGCTAACCTTTATTACCTTAGATGGTCCAATCAACTACATTTTAAAAGGTCAGCAGTGTTTTTCACTTTGTGTGTATTTAATTCATCAGGCCAAAATCTGACAGGGAGATTTTGAAGAACACCCGCAGGAGTGATAGCTAAGAGTGGAAGGGTACTTCTTACATTCACTTTCGGAAAAAGGTACCCTTTTGCTCTTGAAGCACACAGTTTCTAACAAACTCATTTGAAGCGTTGTTTTTCCGTAGGGTTCAATAAGAAAAACCTTGAGTAAAAAAACTCCTAACAGAACCAGTTACTGCATATTCCTTGCTCTTTCTTCTGCAAATTTGGAGGGTTGGCTTAGAAAAACATCTTACAGTTCAGCAAAGAAAAATATTGGAAGCTGGGAACTTCACACTGGAGTCTAACATGCTTTCAAAAAGATCAACGTGAGTCTCACTATAGTCTATTAAAAGTAAAGATCCCTTTCACCTGCACTGAGTGAGTAGCACTTTTGGAGCAGCAGCAGTTTCTGAGAACACGAGGGGGTTTCTTACAGATTAGAGGATCACTACAAAATTTAACATGATACTACTATGTGATGTGGATGGACCACTGCTTCAAACATTTAGAACTGAGTGATTTTTGCTATATAAGCCTCTATATTCTTAGTGATGCTAGTCACACCACAAACACAAAAGTAGGTTAATTTTCAGAGTTATCCCTTTCTTGAGTCACATTTCCTTTTACGATCATCACGACTGAATTAGGAATACAAAGGTGTGAAGTTAAAGGACTTTTTTTACATCTTTTTCAGTGCTTAATCAACAGTACCAAGTCTTCAGTATTTTAATATTTATTTAACAAAAGAAAGCTTTTTGTCATAAAAAATTTCAAAAACTTTCAGTTGTCAAATAAATTCCATCACTTAATTCCTAATTGTAAATTCTTCTTGCAAAGCTGGTTTACAATACATCATACCCAAGAGAGTAAGTAGCATCAGTTGCAAATTACTCAGACAAATGCTGGCTGCTGCATTACACACTGCCTTACAACAACAGCCTATGGAGCAGCCAGCTCATCTCCAAATTAGCAGACTTTCTTTCAGATTGCTCCATTTACTTGTTCTAGATACAGTGCAGCCTGATCTCTGGTTTTACAAAGGAGCAGAGGCTACTAGTCCCAAAATGACTTACTCAGGGTTTGACTTTCTGCAATGTAAACAGTGTAAACTGTAAACTGTAGCAAGTGTTGACACTACCAGACAATAGCAAAGAAAAAAAGACCATTAGCTCTTTGCAAAGGAATTATAGCAACGCAGTAGTCAGGCAAGTTTGCTCATTTTTTTTTAATTTGAGGTGCTACCTAACAAAAAGTGCCCCCTTCTGTAACAAAAAGAGGTCGAATAAATGACATGCAGAGAAATTGTTTCGGCAAGTTTCCTTGTTTCCATAAATAATCACACAAATTGTTTCAGCACACCTAGTAATTTTTGTATTTTATATATTTATATAAAAATATTTTATATATTACATACATATTATAAAATATGTTTTAGGAGAAACTAAAAGATAAATAATTTATTGGTCTCAGTTCTGTTACAGATAGATCTGTGCTCGCTAAGCATGAATGCAGTTTACTTTGTTTTCAGTACTATCTCATTCGTCTACACTTAAGGATTTTAATAGATTTAGATGCCAAATATATCCTGTGTATTTTAGTAATACTTTTTTCACTGTTGTTTGCTGTTATTATCCTTTTCACTCTTACTGCTCAAAATGTGTTTTCTGTTGTTATAGATGTCAATAGACATTGTGCTTTTCTAGAAGAAGAAAAAAATAGTGTCCACTCTTCCTATTCTCTGTGTTAATTCTGTACAGCCATGGAAACTTATTAACATATACAAAACTAAAATCCTTTGAACTATACAAACGTTAGTATAACATTCATGGCAGGAAGATTTCTTAAAAATAAGATGGAAATCAGCTTTCTTCTACAATGTATAACATGTACTCTAAGGCTGTGCACTGAACCAAATGCACAGTGCATGCCTAGTGTAAGTAAAGTGATCCTTAAGAACAAATGGCTGCCTGGAAACTAAGTTTTTGAAATGGAGCAGAGAGGAATCCTATAGTGAGAAGGGATGAAAGCCTTTATGACTACAAACTATGGTTTAAGAGTACACATTTTGTGGTCTAAAAATAAAAAAGAGGTTAAAGCTATTCATCTTGTAGACTGGCAAAACTACCAATCTAAGCAAGAAATCCACTCTCATGATATATTTTTGGAGAAGTGATGTTTCCTCTGAACTCCACTGACCTGGAGCAAATTTAACGCAGGCACTGCTGGTTGGGTTGACCACACTGCTCCTTTCAGTTGTGATATTACCAATAAAACTTAAATACAAGCACTTGGGTTTAAAGGCCATCAGACACAGCATTATTAAATGGAACGTAAATGAGGTCAGCAGATTCTTGCTGGCCCTTGAAATTACATTTGAGCTGTAGCAAAGGCCAGGAAGATGCACTAAGCACAGACCCCATTAATTGAACTCACAGAATATGCCCATAATAGTAAACTGCTCCCTGAAGACAATGGGTGCAGCAGAGTTCCCATCCACACAGCTACATTCCTGGCCCCCCTCCCCTCAAAACACGATGGGCTCAACAAACTGCCTGTTGGGATCTGCCCCAGCCCATGGTAATACATTAATTGTGCCAAGGCATTGGCTGAGAAAGTCATAATTCCACAGGGATGAAATTACGATAGGGACTGGCTGACAACATAATAGTGCATAAGAACAGTGCTAGAGTTCAGATCGGTGCTTTGACCCTTTTCAGTATATCAGTATAGCTTAAAAATTTATGATATTGGAGGATAATGTGTTACTGTAGATGCCAGCAGCCCTTTAACCCACAAATTCCAGACCGAGACACTTCAAGCAATCTGATCTTGTAATAAGATCTTTGTTATAATATCTTCAATGGTGTGATAGGGAAAGAGATTACCATCTTTAAAAATTGGATTTCTTTAAAGTTTTAAAAAGACCCTTTGTTCTAAGAAGCCTTTTTACAAATGTAAACTCAACTCATATCTATAACTTCAGTCAAAAAAAGTGCCTAGAAACAAGTATGAAAATACAAATCAGATGTGGTGATGTTGAAGAACTCATTGCCTAAAAGTCACCCATGCCATTCTGGAAGTGCTGGTGCCCACACTGATTGCAAAGAGTGAAGGAGGCAGCGTGGACAGGAACTGGAACAGCTGAAAAGTGATGCCCTACAGTGCTTAAGGCAGTCAGTAGGATATGTCAATTAAAAAGGCATGTCCAAAATTCAGTTTCTTATGCTATTTGGGACCTGCTAGTTATGCCATTCACAATATAATTCATAGGCTACTGATACTTTTCTTCCTAAGATGAAAATTCAGCTCATGTTCCCTGCACTGCCCATACATTTTGTGTTGTCACAACTACCACAATACAAAGAGCCAACTCAGAGCCTTGGTCCTGCAGACTGTCATCCGAGCTCACAGCTCTCAGCTCTCAAGGTGTTCTTCCCCAGATCCTCTATTTTTAGGTTTGTACCAGGCAAAGAAGTCATCAGGGCAAAGGACCACAAAATGACATATTCAGGCTGAAACACTGATGCCTTCTCTTTCTTACCTTCCAACCCTGAGTATCACTCTGACTGTTCTGCCACTGGCGGGGGTATAATCTCACCTTCTGCCCAGGGTCCGTATGGCCACTTGGGGTACCAGTGAGAAAGCAATGGGGTGCACTCACACATAGAGGGAATGAGGATATGGATGTATCCACTAAAGCCATGGTTCCTATTGAATTTACTATACATGGAAGTTTTTCTCCATCCTCTTGTTCCTCATCATGTGCAAACATTTCATCTGCCATAGGTGGGCACAGAAAAAAGAATTTATGCTACAAGAAACAGTCAAGCTCCTGTTTTCTCAAGCACCTTTTCCATCCTTTTCCAAAAGAAAGAGTTATGGCTTCTTTCTTTTCCTTTTTCTTGACCTCTCATCTTCTTGATGAAATGTCAGGTCACCTTGTCATTCAGAAAGCAAAATCTTCAGGTCAAGAAATCTGTGTCTGTGAACTGTTACATATCAGGCATCTTAGTTGTTTGGTAAAAGTAAGTATTGTCCTGGTCAGGTAGCAGTGGAGTAGATCAGTGCACATTCTGGGATTCACAGGAAAGGGCACTGCCTCACTGAATGACTATGGCTATTATTGGTAATAGTCTTTCAAGAACTCTCACATTAACATCGTACCATGGCAGTAATCTAAGAGACCTCTCAGAATGATCATTTCAACAATAAAAAGACACATAAAACAAGTTTGCCAAAATGCACTCACACATGTCCTGAAATGAAGTATCATTCTATGGAATTCCTCTGAAAGAAGATAACGTATCCTTGACACTGGGCTTCTACTGCTCCAAGAGCAGCATAAGAGCTTATTGCAGTCCCAAATGTCTTCTCTACGAAGGTCGACTGCACTGTAGTGCATTTATGACCAGTCATTTTCTGTGTAGTTTCCAGAGAAGCATTTGAGCAGACTGCATTTTTTCCTCAATTGGCTATTCTCAACTAAAAAATTGTTTTAGAGATCCTGAACAATAAAGCAGCCCTTGGGAGAAAAGCTTCTCTGCATTAGCCATCC
The DNA here is from genome assembly GCA_013399435.1 of Arenaria interpres. NCBI lineage: Eukaryota > Metazoa > Chordata > Aves > Charadriiformes > Scolopacidae > Arenaria > Arenaria interpres. Next base: position 23,746 of record VXAK01017599.1, read on the forward strand.
AGCTGACACTATGAATGATTACATCCAAGCATAAAATTTAATGAGATTTCTACAAAAATGAGTGACATCTGCATAGCACTCAGGTCCTGGCTAACTGTCATACATTTGTCATCACTGAGGCTTTTGTCCTTTATTAATCTGCTTTCAAGAATGCCTGCTGTTGGAAATGGAAATGCTTTTTAGCAGCCATCCTGCAAACTGTGTAAGAGCACATATCTCAGAAAGCATAATGACACATTGTCATGACTAAGAATGCATTTAAAAGGTTTAAAAAACATAAGAGAACTCCAACAACAAAATATATTGAGAATTTAGCAGGAGATGTCTGCATAAATATATTTTACATATTTTTATATAAGCAAGACGCTTGTTCTTTTGCCTATAATGCAGTGGCTAGAAACTCTTTAACAACGTTCGTTGTGCTTGGGAGAAATATTGTCATAGAGGAAAAGTACTAAAATATTTCCCTTTAATTTTGTTTGTGCTTGGGAGCATGATATAATTCTGAGCCTAGGGCAGCAGCCCAGTAAAAGCATATGACTGTATCAAGATCCCAGCTTTCCTTTAAACTTTCCCTCATGGCTACAAATAAAAAATTCACTAGTATTTTCCTACATCAACAGATAGCCTGAAATAATAGATGACGGAGATTGAAGATCATCCTATTTTATTAAATTAGCCCCAGGACTTGCTATTCTGAGACAAAGGCCTGACCTGGTGCTTCCCATTGGAGAACAGTAAACACTTGTCAGGAAGGCAGGAGTGTAGAGGGCACATCTTTCTGCCGTGTTTTCTCCCAGGAAGAACAGCATGACCTTTCAACCGCAAATGAAGATGGGACTCCAGAAGGCCAAGAGTCACCAGGTATCCAAGGAGGGGCACCATGTTACCCCAGCACTGTTTGTGATTCGATGAAAGGTGCTGACAGCAGTGAAGTCAAGCCTGCTGAGCAGGCAGAGCAAGGGAAAAAGAGAGACTCCCAGCACTGGAGCTGCTCACCACCTATGGTAGTGGGAGACTTTATTTTTCCTATAGCCCAGAGCTGTACCCTGAGTTCCTGCAAAGAGGCCTGCAGTGCATTGGGGAGACCATCTTGATCCATCATACATCCATAATGCTAAGCTTTGCTGGATTCCTTCCATTCCTTGAATTGAAGGAATTGAATCCCCTGAATTCCAAACATTCATTTGTCTTTTTTTGTTGCTATTATTTCTAAATGGCATATATTTCCAACATTTTAATGTCAATTAGTTGCTTGTAGATCATTGCCAAGCAAACAGAATCAAGTGAATAGTGTATTTGCTTTCTCATTTAAAGGATTCAATGTCTCCTTCATTCTGAAGCTACTGAGCCCATCTATTACGGAATTCTGATCATACTGCTGTCATAGTTCATGTAAACATGCTTTTGTTAAAGGCATATCAGAGGAACTATAAAGCTGTTTGCAGCTGTAAATGACTAAAAATATTTCAGTTAATGAGGGGTTTTAGCCTTTGATATCAGATAAATTTGTTTCTACTCATGGACTAAGGATTCCGGCCACCAAAAGATTTGATTGCGTGAAATAGCACTAAAAAAATAATAATGCTGAGCTCAGTAATGCAGAAATCCTGGCTACAACTGCCACTTCAAATGGAGAAACAGAGGCACCAGACCCAACTCTTTGCCACCCTGATCCACAGGTTCTGAGCTCTGAGAGTTCAGCAAGTGGGACCGCATCATTCACCACAGCTTACAGGAATAGAGGTATCCAAAGGATCTGCTCCACTACAGCTCATAATACATGGAAACAACATTGGGATCCCACAAAAATGTAGCAGAAATTGCTTTCTGTTAATGAAGTGGTTTCCATCATCACCCTTCCTGCAGTTTTCTGGAGAAGGTGTCCAGTAGTGCATTCTGATTTCACAGTCCTCCAACTGTGTAGGAGCAGAAGCAAAATTTCAACCTTCAACAACAGGGGGATGGAAACAAAACAGGAGGGTCTAGGATGCAGAGAAAATCCAGATTTGACATAAATAATTATAGCTATTCATAATATTAATATTCTACTGAAGTATTAAGTCCTGTACTCCTGGACTAACATAAGTTTTTTAAGTATAAGAAGCACAGGAGAGATGATTATTTTGCACTTACGCGTGACAGACATGCACATTTTCTCCTAAACATTTGGTTGCAACAGCTGTGGAAGAGGATCCTGAACCAGGAGAACCTTGCCTCCAATTAAGTTTAGCAAGCGCAAATGGATTTTTTCAAACACCAGTAATATCAATATCAGGAAGAGTTAAAGATGAAAATTGGTGATGGGAGTGGGACGGTATTGCCACATTTTACTTTGCCAAGCCATGTTTGCTACCAAGGACATCACCTATTGGATCAGTCACATGGCCTATACAAATGGTGACAAGCATATTCTCATTTGGTAGAATAAATAATCCTTTCAATTCTCAAGTGAGAAGCTGTTGTGGTTTTGTTGGGTTTTTTTAATGGAACCATAGTAATTATCAGCCTTCAAAATATTTGGTTTTGAGTTTTGTTTTGCTTTTGATAGCTTTCGATTAAACAGGTAATAGACTTCCAGCAGGACAGCAATCCAGGAGGTTTCCCTGAATGAGTGAATTTGAGAAAAAGGACAAATGCCGTATTCTTGCTTCAATTAGTAATATTATTGTTCTTCAAGAGGAACATCCACCTGTGCTTCATTTTAATCACTATTTGTCTTTCCTGCTGACAAGTCTCACACAAAGAGATGATGTAATTGCAATTGTTCAGTCTAGCCTGGATGCTTCTTAAAGTTGCTCATTTTTTCCTTTAATTTTAGGTTCAGAACAATTATAATGGAGGATTATTTTTTTTAATCTGTTATTATTTCTAGTTCTTCTGCTGTTTCTCTGACAAGTTAATTGAAACTCACCCACACAGCATTTAGAATAGGAACAATCACAATTTACCAGCAGAAATCACGGAAATGAGGTATCTCCATGATGTAGTAACCCTTGTATTTCATGGATATTGAACTCCACTGGTTCCCTACAGAAACGTCTCCTGTATTATTGCTGCTCATTCGCGATGATGGTGTGGTCTGTTTGATTATTCCACTTTATTTCTAGGTCCTCCTGGTCCCCCAGGGGTTGTAATAGTGGAGGAAATTACAGACACTACAGCAACACTCTCCTGGAGTCCTGGGGCAGACAATCACAGCCCTATCTCCCTCTACAACCTGCAAGCACGCAGTCCATTTTCTCTTGGCTGGCAGACTGTAAAAACAGGTGAGAAAAACTTTCAAACAGCACAAGTAGGCTGTTCAAAACTCCTGCTCGTCACAATAATAACCACCGGCAACTGCAGGAACAGAGAGTCTTAAGAGAACAATGATAAATTAAAATCACTGATTTTTTTTTCTTTTTTCATTCCTTTCATGTTACTTAGCAACAGCTCTGAAAGGACACCACAAAGACATCTGCCATGATGCATCTGTGAATAAGCAGAAAGACCTCCCCTATATCCTTCAATCTATGTCTTTCAGGAGTACCACAGTGTCAAAAACCTAGCTGTAATTTCTGACATATTAGATCCTTGATGTCTATCATTTCTAATGGCCATATTGTATTCTCAAAGTCCACTTGCCATTGATACACTGCACATGAACTTCAGATTTTTGAGTGACCTACATATTTCTTTATTGTCTGCAGTTCCAGATGTGATAAGTGGTGACATGGAGTCTGCCATGGCTGTTGAGCTGAACCCTTGGGTAGAATATGAGTTCAGAGTTGTAGCAACCAACAAAATTGGGACTGGAGACCCAAGTGCACCATCACGAATGATCAGAACCAACGAAGCAGGTAAGAAGAGGATAAACAGGTTAGTTTTCCAGTACTATCAGAAACAAGAACTATTTTATAATAATAGAACTGTTTTCTTCTCCCTGGTACACATCTGTGTGTCCAGTCATCACTGTTTCAGGGTGATATTCTTTGTAATGGGGAACCAGTTTGTTTTAATTACAGGAATATTGTTTAATTTACAGAAATTTCAAATAAACCCATTCCCTGCTGTCTTAGTCCCTCGGTGTTGCCTTACTCTTCATCCTACACTTAAGCCATTGCTGCCTACCCTCTGGCAGGCTTCCACTGTTCTTTGATTGCAGGCTGCTTCTCAGTCTCTTCACACAACTGCTCCCAAGCAGCCTCCCTCCCCTTATTCTTCATAACTTCTCTCCTTGAAGGTGCACAGAATTTTTTTCAGCAAGAGAGGGAAGACATGGGAAGCTTCTTAATTTGAGATGCCTTGTGCTCCAAAGTGTTTATTTGTCATGCACACTCTACCATGAACTGTTAGTGCATTTAAAGAAATTTCATTATATTTCTGACTGGGATGGTACTGTGGGACGCAGAAAAAGTGTTTAATATTGCATTTGGGTCTCTTGAAAATTGCAGTGATCTCAGAAAGTTTGAAATCATTGACAATAACTTGTGCAGAATGAAGGGAGATAAAGAAGGATTAGGAATTCGAGAGAAATCCCTAGGCAGCTGGAGACATGCATTTTAAGAGGCAGAAAGAGATAGAGATAGGGTTTGAACAAAGCCTGAAAAGAAAACTGCATCTCAAGACACTTTCAAATTAATCTATATTCTTTGTTGTTATTTAGGAGGCCTAGAGAATTTTGATTTTGTTTTGATGTTTCTTCAGCTGAATAAATTGTAAGTAGTTTATTAATCATACCGAATAGAAGAGTGCCAAATTCAAAGATTCCACCTGAACTTGAAAGTATAACTGATTTTGTAGTCGGAAATAAGCTGGACAAATTCACGCATTGTGTTCCACTCTGTCTTCTCATTAAGGGAGATTATAAGAATTACAAGTGGCAATGCCAAAATATGTCTGTCTCTCTCATTCTGAAATAAAATTCTTAGCCTTTAAAATAAGTTAATCTTGTGTCTCAACTCCCCATAGGTCACTGCTCTGTGTATATGCCACCCATAAACCTTCACAGCGTAATGTTCAGGCTGATTTTCTTAGACAGAAACAAAAATCAATTGAATAATTCAGGCTGGAGTGGATCTCAGGAGGTCTCTAGTCCATCCTCCTGCTCAAAATTGGATAAACTGACTTCAGAGCAGGTTGCTCTGGGCTTTGTCCAGTTGAGTCTTTGAGATCTCCAAGAAGGGAGATTGCACATCCTCTCTGGGCAACCTATGTCAGCAGTTAACTAATCTCATTGTGATTTTTCTTTCAATCTATCTCACTAGAACTCCCCCTATTTCAACTTATGACCACTGTCTCTAGTTGTTCCACCCTGCACCACTATGAAGAGCCCATTTCTGTCTCCTTGATGACCTCCCCAAAGGCATTGGGGACTGCTCTTAGGTCCCCCAAAGCTGTCTCTGCTCCCTGAGCGCAAGCCCAGCTCCCCCAGCCTCTCCTCACAAGGCCAGACCTCCAGCCTCACCATCCCAGTGGCCTCCCCTGAACTTGCTTTAGTTGATTAATGTCTTTCTCATTGTGGCACCCAAAATTGGATTCACTATTTCAAATGAAGTCTAACAAACCCATCTGCAGTTGTAATAAGACATATTTATTTTTTTCTCCTTTAAATAACTGTGTCGTTGCTAGCTGATGTTAAACTTCACTGTGCAATCACAGAACTGCACTGAAGTTATTTGATTCCCATTCATGCATGTGGAATCTTTTCCAACTCTCCCCATCTTTTGCAAGCTCCCCACAGTGTAAAACTTGATAACTTTATAGCAGAAGCCTCAGATGCTACATACTTTGTTCCAGAAAGAAGAAGAGGAAAGGAAAATGAAATAAAAAACACCAGCTGTTTTCATCTGAAATGATTTTAAAAAAAACATTATTGCACCGCCATGATTCTTTCCTTGATTTTGTACCATATTTCCTCAGCAATGAAAATTCTGTTGGACCCAAATGTTTGAACAACTTCTCTATTTATTCAGGTGGTACATATCAGAGATGACAAAAACATTCTGGAAAAAGTTTATCCTGTAATCGTTTTCACCCCTGGGATTATGTTCATTCAGATGAATATGTTCCCTATTTTTGAACGGATATAGTTCAGGATTTTAATTGACCAGTTGTATTGAAGCTGTGAGTGAATGTTTTTCTCACAAAATGTAGTTTCAAAATCTTAGATTTCATCTAACTGCCATGGTTTTTAGGTTCCTTCTTCTTCTTTCCAAGTGTTAATCAAACAAAGGCTGTATTTACTAAAACATATTCCGACAACTCTGTGAAAGTCTTCTCCATGCGCATCCATTTTCAATATTCCTTTGGACAAACATTGCAACTTTACCTCTGTAAAAATGAATTGATAAATCATAATAATGATCAGTAAAACAAAATAATTTGGGGACAGACAGAACATGCAGTGTGCAGTATATTTTCACCTGGTGACGGGTGTTCATTTCTGGGTAATACTCCACTTTTGCTGCCATTGGAAGGAACAGAGTCTTTAACTCAAGTAGCAACGATCTGTACTCCAGTAAATGGGGCTCCCCCTGACAAACAGCGCTGTAGCTGATAATAATGCAGGTCTTCTTGAATAATAAATCAGTAACATATCAGTTAAAACAGAAAAAAAAAAAAGGCTACACTTGATGTTTACTTGCACTTTCAGCTTCCCAGTTAGGAATACCTTTTTGCTACCAGAGTTACAGCTGCACAAATGTCATGTTGGAAGGGAGTGTTTTGTAGCATGACATTGAAATCCAGACATATGCCAGTAAAACAACTTAACAGCCTTCAGAGAAATTACATTGGAATTTATTTGGTGTGCCTGCTTAACATGGCATGGTACAGCAGAAGTCTATTGTCCATTTCAAAACACTTTTCTTTAAGAAAAGGTTTGGTTTCTGTTTTAGTTGTGAATGATTTGGGGGCTTGTATTTGTGGGTTTTTTTAATAAAAAAGATAGATGCAGTCTCATTTTTTTAATCTATATAGAGGGCGAGAAGACAGGAGTTACAATAAGATATAACTTCCCAATTTGTTAGAACCTGCATGGAGTTGTAAAGTCAGAACAATAACAAAACGGACCCTGTTTTAAACAAAAAAAAAAACCAAACAAAAAAACCCCTGCTACACATATAAGTCTTTGCAAAATTGCATGCTGCTTATAATTTTATGGCAGCGGCTTCCTGATCTGCTTCACTCTGGCAGCCACTTTTTCCTGGAATTCAGATATCCTTGAAGTCCAGAGCCTGTTTAGCTCTGTCCTCTGACACAGCTCTTTCAGTGATTATGTGGATTATCACCCTTGATAGAGTTTTCAGATACTCAAGGAAAGCTAGTAATAGTTTTCATTGGGTTTCATATATGGTTTTCCAAATCAGCACATTAATAACTATCTCAGTGTATTACCCAATGATCTATTCTTTTTCAGAATCTCTGCATTACTATTTTTTATCTCAATTCTTAAGTCATGTATGTGAAAGGACATTATATTTCAGAAAGACCAAAGCATCAGCCTCTCTACCCATGACCCAGGCAGAGTAACCTGGCTCTTTGCCATGATGTTAGATGTGCCCCGCAAGTGGAAGCTGGCTGGCTGCCCCTGCACTGGGTAGAACTCCAGAAATACTGGTCCACCAGCAGAGAGGGTGACTGTGGCTCATGCTCAGGTGGGAGCTGACATCCACAAGCCTGAAGGAGAGCTGAAGAGACAACCCACAGAGGCAGCAAATGTGTGATTCTTCTCCCATTATTTTATACTTAAATGAAAATCGGCATCTGTAATTTAATGGCACAAGCTAATTTGACTGGAGACTAAAGTCTTTTCCTCTCTCCCCACACCTCACTTATTTTATCACTTCTTCCCCAAGATAGTAACAACATTTTATATTAGTCCTTTATCTAAAAATACCCATGGAAGCAATACTTGGGGTAGTGTAAGGAAATCAACAGAATAATAAACAGGTTTCCACTTCCTTTAATTTTCTAATTAAACCCTAATCTTGTTATTTAGTTCGTATTTAGTTAACATGATTGCTTTTCATAGCTACTTTCATCGGAATGGATAATACCGCAATTTTCTGGCACATCTAACTTATAGCCAGCTGCTGCATTTCTGTCAGTTCTAGCCTTGATACATATTTTACAGGTCCACAAGGTGAAAAGAGCCAATAACACGAATTTAAACATGTCTGGCATTCCACTAAGGCAGTCGGGCATTTGAAGCCTGGGGGCAAAGCATCAATTACATTATCTATTCATGGGGAAACATGGGGAGAAAGAAATTGAGTAGAATCAAAGTTTAACCTGCTAATCATGCATGCAAACTTGATTTTATGAGGTAATATTGTAATGCACTCTGTTAGTAGCAGATTGTACACAGGCTTTATTTTTAATAAGTCCTTATTTTCCATTAAGTCACTGTTACTCTCAGATAGAATTTCTACACAGCATAACAAGAAATGCCTTTGTGGCAGGAAAAAGTCACCTGTTTAAGACTGGCTCTGTTTTGGGTTTTTTCTTTGTTCTTGGTGGTGGTGTTTTATTTGTTTCTGACCTGTATAAAAGAAGTTCTGGTTTTTCCCGTTATCATACCTATTTTTGCTCTAGAAAAAATTAATAATCTGCTTTATCTGTGACATTTGGAGATGATTACCTAGGGCTTTGTAGAAAACTTGCTTTTCCATAGGGAAAAACGAAAGGAGGAGCGAAAGGAGATGGTAATCATTGACTCCAGTGGTATATTTAGAACAAATAGGCTACCAAAACTTAACATTGCAGGTTCAAACTAATATGTAGTATATATTGAAAAAGAACGCACATGTGTGTGCTACTAAAAGACATAACAGGAAAGATAAGGAATTAGTTCCCTGGCATATATGCCACAGCATTTGAGATTTCAGTCCTATGTGTGGTGATTTGGAAGATATTCAGACCGAGTCCTGCAGCCATGCATGAATTCTATGTCCCACTAAATTACGAATATTAAAAATAAAGAGGAAATGAACAGAAATGCAAATTCTGAGGCCAGTTGGGGCATCCTTGTTTTCCAAGAGTTAAATAGAGTGTATTGTCTGCTTCTGAGATGCTGGTACATTTCACATTTCATTCCTGAACAGATAATATGTGAAATGATAATCAGGGCGCTAGAGCACCTCTCCTATGAAGACAGGCTGAGAGAGTTGGGGTTGTTCAGCCTGGAGAAGAGAAGGCTCTGGGGAGACTTTATAGTGGCCTTCCAGTAGCTGAAGGGGAACTACAGGCGAGATGGGGAGGGACTCTTTATCAGGGAGTGCAGCAATAGGATGAGGGGTAATGGTTTTAAACTCAAAGAGGGGAGATTTAGATTTGATATCAGGATGAAATTCTTTACTGTGAGGGTGGTGAGACACTGGAACAGGTTGCCCAGAGAAGCTGGGGATGCCCCATCCCTGGAAGTGTTCAAGGCCAGGCTGGATGGGGCTTTGAGCAATCTGGTCTAGTGAGAGGTGTCCCTGCCCATGGCAGGGGAGTTGGAACTATATGGTCTTTAAGGTCCCTTCCAACTCTAACCATTCTATGATTCCATGAAATATTTTCCTGGGAGGGCAAGAACTTGAAAACCGGCCTTTCACACAGTGAAAGGGTTTTCACTTAACATCCCTCTGTTTCCCAGATGTGTACTGCAGGAGATAGATAGATAGACAGACAGACAGACAGACAGATATAAAAGAAAACATCTGAGAAATAAAAACTGCCAAATGGGTTCTTGCTTTGGTCCTCACATTAGGAAGTTCTCTTGAGCAGGCAACAAATCCTTCTCCTTCCACCCATACGTTTTCCACAGCTAAGTTGGGTTTTAAACACTGGTATCTTAAAAGATATAAAAACTCTAAAACAAAAAAATAACTGCAACTGTACCTTGAGCAAACATTTTCTTAAAGACTAAAGCCAAGTTTAATAATTCACCTCCCCAAAAAGTGTAGGAATATCTACATTTTGTTTCAATTTCTTTATTTGACAAGATGTTTCAGAATTTATACAAAAAATACCCATGTGGAAAATATCTTCGTGAATACAGGATTCAAACAGAGTAAGAAAGACCTTGTGATTAAAGTATAAAATTGGGATTTTGGAAATCTGGACTCAGATGCTTATCAGAAAACTCTCTGTATATTTGGGCAGCTCATGTTAGCATTTCTTACTCTACAAGCAGGAGGTTTGTAAGGCCCTTGCTTCTCTTTGTCTTCCCTCTATCTCATATATTCTGATTGCAAAATTGAAGGCTAGGGACTAAATCTAACTATATGTTTCTACAGCAATACCATAATCAATTATAATCTTGGCTGCTAAATACTTTTGTTCTGCACAAAAATTAAGACACACTGCAAAATTAAGAATCTGTCATTTCTTTGTAATAAGTAAACCACACAGAATTAAAAAAAAAAAAACCACTTGACATTTCCTTAAAAAAAAAAAAGATAAAACAGAAACACTTTAAAATTATTAATTATACATTCAATAACATTTTTTTAAATTTCTTTACAAGATTGGAATTTTAAAGAGGATGAACTTATTGCTCTCTACAACTACCTGAAAGGAGGGTGTAGAGAGATGGGGGTTGGTCTCTTCTCTCAAGGCACAGGCGACAGGACGAGAGGAAATGGCCTCAAGTTACGCCAGGGGAGGTTCAGGCTGAATATTAGGAAAAATTTTTTCACCGAAAGGGTTATCAGACATTGGAATGGGCTGCCCAGGGAGGTGGTTGAGGCCCCATCCCTGGAGGTGTTCAAAAGACGGGTTGATGTAGTGCTGGGAGGTATGGTTTAGTGATGGTGATGCTCCTTGTATGTTGTGTGGGCGTCTATTTTTGTCAGTTAGGTTGACGGTTGGACAAGATGATCTTTAAGGTCCCTTCCAACCTGGAAGATTCTGTGATTCTGTGAACTGTTTTTCAAGTGCTTTCAGGTTTTCTGTGTTCAACTTGACATTATATTTTCCTTTCTATAAGAAAAGGAATCTAGAGCTAAAGCAGTTTAAAGGATCTTTTCAGTTCACTCATTGAAGTAAAAATGGGGAGAATAAAACTGTTTTTAAATAACATGTAGATTTTATTTATTTTCTTTAGCAAATTAAAAGTAAAATAACAATTTTGAATAAAATTAAAAATATTTGTCAATTCAAAAAAAATACTCATTTTTTTTCTTTCCAGTTTTAATTTTTCTACTTTAAAATAAAATTAAAGCAAAATTCAAATCATACCTCTTTTTAAAACAAAATGGCTGTTTCATTTCTTATAATGTCAAAATGAAATATTTAATAATTTTCAATATTTTGCCCAAGAGTGAGTACTTAAAATCTCTGAATGTGCTCATCTTCACAGTCTATCAGAATCCACAGTTTTCATTAAACAAAAAAAAAAAAAAGCCAAACAGAAAATCCATTAGCGGTGCAGCGTGAAGAGAGGGGGATATTTAAAACTCTCAACCAAAAAACTAAATTAAGCAAGGAAAGCTAACACCTACCCCAAATATTCATGGTTTCATAGCTATGGTATTACCTGCAACTTGCAAAAGCTTCCCAAAAATTTACATTTAAATGCAGATTTAAAAGATATAGGTGCAATTGTCAGCACTTTATAACCACAAAACCCTCAGCAATATCAGTTCTATGTATACATTTTGTCCTAAATAAAAAACACTGTTTTTCATGTATATTTAGCTTGTAATGGTAAGATACACATGAATTATTAAGTAATGAGCCATAGCTTCATGTATAAGGTTTACCTTTCCATATCAGAGAATCATAGAATGGTTAGAGTCGGCAGGAACTTTGAAGATCATCGAGTTCCACCCCCCCTGCCATGGGCAGGGACACCTCCCACTAGACCAGATTGCTCAAAGCCCCATCCAGCCTGGTCTTGAACACTTCCAGGGATGGGGCATCCCCAACTTCTCTGGGCAACCTGTTCCACCCTCACAGTAAAGAATTTCATCCTGATATCAAATCTAAATCTCCCCTCTTTGAGTTTAAAACCATTACCCCTCATCCTATCGCTGCACTCCCTGATAAAGAGTCCCTCCCCATCTCTCCTGTAGGCTTTTCTTCATTTATATTTTACGTATGTTGCAAGATGCTTCTTAGCATTGCATTCTTCATGCCTGCTGTTAGATAAATTGTTAAAGGGTTTTTTATTTGCATTACAGGAGATAGATAAGTTTTAATAGTGTTTAATGTCACTTTTATTTTGAGCGTATCACAGTACTTCCGTGAAAATGGAAAACAATAAGAAACAAATCAAATTCCTGGCAAAGTCATATCAAGATTTCTGTTTGTGTGCCTTAAGTGGAGATGTCATCATCAATGTGTGCCAGCATACACCGATTATTTACTGTAACCCATATCTAGTCAACATGTATTTCAGAACATGTTTTTTTAGTACTACTTGTTGTTCCCATTACCAGAACAATGGAGCAACCTGGCTTTTAACTTCCAGCCTTACCAGTGGCTGAAGAAACAAATGAAGAGTTGATCTGATCCCAAAGAGCTGACAGTCTAAGAACAAACCAGGAGACAAGTGTTAATAGGTAGCTGACAAAGGGGCTAATGAGAAAGCTTTGATCAGAACTATAGATGCACGATCAAGCTAAGATTAGTCATACTTTATGATTCTAAGGACCATTGTTAAGCCAAGGAGTGATTCATTTTCCAGTAAGTGACACTCTCTCATCTTGTTAAATGTAGACATATTAACACATCAAAAATCTCTTTGCTACTAGTTGGGGTGTATTTATACAGAAGAAACAATACTGAATTTCTCAGCTTTGATAAACACCAAAGAAAAGAGGTCTTAATGTCCTTGTTCCCCAAGAACAAGCACACGGATGCTGTGTCCAGGCGCCAAGTTTAGTCATCATCCTTGAATATTTGGTGAAAGTGTATCTCCATGAGTGTCACTGCCAAGAATTAACAACTTAAAGATTGGGAAGTCACTAATTGCATGGCAATAAACTTGGGCTATGAGTGACTAAATTCAGATATAACACTGATGTAAAGGTGATGCTGCCAAAAGGGTTGATAATATATAGCCTTGGTGCCTGGCAAAAAATGTTTTCTTTTAATAGTTTTCTTCACTTAACTGTTACTCATTTCAAAATGTTCCCCTCTAACTGTGTATGCTCTGCTTTGCTGCAGTGCAAAGGAAATTCATTCCTTTGACACATTTGTTCTTTTAATGGATATTCATTTGAGAGAGTTTTGTTGTGTGAATGCACATTTTAGTTTGGTGCAAAAGAAATTCATCGTGTTGACAGTTTTATTCTTTTAATGTTTATTCATTTAAATAGGGCTTCAGTCTGCAAAGCTGTTAACAAGAAAACTCTAGAAAGAGGACACTGCTGGTTAAATAAGTCCATCATGTTGGATGCTTCAAAGGAGTACAGAATACTCTCTCATCAGTAACATAGCACTTATATAAAAACTTCATTTATCTTTATAAATTAACCAAAAAAAAATCTTAAAAAGGCAAAAGAAACATGAGGGCTAAAAAAGGTTTAAATATTCTCCATCAGAGATGGCATCATAATTTTTGCATGCTAATTAACTAGCAGATGATTCTTCGCCTGCATCTTTTTGCTGTAGAACATTCATCCCACTGTTACACACTGATTGATTTTATTCTTGTTTTAACCAGATGGAAATTCCTCACCATTCAGTGTACATGATTCCTTTCTGAAAGGAAAATTGAGTAACTTTTTACCAGTTGAAGATTAGACTTTATTTTAAACTAGTTCATGTCTCCAGTCAGTGGGGTCTAAACAATCCTCCTCATTGTTTAGACAGTTATCTTTGGATATGATGAACCACCCCAAATCTCTGCATTCACTGGAGAAGGAGCCTGGACTACATGCTCAGCCTGGGTATCTGGTTTCCCACTAGCTAAAGTTAAACTGCAAAGCAATTTACAGATAAACTGTAAGTCAAGAACTTTCAACAGAGAGTAACTACGAAAGATATCATTTAGAATGTGTGTAGGAGGAAGGAAGGAAGGAAGGAAGGAAGTCAAAGGCATG
>VXAK01017599.1:37863-50396 GCA_013399435.1 Arenaria interpres
ATAAAATAAATGAAGGAGGAAGGAAGGAAGGAAAGAAGGAAGGAAGGAAGGAAGTCAAAGGCATGATGAACCCAGCTTTATTGCAGAAAGATGTTTCATACATTAGAAATCTCCCCTATTAGTGTGCTAAGAACATGGATAAAAGAGCTCTTATCTCTTTTGCAACAGTGAAAATCAAAAGCAACTGATAAACTTTGTGGGTTTGCATCATTTATGAGAAAAAGCAGAATTGGGCTTGTGTTCTTTAAAGGGGACTTCAGAGTTCAAAAAGACACTACACAAAAGAATTCTGAAATCTTATGTGAACTTCCAGGATCTAATAAAAACTGCACTTTCATTGAACTTAAGCTGTTAATGATCAACATGGGAAATAGTGAGGACTGTGTACATTTATTTAAATGTATTTTCTTTGTATTGTTCAAAGGCACAGTGCTACTCAATAAATAAGCTAAACAGCATGCAATAAGGCTTTAACAGTTAATGCCTCACAGTACATTTCTACCAGTGACCTATGTACTGCTTAAAGGAAGAAAAGAGGAAGCTTATATCCTAGGACATATTTAATCAAATAAAGAATGCAAGCATTACCTGCTCACAGCAAATAAACTCAAGACATCAGTCATTTTAGAAGCTTCATTAAAGGCACTAAGGAAGATAAAAAAATTCTACAATTCCAAAGGTACAATTAAAATTTCTGAAGTTTTACAAAATATGGTAACTTATTCACACTGATGATAGTTATAATTTCTTTCAAAGAATTTCAGCAGCTCCTTGTATGCACTTTTAAAGCCAAAATGGTGGTCTCCATTTTTAAAGGACTTTGGGTAATACTGTTTCTATCATGTTGCAAGCAATTATAAGGGCTATTTAAGGATGGTTGCTTAAAAAAATTCTGAAATTTGGCTCCCTGGTAAAACACACAAGAATAGATTTGCAAGAGCTAAACCACTATAATAATCACAAATGACCTGGGAAACAGTAGAGACTTATTATTTATGTCCTTAAGATTTTACCTGAAGTCTAAAATATGTCAGGTTCTCTGGCATTTGATTTTGTCAATTCAAAAAAATACAAATGTTAACAAGATAATTACTGGTTTATGTCTTAGATGATCTGTACAATAAAATTTGGACTAATCTGCAGAAGAAATAGTGCTTAAGCAGCTTTTTATTCCGATATTATTTGTCTTCTCAGCTTATGCTTTGTTTGAGTTTAACAGCTTGACTGTGGAATTCTCCAAAATGAAACTTGAGTGTATTTTCTTTACCACAGAGTGCTATGTTTGTTATTTCTGTTCTGCTTTAACAGACTCATGTCTTCTGCAGAAACTTATTACTACTGGGAAAACTTCAATAACTTGGACATTCTGATTTGTTTTGGGTTTTTTTTATCCTTTTTGCTCACAGTTCCAAAGACACCTCCAGCTAATGTAAGTGGCAGAAGTGGAAGGCGACATGAATTAGTAATAGCATGGGAGGTAAGGGACTTTTCTGATTAAAGCTTTTGTTTCATGTTTACTTCTTTGAGGGCGAAGTAAAGAGTATTGTACTGGGGTTTTCTTACAGCAAGTCTTGGCAAGACATGAACACAAAATACTGTTCTTTAAATATGTTCTAAAGTTTCAAAGTAATGTGCATCATCGTGTTGTTTGAATAGAGGGCATTATGGTGAATATAACCCACCTAGTAGCAGCTCCAAAATTGTGCTAATTCATCAGTTTTTTCTTCCTGGTCTACTGCTTGGGTTAATTTGACTTTTCTAGCTCTTATATGAATACTACACCAGATGAAACAATAAACATGAGAAGAGAAGGAAAGCCTTGCAATTTTTTTAAACTTAAACTAAAAAGAATTTTGGTTTTAAGTGTTTTGTAAAAATATAAAACTGAAGACCTGAAATAGAACTTTATTTTGAGAAGGTATTTGTGATGCAAGATGCAATACAGATGTATGACCGTGCCAGTGGGCAACTGGAGGAGTGGGAGTTGCTCTCTCTGCTAATCATAAATAACACAATAGAACAGAAATTGTTCTTGAGGAGTTTTCAAAACTTCCAGATTCATGATGAAGAGTTTCAGACTCCGAAAATATGCATATATATATAAACCCAAGAAAAATTCTGCCAAAGACATGGGGTTTTAATGAAAAAAGTTTTTGCCTAGCCAAGGAGAGATTCAGATGCTAAGAGACACACAGAATTCTGACTCACTGCTTAAAATGGCAAATTTTAGGACATCTGAAGAGGCTGTCTTCTGGTTGCACATCTCCAACACAAGCTACCTGAGACAGCTGAAACAGCTGATTTCAGTTTGCTTTATAGTCTATACCTATAAACAGCAGAATCTCTTCTATTGGGAGAGAATTTGCTGAATCTCAAAGAAAAACATCAGGTGTCTAGAACTGTATCTGATGTAAACTGGCCTAATCCCAGTCCCTAATGTCATAGATTAGTATGTAGTATTCATATTAAATGTGTTTATAGTGCTTCCCATATGACTGTAGTGGGGGAGTACTGGAATGTGTTATATCTCCCTCTCTGTCAAGGATCGAAGTTTTGTTCCAAAAGAAATCAGAGACCCATGGGTGTCCCATCCTATCATACAGGTACAACACAGCTAAGAATTAGCAATTGCCATAACATAACTTCCAGTACACATTGACTCTTTTTCCACAAAAGGCAGCTGATGCTTCTTCACTTGCAACTAAGGAGCACAAACTGCCATTAAGGAAGAAGATGCCGATCCTTCCCCCTTGTTTATGATTTGTTTGTTGTTTCCATCAATATCTGGTGCTGTTCTTCTTAGTATTAATACTTTCAGTGCACTGTTGTTTCACATACCTCTTAAACTGCATAAAGTCATTAATAAATTAAGATCACAAAAAAATCATGGTATTTCATCTGTGCCATACATAAGTTGTGGAGTGGGCATATTTACATTTTTTAATAGTTCAAAAGATTGATACCATTTCTGATTATAGTCACTATCTCTCTTCAAGAAATGGTAAGATATAGAGCATAAAACAGAAAAATATGCAACCGAAAGTAAGTGTTGAAATTTTTACTGAAGAACTAATCCTAGCACATTGGATAAGACTCCAACAACTCACTACAGTTTACTGTACTGTCTGGTTTAGCCACTGGATTTCCATAAGGCTTAACCACAGAGCAAGTCAGCACAGCTCCAGCACAGTCAGTCTGTGCTTTTTCAGGATCCAAAAAAGTCTTATTTGACTTACACAGGCAACTGGAATTCAACAAAGTGCTTTGAAGTCTGAAGAGATACTGAGATGCCGGGTCTCTGGGAATTCGGGAAAAGATTAACATACCTAGACCCCTGAATTATACTCTGCAGGTTCAAACAAAATTTTATTCCTACAACTTTAATTCATAGGGTGCATATTTAGCATTTGCAGTGAAATCCAAGGGTTCTGGTACTTATCTTGTATTTCTGGCTTTTCTTTATAGTGACTGACTGTCTACTGCCAAATCCAAAATTGCTGCAAAGAGATACAAGGTTTCTCCTTTCCTATTCAAACCATGAGATTAAGAAGTCCGTCTTGGTTTTTCTTAATTAGTTTGTCATAATTTGCTGAGTCATAATTTATATTTTTCTTGGATGCACAGTGTACAGCTTCAGAAGGATGGGTAGAAAACGGTGTTTGCAAGTGAGGTGCCTGGGGATGAAACATTCACTTGCAATGTAGGGGGGAGAGGACTTGGTGTCCCCTGTGCTCCTGCTCTGATTCATGCATTCATTAGCAGCAGATCTAAGATGGGGACTTCAAGAGAGGGAGTTTAGACACACTTTTTTCAGCATTTCCCATGGGCCTAATATGTTTCAGCTGTTAAATATACTCTAATTCCTAAACTAGTTCATTGATTTTATAAGAAATGTAGGCAGTAAATTAGCATGACGAATGCCATTCCTTGAGCTGGAAATGTAAGATTTAGCTCACCCTCTCAACAGATAAATCCCTTTGCTGACTGGCTACTTGCGGCAGATCTGTCCCAATTTAAGAGGCTAATTTCACAGATTCTCTAAGAAGAGAAAAGCAAATGAGATTTTTTTTTCAAACAGGGCTCAGTTTGAGAGTTAGGACAACTACATTTATTACTTTGTATCTTAAGTTTCAAACTGAACCCTACACCTAAATCCCTAACACTTGACACCTTGTTTGGGTACAGAAATTAGACAGGTTGGCACCTAAAAAGCAAAAGAGTGCCACTGTACTAAGTGTCACTTACATTATGATTTAGGAGCCCTTAACAACATGCTCTCTATATTTTTTACAAGGTCACCAGAAAGGGCTATTCCACTAACAGACTGTTAAAGCACTAACCATAAAGTGGGAGATAAAGAAGAAAAAAATCTTTCTGAGCCCAAGATTTTATTCATTCCTAGGACAGTGACCTAACTGTGGTGACTAGATGAAGGATCTCCCTCCAAGATTCCTCTTCAGAAGTAATTATCCCTGAGTTACCAGGCATGATAAGTAAAACCCTATTATGTGACTGTAAGGGATGACCCGCACACAAGCAGCCAGATTACGGTCAGCCAGTGAGTGACTGCTTTCTAAATTAGTAAATCCATGTCTGATCATTACCTGAACTTCATTTTTTAGCCAGTGTCAGAAGAGTTTCAGAATGGAGAAGGATTTGGGTATATTGTTGCCTTCAGACCCAACGGAACACGAGGCTGGAAAGAAAAAATGGTAACATCTTCAGAGGCTTCAAAGTTCATCTACAGAGATGAAAGTGTGCCACCTCTGACTCCTTTTGAGGTGAAAGTTGGTGTTTACAACAACAAAGGAGATGGTCCCTTCAGCCCTATTGTGGTCATCTGCTCAGCTGAAGGAGGTAAGTTCAACATAAAGTTAACTTGTATATTATGAACTATATTATGCTATTTTTATATAGTGTTTCTGATTATACCATGTTTTTTCTATATTAAATTTCAAAATTATTTGCAGAATGCTAAGTAACATCAAACACGGTTTGCAGAGGAGGTGAACTAACTTGCTAAGGTTACTGGGAAAGCAAGTGACAAACTTTACGAATAGACTTCAAGCCACACCAGTCCTAAACAAAAAAATCTCTTTTAATGAAGGCTCATTCCTAACATGAACTCTGTAGTCTAAATTTTAAGATGGGCTTCTTTAACAATGAGCAAAGAAAGGGTGATATTTTCTAATGTTTCTGAGGTTCATGTGTTTTTTTTTTTATGAGCTAACCAGACAACAGCTCAAAGACTAAATAAATCCACTTATGAATGTTTATTTTATGCTTAATGGGTACTAGTAGTGCACAGAATGCAATTTTGTTCTTTTTTCCCTATTATTTTCTCTCTTTTTTAGTTTATTAGTACAAAATTTCTGAATTTATGTTAATGCCCAAATAGTCAATGTGATTTATATTCCCCAACACTGGACACTTTTAAGATTAAGCTGGACCAGGGTGCTGGTCCATCTTGTCTACAATGTACATTTGCTGAGAAAAATTGGAGCAGATGATCCTTGTGATCCCTTCCAACCCGGTATTCTATGATTCTAAGATTCTGTGAGTAGTTCAACAGAACAAATGAAAAAGATTTCTGGAAAATTACTATGTCAACTTGATACACCTGTCAACAGTATTTTTTTGGGGGGGGAAGACTAATTTGTACTAGTAAATAAGTTATTCTGTATTAACAGGAGCCAATGACTGGAGATTTCCATACACACAAAAGGAAAATAAATGCTATCCCCAGGAGTATTTTAAGCAGCTCCATTACTGGAAGTCATATTCTTCAGTTCTTCTTTGCTATACTATCTTTTAGTTATCCCACTGTCTCGTATAAGAGAATACAATAAGTACAGGTGGTAGGAATGTCGTACTGTCTCCACATAAATGTAGTACAAAGATAATTGTATTTCATGTGAAGCTGGAAAACATTAAATGTTATTCCATATTAGCCCACAATAAATGTATAATTCTGGAGCCATGATGTAGCAGAGATTATCTACTACTATTGTCTCACAGAAACTAAAGAGGTTAGAAATGCTCTTTTTGCTAAAAGCAGATTAGTAATTTGTTTGTGTTTCGCTGTTTGGATCAGCTTTACCAAGTATTCATATTATTGTAAAACCAACTACTTTTTTAAATGTAAAAATTTCTCAGTACAACTGGGACATTTTTACAGTTGACTTGGCTGTTCCTCAATGGAAAATGATACTGTGAGACTGATGGTGATGTTTTTGTTATTTAACAATTTCATACTCTAATCAGAATGTTCAATAAAAATAGAGTTTTGCAAGGGAAGGGAGACAAAACCTTAACGGATTTTTTTTTTTAATAGCAAAAGCTATTTTAACAAAAGCTGAATGCTGAATTGTAATATGTAGTCCTCTGCTTGTTAATTGAACAAGACTAGAAATGGAATAATCAGTAATATATAAATCAATTTTTCTAACAGTTCTTTTAAAATATGAACTTTACAAATGATTTGAATAGAATTATTAAAATTAACTTTCTCTCTGTGCTCACAGAGATAGCTCTAGAAACCAACTTTTCTGATTATAGTTCAGTTATTTGAAAGTACCTGCCCATCATAGCTTTGCTAATTCAGTCTCTGTATGTTTCTGTACGTTAGACTTTCATTTGGTAAGAGGAATTCTATGGGGCTAAATACTTTATAAGACTTATATTTGAGGAAAAAATATGGGGTGCTGTGACAATACAGTGCAAAATTATTGTATAAAAAGCTTTTCTCCAGAACAACCCTAGGTGATATTCTGAAAATTCAAAGGAAAAATGAAACAGTTTATTACAGCTAAATTCTGGGCAAGTGGAGACTGAGGACAACAGATATTTCAGCTTAGTATGAAAAAAATAGGGAACTGGTTGTGAAAGGGGCATGGACTTTCACAATTCAGGAGCTAAGTAACTGAAGGTGCATTTTCTCAAGGATTTCAATTGAAGAGAAGATATTAAATGAAGATTGACAGTACAATATATTATGGTCCTAGGGCTGACCCAGCAAACCCTTAGCTTACTTGATTTTCATCACACAGTCAAGTGACTGCTCTGCAAACATCTAGAAGGTCTATGATAAAATTATTAAAAGTTAAGGAACATTTAAAGGGTTACCTGCATCTACAGATGGATCTACAATTGTTTGCCGGCAAAAAAAAAATAAAAATTGTCTAATGAAGTCTAAATCCTTGTGCCTCTGCTAAGGACATGGGAAAAAAGTCCCACAAGAATTTGCATAGGACAGGTTCTGGGCGAGGAAGAAATTTCTTGTTAAGAATGAATGCATCTCTCTTTTCTGGGTGACTGTGCATATTATGTGCTCTCTGATCTGCACTGAAACCCCAGTTGTGGTGGCTGCAAGTTGTGCCTTGGCAAGTAGCTTTGCAGGTGGTATTAAGATATTCTTCTCTGAGAACTGAGCTATGATTATATAAAGTGCCTCTGACTGAGGAAAAAGGCTTAAAACACTGCCTTCCAGTGAGTAAAGAATCTCAGCAAACTCAAGCAAAATGCTAAGCATTTTTTCATAACTACCTGGAGGGGCTAATCCTTTTATCTCTATCTCTAAGTCAGATATTTAAAAGATAACACGACACCAAAGGTTACGAAGGGATCAATGATGCTGATAACCCAAAGCTGAAGAGGGGAAAATGCCTGACATTATAGATGATTTAAGACGTTGCTTCTCCTTCACTGGCTTTTTGACTTCATAGGAAACAACTCGAGGATACAGCTCATGTGAGAGACTATCCAGGACTTAAAGATGCAGATGAATGTAATGGGGGAATAGAGAATAGAAGGGAAAAGCAGACAAAAAGGTTGTACAAAACTAGCTGGATAACCCAGAAAGGTAAAAAAGCAAATGTGACCCTCTGGAAAAGATGGCTTAATTGCAGTAGAAAACTATGAAGGAGGAGTCTTTCCAGGAGACCTTATGAAAGGAAGAAAACAAACAATTAAGGAGAGAAGAAGAAAAAGAAAGGTCAGACTTTTTAGTGAAGTAACAGAGATGATGAGAGCCAGGGGTCAGTTCTGAAGAGGGAATGAGGATGCTACACAGAAGATGCAGGATAGAAAAAAAAAGATGCACAATTTTCTTCAATAAGAAGGCACAACAGAAGGGCACAATAGATATGTTCCAGCACCAGGGAAAGATAAGCCTGAACCTTTCATAAAGGAATCCTTTAATATGAGAAGGACACACCAGAGCATTCACAGAGCACAGCAAGTTAGGCTGCCTGCCAGAAGAAAGGTTTCAATGTGCAGGCCCGAAACTGAACAGAAGCATGAATAGAGTAGGGATTGTACTGACTGTACTTTACTGTATTTTAGGTCAGGAAAATAATGGTATCAGATTCATACTGAAACAAAGCACTGAACTTCAGTGCAGGCACAGATGGTTTTCATCCACAGAGAACAAAAATGCAAAGACACAAGGTACTGAAAATGAAACGATGAACAAAAGCAGTGTTAAACACTGTTTGTTTTAACATTTATATGTTCTTTGGAGATCTTCTTGATCACTACATTCCACTTAAATAGTGAGGGGCAAAGAACACCAAGACTGCTAATACAAGCTTTCAGTATCAGTGAAATCATATGCAATCTCTATGGTTGTTTTCAACTCACTGGGAGAGGAAAACTAGGAAAGTCACAAATATAGCAATAGAGAAGGAAATATGATAGCGATAGCATAAAAGCATGGCTGCAAAAAGATGGAAATGGTGGTACTGTTAAGAATGATGGCCAGGTAGGCTTGCTTTAGAAAGCATGACTAGTCAGAGTGTGAGCTACACAGGAAAGACAAAACAAAAGTAAAAATGGTTGGATGTCATTACATGCTGATGATGTGATAACGTATCAGGAAATACAAAACCAGTGTCTGGATAAAACAGAATATGCTTGGGTTCTATGTCATTCCAGAAAAGGGCAATTAAAGAAACTGGGAGGCAAACTAGAGGTCAGTTGCTGA
This sequence comes from Arenaria interpres, assembly GCA_013399435.1. Taxonomy (NCBI): domain Eukaryota; kingdom Metazoa; phylum Chordata; class Aves; order Charadriiformes; family Scolopacidae; genus Arenaria; species Arenaria interpres. The sequence continues at coordinate 46,847 of VXAK01017599.1, forward strand.
TGGCCCTGATAAATGTGGATGCTGAGAAAGACCTTTCTAATTTTAGGTAAATATTACAGGACACTGTTATTTATGAGAGAATTTAGCTGCTCAGAGCAGTTTGGAATCCTACTAATGACCTTGTGCTCTGGCTGTGATAATTAGCAGATTCTTTACCCAGTACTGACTAACTGAGAAGAAATAATAGTACTATAGTCTTGTTTTGATGAACAGTTAAGACACTATAGAAAAGCTGATCATAACAAATAACAGTGGAACAAGTCATCATTAAATAGCAGGAAATTGTTTAATAGGCTGGAATTAACAGTTGAGACCAGAAACCAAAGTGTTCTGGAATGTTTCTGAGCCAAAGGTGTAAAATATACCTGATGTTTATACTGCAAGAAACGGTACGTTTTTGAGGTAGTACATTAATTCTAAGGACCTAGAGATGTACCAACTAAAAGACATTCAGAATAACTAAAAAGCATACATAATAAAATCCAAATAATGAAAAGGCTAAGAATAACACAAGTATTGCCAAAAATTAAGGTGAAAAAAGATTTTTTTTAAAGTTAGGAAAGTATATAATGCAGGAAAAAATATGAAATAAATAAAGTATTGAAATTAAAGATAATTAAGGAATTGACCAACAATAGTGAAATACTTTATCATTTATTTTGAATAAATAAGATGATACAGGCAGAATAGCTAATAAGAATGTGAAAGTCCGCAAATTTTTACATCTGTAGTGAAAACTTCTGGTATTGTTGAGTGGTCAGAAATTCAATGCTTTTTAATTTAAGCAATGTAAAATTTTCTGTTCAAATGTACCATAAATTAAATTCATGACTGCCATAGATAGCTACAAGTAGTCCCCTTTATATGCTCAAGGACGTGGGGCAAGATCTTTTCGATCCCAAAATAACAAAACAAATACCGGTTGCCAAAAATAAATTTTAGTTAATGTGACAACACAAAAAAACCCACAATATTTCTATACAAACACAGAAAGAAGCCACCTTTACCACCAGACTTGCAAAAGGCTTGGAAGGCTACTGGCAGAATTTCTTAAGGATCAGTCTTATATCTTATATACTTAATACTCATCATGCTAAAGAAGAGCTGGTTATGATACTGCTGTTATTACAACTTCAGGATGCACTGTCAATACAGAGAAAAATCTGAACAATACATAGGAAAAACACAAATTTGATGCCAAAAGGAAAAGGAACATGAATGACACAGAAGTACTAGGTGAAGTACATAAGGAGTAGTAACAAGCCAGTCCACTACAAAATGAGAACCTGATATCTAGAACCAACACACAAGAAGGACTCAAATGTTTTCATTTGTACCAGGGCACCATTCTGATAAAATTAACACAAAGCTTTGCTAAAAATACCTGCAGTTCAGGTTGCTCATGCTCAACAAAGATGATTCAGGTTCAAAGGACCAACAGGATCACCAGGAAATGAGTAGAAACTAGAAGAACTTGGTTTCTTTGTCCTTGTGAAAAAAGGCTGAGTTTGGATAATATGCTGTCTGAAAATCAGGGAAATTTTTAGGGATAGTGAAGAGCTTTTTGACATAAAGGACAATGATATCTTCTTTTTTTCTTTTTTTTTTTTTTTCCCCAAATTACCGAAGCCACCCATTCTTACCCTTGAAGCCAACTGGCCAAAAGTAGTTCCTATCCACATGCTTTAACACTGTCACTCTCCAGACTGTGGCTGAATCCATACACTTCCTGGGAACCATCCCAGGCATGGCACCGGCATATTCCTGGGCATATTTTGGGGCAGCACTAATTGGCCAGAGTCAATACCTCGCCACGGATCATGCTGAATATTTCATGCTATGGACAAGTGTATGTCCACAAGCAGGCTGGTGCTTTTTCTCCCTGTCCCTGCTGAGTTTACAAGTATACACAAAGCCTATGAGCACAAGAATAAATGCAAATTGGAATACATGTAGTATAGAAATAGGTGAGAATATAGAAATAAAATATATTATTATATAATATATATTAAATGATATATATTGTATTATATATTATTTTATATATATATAGAAACAAGCTTCTGGGAGAAAAAGGGGACCCAATTGATTTCAGGCTGACTTAGGTCTTTTTATAAAGGTTTTTTAGTGATTGCCACAATGGGAGATAAAGAATTAGTTCTGTTAGTTTCAATAACTATCTTCTCCTTCAGGCACCTGATGAAATTATCTTCACAAAAATTGAAAGTTCTATAATTTTTATAAACAGTGTAGTGAATACTACTAAAAACTTCTAGATTTTAAAAGAGAGCCCCAAGCAGTGCAAGGTAAACCTGAAGGCTCTGTTTTGCTGTTTAAAACCTCCTGAGGGACCCCAGATGCACTTCTGTAATATATACAAGATGTAATGATACTGCACAAAGCTTTTGTTCTTGCTTTGTATGGATTTGTACTAATTCATTGAGCCAGTGGGAAACCAAAGCTGTGAGTTATCTGAAAGGCAAAGGACCATACAACAGCTTTTGCAATTTTTTTTGTTCACAACTTTATGAAGTTTTACGTCAGGCCAGCTAGTGAATGATGGATTAAACAAGATACTGCAGAGTGAAGAATTGTAGGCCCATCTCCCCTTGCTTTTCAACCTGAGCCCTTATTAAAACAAATAAATAAATTACCCCTTCCCTTTAATTTAGAGGAACTAATACGCAATTTTATACTTTTAAATACAGACTCCATGTCTTTAATTAAGATCTTATATTCATTAAGTCCTGTGGTTCATTTCATAGCTAAAGCAGAGCTACTTGGGGTTTACACAAACCTGAAAATTAGTAAATCTGCATATTACCTGTAACATACAGTGGATCATTTCTTGTTTCTGCCAGTCGATCCATCTGGATTACATCCTGTAAAAGTTAAGCTAAAGCTGCCTCCACTGACTTTTAAGAATGAAATCACAATCCTGTTATGTAAGAGTTTATTAAGCATTCCTTTGATTAACTCCACTAGCCTCCAGGGGAAGTCAGATGTGCGATCAATATAATAGGAACATCCCCTCCTCACGTGCTGAGGAGAGCGTTAGCTGCCACATCCCTTGGTGGAAATGAACATTTATATTCATGAAGATGGCAATGCTCCTCTAAACTTTTACTCTAACAAAGCCTGAATTTTATCAGTCCACTTGTCCAACTTCTACTCATGTGCCAAGGTGAGCAAGCCGTGTGTAGGTAACATGCTAGTACAGCCTTTGTGGAATAAGGCAGGTCCTTATTCCCATGTGACACTGCACCATGTAATAAATGCAGGGTATTTCATGGAGAAGGGAAAGCCACAGGAGGATGTATGCTGTAAGCAAGAGCAGAGGAGAGCAGCATTCCAGGAGCAAACTTCAGAAGCTCTACCTGATAAGTAAGGGTATTTCAACACTAAATAAATGGGGTCCAGGGTAGAGGTCAGCACTGCAGCCTGATAGCTCCTTCTCTGATAGCTCATTTCCTCACCCTTCTAATTTTCGTCTGTTTTAAACTCCTCTGCAAAGACACCAGTCAGAGAGAAAGTGAAAAAAAAAAAAAAA
>VXAK01017599.1:50417-62328 GCA_013399435.1 Arenaria interpres
AAAGACTTGAGGAAAAGTGAGAAGCCCCGGGACCTGTCCAGGGCTTCATCATCTCATCAGTCATCACATTTTTGGTGTTTTGGAAATCAGGTATCTTTTCCCTTTCTAGCACAAAATTCTGGAGAAAGACTTATCCTGCAGGCAGCCACACCACCACAGGTCTGAATCTTTAATTCAATCAGGGAATATTAAAGGGACCATTAAAGATGTTTCCCCCCCACATTTTTTTTTTTTCCAATTAGCATTACCTCCGGCAGACACCGATAGGTTTAGCATAATGTCATGATATTAAGAAAAGAACATGATTATAACATTGGTGACCATTATAGAAAAACCTAATGAACCTGTCAAACTTATCATTAGTTTTAGACACACAGACTAAAGCATGACATTGGAGTGAAGCACGGACTCTATTATATGACCAGAAATTATATGGTCCTCATCTTATCTGAATTAATAAAAAATGTTGTTTAGGCTCCATAAAGTTTCAGACAGTCATAACATACCTTATTCCTAAATATATAAATTCTGTTCTTTTGTTCAACACCTACACTCCCAATGTCTAATATCAGCAAAAATGCAGTGAATAATTTCTGGATATGTAAGAAATATATTTTCTTCACGTAAAAAAATCCAAACTATTTCTACATCATTTGTTGAACATGATTTTTAAAAATATCAGAAAATATTGTGTTTCTATTTTGAGCAATACACAAAAAACCCCTGGTGAATACTATGAAGATGAAGTGAATTCTGCATATATAGGAAGTGTAAAGGCTGCCACACCAACGCTTTGTGTACATCTCAAATTATTTATCCCACTGTAATCTTTTCCGACAACAAGGTAATTGCTTCAATAATAATATAAAAACTAGAAAATAGCTTTTGCCACACAAATCTTAGTAGAACATAAAATAGAAAGCAAGGATAACTATTGAACTGAAAATCATGTTATGAGGAATATATTTCTTCATAGCACATTTTTTGGTAATGAATTCAGAAGATCATTTCACTTATTCCTGGAGATATATTTTTTTATTCTTTGTTACCTGAAAAGTTCCATATATATTTTATACTTATTAGTAATACTCATTGTTGGTGAACACCATTTTGCATCACATCAGAAATGCTTCTTTTCTTTAGAAGTAAATAAAAAAGAAGATCAAAAAGAGCTTCAAACATTAAAAATTTGACATCAAAAAGGATGAAAAATTCATACAAGCCATGTCAGAGAAAAAGTGTAGGGCAGAAGTGCCAGAACAATGCCTGCAATATGATCAGAGAAAGGAGTGTAGCTAATGACTCAAGACTGATATTAGGCATCTTACTAAGGCAGTTTGATCACTGAGAAAAACATATCATTTTAACTGAGGCTGTTCCATAAGGAAACTCCTTTTCTGTAACCCAGTTAAATGAGCTCCAAAAAAACATTTTTTAGAAAGCTCTTTGATGTGCCTCTCTATAACATAAAAGCCAGGACCTCTGCCTGCCCTTCAAGAGTAGATCGACACATTAGAAACGTAATGAGGAACATCAGGCCAAGGAAGAAATCACAGGCTCTTTGACTGCAGGGGAATGTGAATTCACCTTTTTGCTGAGCAAGTGAACCACACCAGAATGGTGGAGAAATGTCACCCATGTGTGCTTCACTGCCTGTATTCAAGCCTTGTCTCCAAAGCTTGTCTTAAGCAAATTTTCAGTAATATTTTGGTAATAAGGCAAAAGATCCAAAAGACTTCCTTAACTTGTGTCTCAGTTTGATATGTGACAATTTTTGGACACTCGTCACTCCCAATGCACTGCATTGCATCCCAATGATGATATAAATTTGTGGTATGCTCAATGGCCTGTCATGGCAGATGTACATTTACCCATTTCCCAACCACTGGAAGAAGTTAGACCTCTGTACAGTGTTCAACAACATGAAAGTACAAAGTAAAATGCGCTTGTGGCAACACTGTTTGGCATGTGTGATATGCAAAGCATCCTGCAGCCCCAAGTCCCACTGTGCGTACCCTGGTTGTACCCCAGTAGCACTGAAGGACACCCGCCCTGGCTGGAGGGCAAGGAAGGTCTTCTGCTCCAAATAATCAGGAGGTCAGGATTGCAGGGTGTCCTGTGAATAGCATGGAGATAGACGCAGGGCCGATGGTAATAACACAGGTAGTCAGGGGGACAAATCCTAGGTCTCAAATTCTTCTTTAGAAAAGTGTGCATCCCAGGCCTAAATCAGTAAATGCTTCACAGCAGAGAGAGGATGGCATGCCCCAAACACTGCTGTCTGTGACTTCAAGGCCATAATAGCATAGTCCTAAAAATTTCTTTTAAGTAGCATTTCATTACATCTCTGGGCATCAATTCTTACTCACTATGACCCCAGAGCAGGACTGACCGAGCACTCCAGCAAGCTATCGCTCATCCTGAGCTGACAGAACGGCACTAAAAAGCCAGGAAGGGAATGAATGCTTCATTTACTGCTGAAGTCAGGCTGATCAAGGTGTATGAAATGGGTATGTGGAAGAGGGGAGGGCATTTACAAATATTAAAGGTTTTTTTAAATCATAAACAAGAGACTGTCACGGTTTGCTGCACCTGTTATCAGTGATGAGATATTGATGTAGCATGACACAAATAAAGACAACAATAAAAATCTCTTCATCTTGTTCAGTTTTTCATGTTCCTTGTAATGTCATGCCTTCTTGTGAGTATTAAGGTAGAATAAAGGAAGTAAATGACAGTTTCAGATGGAGTGTTTTTGATAAATACAAGTTGTTGCAGTAGAGGTTTATTGTTTCAATTTTTCTCAATACAGAACCCACTGCTGCTCCCATCGATGTCAAAGCTACGAGTTTGTCTGTATCAGAGATTCTTGTTGCGTGGAAACATATTAAAGAAAGTCTAGGAAGACCACAGGGATTTGAGGTATGAACACAGAATATCATAATGAGAAGTCTTGTTGCTTTTGCTAGCGTTGCATTCTGTTAACATGTGCAGCAATGAAACTTCAATAGAAATTATGCTTATTTTAGCATACATACTACTAGCTGTAGAACAATGGTCAAAGCTGTAGCACTGGCACATCTTTTATTTATTTGTGCTTGAAAACTCTTCAACACCAGTTCTTATAACATCTCTTTGACACTTCAAAAATAGCTGAAAGAACTGCAAGTGACCTAGCATGCCTCTCTCACAGGCTGGGTAAGATTAGGTATTGACTGTTTCCAGCTCTAAGTGACCAGTTCAAACTTGTTATTTACCGAGAGCAATCAACACAGAGGAAGGAAAGAGCCTCTGCCATCCATTTGCTCTCATCCTGTGGTGGCCGGGGGACATCTGCTGGGCAGATGGCAAAAGGTCGGATGTCAAGAGGAGAAGCAGCAGCTGCACCCGTCACAAATAAATCTCTGCTTAGAGACAGCCCTTACTGACTAGGAAAAGAGAATTGGTCCTGGTAATAGACCTTCTCATGCTTTTGGATCCAGTTGTAGCTTTGGATCCAGTTTACAATCCAAACCTCTTGGAACACATCAGATCTAGGACTAAATCTATCCTCTCGGGTCACTACAACCCATCCTGACCTTGTTGTTCAGGCTAAGCTGCTCCTCATGAAATAGCTCAACTAGACACAATTTACTGATTTTGGGGTAGAGGTTATTTGACCTGCTTTAGTCCTTTAGAGGGTGCTGACTCTTTCCTAATTCTCTACAGTAAAAATGAAGAGGGTAAACACATAGATCTGAGGCAGATACCAATTATATGGATGTCTAAAGACATCTTATGGTCCACTAGCACAGAGTGTCTCCCTGGCAGCATGTCCAGACAAGACCTTGAGGCTGGTAACCATCTCTGATGGTCTTAAGAAGGCAACTTTGGTGCCCAGGCAGCACCAGAGCCACCACACTCTCCAGCACAGCCTGGCCTTGACCAGGACATGTTGACCCCACAGCTAAGACACAGTCAATATTTTTTTTACCTGATTTTCTGTAGCGTCTTGATACTTAGACACTCCCGTGTTGCTCTCCAGAGCAGTCCAAGCAGGCTGTGACCATGATGTGTCCCCTCAGGTCTCTCATCTGTCCAGGCTCCTTTCCCATATATGTCTCCATGCTGAACTCTACAAACCCTCTTGTACTTTACCCTCACTTCTTCCTTACATTAAACATGTTTTAACCCCTTTGCATACGACTTCCTTCATGCAACGGAAGTGATACCTAACCATTTTACCTTTCGAACTGCTATATATAAGAACAAAACTGTATTTGATAGAGATGATTTTCACCTTGCAAATGCTATTCCTTTCCATGTTGAAGTGTTCCACTTGATACTAACCTTTGTCTTCAATTTCCAGGCCAGTCTTCCATTCTCTGAAATAACTTACTCACTGCACCCTGTATTTTTCTCTTCAGAAAGGTGGCTGTTTTGTTACACTCTCTCAGATATCTCGACGTCTTTTAAATTACATCTACTGTTTTTACTTTTATTCTCATTCCATCAATCACATTGATTCCCAAAATGTTCTATTAACTTTGGTTTTTTTAAATCAAAAAACAGATTTTCTTTCTAAAAGTGAAAATTATTTCTGTAGACACTTATTTCTTCATAACTTGGATGTATTTTGCATTTACTTACTTATGACATAAAACTTCCCTTAGCTCTACAGATGTGTCCCAGTGATAGGTGGCTGTTCCAAGTAGGACAGTGGTCTCTTTTCACATTGGAGTTGGTCTTTCTGTCTTGGAAAGTGCTTAGACCCTTGGAGTTCAGCATACTGTGACCCCAACTCACCTGCTCTACTTCTCTCATACTTCTTAGGAATGAATTTTGAAATTCTTATTGATATAGCAAGGGTTATTAACATTGAACCTTATTAATAATTTGGCTCTTCACTGTGCTGTACACCAATTTTAGGATTCTAGCATAAAGGTTTCAGAGTAAATATTTCAAGCCAGGGATCTGCAGTTGACAGAACAAAGAAAAGAATTATAAAAATAAAAATACTTCTACCTCACCCCATGAGGGAAGTAGAAGAGCCTTCTGATTATCTGGGGAGAGGATGGTACTTTTTTCTTCCCTTGCCCCTCTTTTCCCTCTTTATTTGTATAGCCAGAATTTCTCTGCCCGCTTTCTGACAGAATCTTTCAAGGAATAGTTTGCTCTTTTCTGCCCTCATTCCCAGGAAGAATTATGATCAGAGCAACCCTTACTCAATAAACAGAAGAGTAAATGCAGCTTTCCTGCATGATTCAGCAGGACAGAATGCAATCCAGTTCTAGCAGGATGGTATTGCTAGATCTTTTCAGTTCCATTTTTGGGAAGGATTTCATCAAAATGACTTATAGGATCAGTATAGTGCATCAGCGCATTACAGTATTCACTTAGGAACATAAAGTCCACACTATCAGCCCAATTTTGCTAACATACTGACAGTTTATATTTAAAGCATCCTCTCAATACAAAAAGGAGGGGCTCTGTACAGCAAGACACTGGAGCTAAACTCCCCCAAAAAACCCCGAAAGTATGGAGCAGCTTTGTGCTTTCCATATGATTCACTTTCTTCAGCTTCTGTGAACATTATTTTAATTTAAAAACTGATTTTGAAAGTTTTATCATATGCATTACAGTGCAGAACTTAGCCTGTAGTACTCCAGCAGTGTAGCACTCCACTTAATTCACAAATAGAAAATAGCTAACATACAGAAATTTAGTGACTTTGATAAAAAGATGAATGATTTATGTTTTTTAATCAAGTTTTTCCTAATGTAGAAATACTGGGGACCACAAGCAAAATGTTGCCTTCAATTCAAATGGAATGTAAAATAAGCTGACTAGCTACTCTGTTTTCATGTCACAATTTGTATTCTGCCTGTGGTCACCACAGCAGTGACAACCACCTACACGGTCTTCACATTTCCTGGCCTTTTAGCAGTAGCATTATAAAAGGGGGAGCTATTTTTTTTAATGTTTGGGCTCTAATCAACAAAAGTGACAGAATATTTACTACATATGGACAAGTTTGCAGTGACCCACTTTCACTCCAGCCCTGTTTGCACTTTGTACTAAGGAGTAATGAAAGGCAAAGTAACTTGTCCAATTTCACATTGTCATCCGTGAAAGGCAGTGTTAACTGTTATGTCACATGAGTTTTATGCAAGGTTTGCTGTACTCATTTGCATCTTCCAAAGCACATATTACTCCCGACTTCAGTACAGATTTGTCAGCTGTCCGCCCGACCTTACTAAATATATGTCAGCTCCACTCTGATAAAGTAGAAGTAGCTCAAAAACTTTGTCAGAATGGTAGAAAAAAATAGTGTATGGTTCATGCATATTGTTTAGAATCCATAACCTGAAGGTTATAAAATCTCTTTCAGCCCTAGGCAGTATTTTCTTTGTCACTCATTACTGGTAGGGAAGGGAAAGGGAAAGAATTACTGGCTGGAAGAACAGATATCTTCTTTTTCTCTTTTTTCTTTTTCAGCAAATCAAGGGTAATACTTACGTATAGATCACAAACCTCATGTTTTTTCACTGGACTTCCCCCAAGGGGTAGGAGCTTAACTAACCTAATCAAAAGATCAGCTTGCAAGAACAAAAAAAAAATATAAAAATTTTCAGAGAGGACTACTTGACATAATAACTTGTTTATGTCATATTCTGTCTTTTCAAAGAGAAATATTCAAGAGTTTTTGCTGTTTCTTGGATGTACTTTATCTGTTTTTACAGTAGAACAGAAAATTACATCTACGAGGTGATAGGATGTGTTTGGGTTTTTTTTAAATTTGGTGAAATATACCTTGAAGCAATTTAGCAAGAATATATGGATGTTTCTTCCTGAGGCTGGTAAAGCAAGCCAGAAAAAAAGAGGACTTGGTGTGTCACCAGCCTGAATACCAATATACCAGACTTCACTTTTGGAATGAATTAATTTTTCCAAACACAAAATTAGCAATTGGATAGTTTTATGTATGAGTCAATTTTGCCTACAAAGTTACTCAAATGTTAAGTCATACCCCTCTAAAATCCTGAAAATTGTAAGCGGGATTTTATAGCACAGTTGTACCAATGCTTTTCAAGTCCTTAAGGTATGAATCACATTCAAGGTCTGTCATGAGGGCCTCAAGTGCAATGTCTGTATCATGAATCGTTACAAGACTACTAGCTTTTTATTCCCTAAAATCAGAAACCTACATAATTATTGATTTTTCATTACAAAATATGACTAGATATTTTTTGACGGTCCTCAGGCTTGAGGTAGAATACCAGTCTTTGTCCCATGTGGATTCAGGACTACGTGGGAGAAGGCAGGACCTGAGAAAAGAGGAGGACTTTGTAAGCTACTCCAGAGAAGACCCAAGAACTTAGGAGTCCTCAACAGTGTTTTCTTTCTTCTTTTCTGTCTTGTTTTGGTGAGGGGGAAGGAACTGAAGTTGATAGACCTTTTTGCAGGAACTTTTCATCTTTTTCTGAAGGACAGTCACAGCATTGTCTTGAGATGATATAAAAACCAGCAGGAGGTGATACAAAAAGCACATCTCTTTCGGTCCTAAGCTCTTGGTTCTACTGTTACAGTTGTGCCAGCACTAACATTTGCAGGACTTTAGTGTGTCAGTTCATGGAGCTGATTGGTTTTCTGATAATGATAATTAAAACTGTTTTAATGAAATCTGAATAATTCTTTTTTTTTAGGGCTAGCACCAATTCTTTCAGCTCACCGCTCTCTATCCCCTAGCACTCTCTTTATTCTGATATCTCTTCAAGCTCATTTTCAGTTATGTCAGTACTTTGATACTGGTAAAGACTCAATCCGAGATCGTATGTCAGTTTCTGTGTTTGTCCACTTTGACTCATTCTACCTAATTGAGACTCTTACTTAATTCTCTGTGGTCAACAGAAAAAGTATCCAGGCAGTAACTGACTCTACTGAATTTAGAGAAAAGGGCCTGCAACTAGATCACATTAATTCATACCAAAGTGCTATTACGCACACCCTAGAAACCAATTTTGGGAAAAGAGTAACATTATTTAAATATCTTTTAACATGAAACTTCAAGGAAGTATTCTGTAAGTATGAGGGATAGAAAAATTTTAGATGGAAACGTATTTTCAATGTGATGGTTTGCTTTTAATGATTGCTTTACCCATTATCAGGACAAAGCAGCTTCTATGTTCCTGCATCTCCTATATTCAGTTGTTTAAATATCTATATTGCTTTCTTTCCAGCTCGAAGAGATGGGTCTCTGGGAATTAGATAAAAAACAACAGAAGGCCCAGCAAAAATTTAAAATCTCACAAACAATAATGCATTAAACAGATGAAAAGTGTGTGTCGGTCCCCTCCACCCCAGCTTTATCTTTAATTTTTAAATTAGGCCTACCTTTTTGTGATTTATGCTTCATGCTACATCAAAATTCAAAGTTATCATTACTGAAAACTTGCTCTAAGTGTCATAAATCCCTTCTGATCAGTATAAATTAAGCTAACAGAAAATAGCAAGATTTAAAAAATAAAACTCAAACACATAGAAGTGTAAATAAACAATCCCTCAATTTTAAGAAATATGTCCAGCACTTTTAAACATCAGCAGTATCTTCATTTTGGATCAAATTGCTACTTTCCCCCATCATCGACCTCAGTCAACAATTACTGGAGTTCTTTTTTTTTATAACAATTTTTTCCTTCAGTTCATTTGGCCGGCAACAAATGGATGTGTGCATTAAGAAAGAAAGAGAAAAGCATTTTTTCAGATCAAAGTCCAACCTCACCTGGAAAAACTTTAAGGGGAATTTTAAAAGCAGAGACCAAACACTTAAGGTCTTTGAAGTACAGAGGAAACTGAAATAGAAGCACTGCCAAATTACATTTCATGCTTTTCCTGCTTAATACAGTATATTAATTCCCACAAGAATATCCCTTTGCCAAGGGAGAACACCTTTGTCATGAGGTGTAGCAGAACTGCTAGGGAACATGTCAGAGTAATTTTTGCAGACTTAACATTTGCAAAACATAATTAGTATCCAAACTGATAATGCCATATAAGCAGCAGTGAAGAGCATTTCCAAACACATGAAAAATTTCAAAAGGGCTGAGTTATGCTCCTAGCTTTCTTCCACACTCATCAGGTTTTAATATTTATATAGTCCTAACACCAATATTTGGAAAAACAGGAAAAACTTCTTTATACTTCAAAAAAGCTTCAGTGCAAAAGCTGAGGGCTACCTACTCTTGTACATTGCATTGACATGAGACATGATGTGCCCTGTGAATAAACTACCATAACGAGACCTATCGAGCTACTTATAATTTTGCTTCTGGCTTTCTAGAACCAGGATTTCACTACTTTACCCCTGCTTCTGTCCACCTGTGCAAGTTTGGACAAGTCACTTTTCCTTTCTGACCATTTCCCTCTTGGATCCTCAGCAGACCTCACTAACTGGATGATGTGGTCTGCAGGACATGTGCTGTCCCTCACTACTATTTCGCACAGTAGAATCATAGAACCATAGAATCATATGGGTTTGGAAGGGACCTCTGGAGATCATCTAGTCCAACCCCCCTGTCAGAGCAGGTCTACCTACAGCAGGTTGCACAGGAACTTGTCCAGGCGGGTTTTGAATGCCTCCAGAGAAGGAGATTCCACCATCTCTCTGGGAAGCCTGTTCCAGTGCTCTATCACTCTCACAGTAAAGTTCCTCCTCATGTTTAGGTGGAACTTCTCATACTCAAGTTTGTGCCCATTTCCTCTTGTCCTGTCACTGGGCACCACTGCAAAAAGACCAGCCCCGTCCTCCTGACACCCTCCCTTTAAGTATTTGTAAGCATTGATTAGATCCCCCCTAAGTCTTCTCTTCTCCAGACTAAAAAGACCCAAGTCCCTCAGCCTCTCCTCGTAAGGGCGATGCTCCAGGCCCCTAATCATCTTTGTGGCCCTTTGCTGTACCCTCTCCAGCAGTTCCCTGTCTCTCTTGAACTGGGGATCCCAGAACTGGACACAGTACTCCAGATGGGGCCTCACCAGGGCAGAGTAGAGGCGCAGGATAACCTCCCTCCACCTGCTAGCCACGCTCTTCTTGATGCACCCCAGGATGCCATTTGCCTTCTTGGCCACAAGGGCACTTGCTGGTTCATGGTCATCCTGTTGTCCACCAGGACTCCCAGGTCTTTCTCCTCAGAGCTGCTCTCCAGCAGGTCAGCCCCCAGCCTGTACTGGTGCAGGGGGTTATTTCTCCCCAGGTGCAGCATCCTACACTTGCCCTCATTAAATTTCATTAGGTTTCTCTCTGCTCATCTCTCCAGCCTGTCCAGATCTCACTGAATGGCGGCACAGCCTTTTGGGGTGTACATAATACTATGTGGCTCTCATCATTATAGTGTCAAGTTTGCAAGGATGCATTGCTAATAAAAGGAAAGGAATCTGACTACCCAATAGGTAATAAGCATTGGAGGTTCAGTCCTAGTGTGTGAATAAATGGTTGTTGATTCTTTTTTCTTTTCAAGAAAGATGTGACTAGGTGTTACTTCAGATACCAACAGGGTTGGTCAAGCACTCAGCTAGCAAAATACCTGTCAATCACACTTGTTTCAATAAGAAGTGGTGACTACAGCTAGATTTGCTATCTGAGCTGTAATTAACCTAAGAATTAAAGCAACAGCATTTTAATATGAGATAATGCAGGCATACTAAAAAGATATTCACATGAATTTTACAACTCAAAAAGTAGACTCTGAGTTCGCAAAAACTCGATCAAAGTTAACAGACCCACTTTACTCAAGTGAAGATATGACCTCAAATGTGTATTTTTGCAGCCAGGTCTTTCCAGATTTTTATTTTTTTTTTTAAATGGCAGTCCTAGTGCAATTATTAAAGGTCAGCATTGTACTCATTGGTGTTATTTTCCTATGAACCCCTTGGTTTTTTTGGTTCACCATTTTCTGGGATACATGCACAAGAATGCTGTAGTGTCCGTGACCTTTTTCTCAGAGGAGAAGTTATTCAGATATAATATGAATAACTTACTATGAAATAACCAACTTCACAGAAAAGGTCAAAATGTGGAATAAATGCAAGTATGTCTCAGCATGAATAACGGTAAGCTGAATGTAGGTCTTTGAGTGGCACATTAGTGACATCTCCTGTTAGGGAAAATAGGGCCCCATGAGAATTACCTTACTTGTGTAGGTCACCTGGATACATTAAAAAGAGACAGTACTGCTTTTTCCCAGTTGTGCCCTGCAAATACTTGGTCCCTGAGGAAAGAAACCAGTCAAATTCCTAGCTCAGCTCTGTAAGGTCTTTGAGATTAGGATAAACTCAGTAAAGGTACCACAAATATAGACTAAGAGCCACCAAAGATCATTTAGGTGTTTTATGTCTGAAAAGGAAGAACATAAACAAACTGTCAAAATTGCATTTACCAGAAACCTGTTTATATCCAAGAACTAAAACTGAATCCACTTCCTTCTTTTTCTTCAGATAAGATTTTTCAGATGAATGAAAGATTTCCTTCAGTGTTATGTCATTTTCTATTCATTGCAATTATGAGAAATCTTGGGGCCCTGAGTTGCACAGGACCAGGAAGGGAATATTGCTCACAATGCTTCTTAACTGATGCAGTCACAGCTTTCCAGGGTGAAGGCAGGTTTTCTGGTGACCTACCAGAGGCTGAGCTTTCCTTGAGTTTTCTGAAATACTTTTTAGCTTCCTGCCAATGTTCATCCTCTGCTCTTCCATCTTATAGTTGCATCTTCTTGTGCCAGTGTGACAAAACGGGGAAAAGGACTTCACTGAGAGGTTCAAATTAGCAATTTATTTGGACTTCACTCACAGGTCCAATACGTCACTTTTGCAGGTTCTATGTGTACAATGTCGATTACACTATTGCAATTTAAAGCAATTCGCCGAATACACTATTGCA
>VXAK01017599.1:62561-91795 GCA_013399435.1 Arenaria interpres
AGGCTCCATTTGGTTTCGGTTCTTATTGTGATGCAATCTCAAGACAACCCCGGGCTGAGCCGTTTAGCAGCTCCCCCCAAGTTATCTCTGCATAGACAAGGCAAGGCAGAGATGAAGCTGAGTCGGATGACAACTCCCTGCATCTCACCTACTGTGCTCTGAAACCGGTTTGGCTGGGTGCTCCCATACAGCCAGTACACAGCAATTCAACGTGTTTCAGGTAATACCACAATATTCTGAGTCTTCCCATTTCAAAGAAATGAAGATTGCTTGGCTCTGACATTAGACTGCAAATCCCACATGTTTAAAGGGGCTTGATGATCAGACAAAAGGCAGAAATGACAAAAAGACCCTCCACAGGATAACAAGTATGAGCATGTAGAAGCACGATCTTCCCAGATGCCTATATTAATCCTTCATTTGGTTGCTTGTTGGCAGGTTGGTTACTGGAAGGACATGGAGCAGGAAGAAGCAGCAGAAAAGGTCAAAACTGAAGGAAATGAATCATCCATCCTCCTGACAGGATTGGAAGGAAACACATTATATCACCTAACGGTGAGGGCATACAACGCTGCAGGGTATGGACCGCCTAGCACTGCTGTGCGTGCAGCAACCAAGAAGTCCCGTAAGTGATCTCAGTACCTTTACTCAAAGGGAGAAGTCAGGAAGCAACCTGTGCCCTCTTGGGCTTTCCTTTAATAAGAGTGTATAATAATCAGGAATCACATATAGTTTTGATTCATGGCTTTGCTTTGATATTTAGACATGAATTCATATGACTTTGCATTTATAAGAAAGGTTATCTTCCTAGAAACAAGACATTTTTGACAAAGAAGGGATAGAAAAGAATTAAAATTCATAATCTCTGTGGAGTTTATGGAGTGGGCTGAGTAAATAAACCACAATCTATTAAATGACTAATCTGCTGGAAAAAAAAAAAAGTCTTTTAAAATTTCAGCTAGATTTGGGATCCTCCTAACAACCAGTTGTAAATTTAATAAAAGATTTAAATACTTTTCTTTTGATTTTAAGGAAACTACCTATAAACTCTATTTATCTACGTTGTTATTTTTTCTCCTCAGCTCCCAGCCAAGCACCAAGCAATATTATGTGGATACAGGATGGCTCTCATGTGTCTCTTGGGTGGGAGCCAGTCAGACCTCTTGCTAATGAATCTGATGTAATGGGATATAAGGTCAGTGCTTCCCCTTCCTTGCTCACCTTTCTCTCTTCCAGATGACTACTCCTCTTCCCTGTTGGCTTTTTCCTCTTTCTTGTTTTTCTGTGTAAGTAAAATATGCTGGACAGACTGTCTGCAATCAGTTCTTACCATGAAAAGCAACAAATAAAATTGAAAAGAGCATAATGGTTCAACATTTTCTGTGTTGTGATTTTCAACTACTGATTATAAACTGAGTAAGCTCCATATGTGGGGATCAGTTCATCATATCTGACTCAGAAGTGCTATTAATAAGACCACCCTGCAATGAAATTCCTACTAACACTTCAATTTAACTGTGTTTGCAATAGGATCTAGAGAAATGCAGAAGAATGAGGTGTCTTAATATGACATTAAAGTTAATATTGTTATGGAGCAGAAACACAAATACTTCAGCTTGTTTTGTGATTATGTTGGTCATGTTCAACAATCAGTAATGATATCCTCTGGCATTTAAAATTTTGGAGTTTTAAAGAGTAAAATCCAGATTAACTCTTAAATAGCAAGTTGTAAGAAGCAGTGGAATTCACTGCAACCTATTAACTCAAAACAGATTTATTTCAATGTTTTTACAGAGGTGTGTTTGGGTTGGCTTTTTGGTTTTTTTTGAAGCATATATATGAAGCATATATATGATTATTTCTATAGACTGCAATACATCAGTCTATGATCTATCCCTCTGATACATCAGCAAATATCACCAAGAAAGTGTAAAATGTTTCAAATAAATCAGAAACTGCTCTAACATAGATCAGAATATCTGAGATTCTGAAAAAGTTCAGTTGACTACTTTGCTTTTTTACACGTCTCTGACCTTTTCAATTTTATCTGGGAACAGAAACTTACACAGAAGTACCAAAAAGACAGCTATGTACTCACTTGCTTTCCTCCCACGCACCATAAGCTTGTACTGAGTTTTACAGGAGATGCAGGGATAGATCTGAGCTATTCTCAGTTGACCTAGCCAGCTTAGGTAAACACACTAAGGACATTATTTAGGGCATTTTCTTTACATTTGAAGTTGAGTTCTTGAGCCAAAAATGTGAATAACTACATGGATTTGGAGAAAGAATTTGAATCAAATAAAAAATACATTTAGAAGAAAGTTTGAGAAAGAAATGTGCAACACCTATATGCTATATCTTCGCACTGGATCATAATCAATGTTCTTTCATGTGCATTAATTGCTAATATACTTGGCTATTATTGTTTTTAAGCCAGTGGAGGGAGGAGAGAGTAAAAGCATCTGACTGTTCAAATGTAGTATCAAGAAATCCTTAATGAAAGCATGAAACAGTTAATATTTCAAAAGCACTTAACATTTCAGTTATCTACTCAAAATGTCTGGTATATGACTTGAATGACCACTATGATCACTATCTACTTTATTGACCATAGGTATTATTTAGGCAAGAAGGCCAGAGCAACAGTCAAGTTATAGAAACGCAGAAAACCTCTGCAGTGGTACTTCTTCCTGATGTTGGTGTCTACATCATTGAGGTGTGTGCAGTCAGCGAAGGAGGGGATGGGACTGCGAGTCCCCAGATCAGAGTTCCGTCTTTTTCAGGTATGGGTACACTTATATTTGGAAGAGGGGTAATTATAGCCGTGCTCATTAACCCTATTATAGAATCACAGAATCATAGAATGGTTCAGGTTGGAAGGAACCTTCAAGATCATCAAGTTCCAGCTCCCCTGCCATTGTTCTCTACCTGAAAAAAATATTCCCACAATTCTCTAGCTATTAGATAAAATTGTTAATCAGAGTCTTCAGTTCTATGCTGAAACAAATGTATCAAGTGCCATTTGAGATGCTCAAGAGTATCTGTGGCATCCATGTGGGCTAATGAACAAAACAGAGGATTTACAGGAAACCTCTCTCTTTCTAGAATAACATCTGGAAACCTAATTTACTTCTACATGTTCACTAGGTGTCTCAAATAGCAAGACTGACAGTGGAGCCTCGACAGCAGTTCAGCTATCTTCTGAATTTAAATATGCAGACATAGGCACATAAGGACATATGAGATGTCCTAAGGTATCCCAAACATTTGTCCAGACCTGGCAGATGGGATGTGGGCCTTAGATGATACGCACATCATTCTGGACCTCCAGCCAGAGGTGTACTATCTAACACAGTTAATACAGCATGCTTTTAGGGAGCTGAACCCTGTGTATGTGTCTACTTCAGAATAACCTGAATATCTCTGTAGGTTCCACTGACTCCCTTGAGAAGATATTTATTAAATTACTAATGTATTACATTAGTAATGTATTATCATGAAGTAAATTATGATGTCTATCTTCTATTTCCTCAGTAACTGTAATAAGTTGAAAGAATTTGAAGTATCAATATTACACAAGTAAGAAAGGGATGGACGGATTAGTGACATGAACAACCAGAAAATAACACTGTCTTTTGCCTAAACACAACGAGGCATCTTAATTCTAACTTTCTGCTAACACTTTAAAATTCCACTAAACATTGCTTTTTAGTCCTTAAGGAGTACTATCCAAAAAGGAGGCTGAAACTTCAATCTAAACCTAAATTTCAGCTCTAACTTAGTCACAAACTACAGTGCTATCATCAGAATGCAAAGCACACCAACCCTTACTCCACGGAATGTTTGCTTCATATGTCTTTTGAGCCATAATTCTAGGGAAAAAATCTTTCATTCCTTCTAAACTGATATTTTTGGTTAGACTAACCAGAACAGAGCAGTTCCACTTAGGACAACTGTGATTCAAAGAAACCTGGTCTGGTTCACTTCCTGTCCTGTGATCTGTTGCCACCACCAGCCCATAGCGTATTTACCCCTAGTTTTAAGCGACTACTCTGATCTAAAATGAATAGGTTATTGGGCAAAAGACCACTTTTTCCTCTGGACAGACATCCAAATCAATGGCTAGCTTTCATTCCTTGTTTCAGAAAGAACTTTTGTGACTGTGACTGAGGGCTTATCTGCAGTTTGAGTCTTTTTGAGGATTAAGTGTCCTGGCTTCAACTGTGATAGAGTTAGTTTTCTGTGTAGTGACTGCTGTGTTTCAGATTTGGTATTAAAGGAATATCAATAATGCATGTTGTTTTAGTTGTTGCTAGGTATATTTATAGTATTCAAGAATATTTTTCAGCTTCCCATAGAAACTGAGAAGGAGCATAGGCAGCACAATGGAACAGCCAATGGAATATTTTGTACCACAATGTCATGCTCAGTATAAAATGGGGGTTGGCTGAGAGGCAGGAATTTGCCATCAGTGCTTGGGATGGCGTGAATTCACCAATTTGCCGGATGGTGAGAGTGACTCGTGTCATTATTATTATTGTTGTTGTTGCTATTTTCCTTTTCTGATATTGTTCCATTGAACTGTCTTTATCTCAACCCATGAAGGGTTTTTTTTTCCCACCCTTTCCCTTCCTTTTCTCCCTCTTGTCCCTGCATTTCCTGGGGAGTAAGGAGGAGAACTGCGCAAGTGACTGTGTGGTTCTAGCTCCTGGCTCAGGTTAAACCATGACATTAAGGCATAAAACCACATACCTTTTTGGAATTTCCTATTCATTTGCCAGCTGGATATGAGGATTCAGCTTGTGAGTTTCTGTAGATACCATCATGAAATCCCGTATTTCCTCATGTCTGCACAGGGAGCCTATTTTGTGATTGCAGTTATCAAAAGGTAATCCGTTGCCTAAAAGTCAGGTTTTTGCTAAGCATAATAGAATACAAGGTTTGGGTAAACTCTAGTATTTAAATGTATATAGAGCTGTTTTTATGACTTGTTCCTGAATTACTTTGCTTTTTATTTCAGGAGGGAAAGTAACAAGTGCTCAATCCACCTTACATGTGTTGTCCACTTCCTCGTCCTCTGTAACATTTCTTTTGGCACTGATGGTTCCGTCAACCTCATGGTGAAGACTGCAGACTTTGTTGTTGTTGTTATTCATTTGCTTTAGCTTGATGACACCAAGGGATGGAGTTTTATGACCGTGGAGAAGCTGGAAACCCAAGCTAATTCTTAAAGACCCATGGAAATGCCTGTGGTGCACTTAAAGGAGTGTTGAAGACACAGTCAATAATTCATCAGGTTTTTTTCTCTTCATTTTTTGTAAAAGTCCTCTAGGGAGGGGACACTTCTTGGCCCAAAAATATGCAGATTGTATGTAATAAACTTTTGTAAGGAAACGTAATTTCTTTCAAACGTACTTTACTTTTTTAATATGTTCGATTTTGGTGACCCCAGTCATGTACCATTTGGTGTTAAACAGTGGTGTCTAGTACAGTACATCTGTTTGGTTTGGAAAAAAATTCTTTTTTAAATATAGAACAAAGTTTGATACAGCTTTGTTGAATACTTTTCTTGCATCCCCTATGACTGACTGTTCCAACTGAAAAGAGAGAAAAATATAGTTTAGATACACAACCCACTGGAGAAGTGCAGAGCATTTGTTCTGAAAATATATGAATATGTATTTAATTAGTAAAAACAATTGTCAATACTAGACAGCACCCTCAGAAAGTGGCAAAAAGGAGCAGAAAAGAAAGCATTTATTTTATTGCAAGGTAAACGGAAAATGATTAAACATAAGCTTAAAAGGAAACAAGTTTTTTTTTCATCAGACACCACATGATTTAATGTCAAATGAATCAAACATTTATTTCAAATAGCAAATAAAAAATCAATTACTACTGCATATGACAATGAAAACTCCACTAGGCATTTAAATTAGTCTGCTAAGTGGACAAATAAAGCAATCCAAGGAGATAAACCTACTTTTTCCAACCACTTCTCAGTTGTAACCTTTTTTTCTTTTCCTCTGGGTCCATCTTTTATTATCATTCTGTGCTTTAAATATTTGGTAATCAATTTGAAGTGTATAAGAAAGCATATTAGGGAAAGCATATTATGTTTTTTGCAATATAATCATTGACATATATACAGACTCCAGTAGGATATATTTTGGAGAATGCTGTGTCTGAAAAAAAAAATACTTGGATAAGTGCTAATGAGCATCATTCCAGTTATTTAGCTAATTGGCTCTATTTCTATAGCTCACTAGAGATTATTCTTGTAGGGACTGTGTGCTACCAGTTTTAATCCCCACTTTTTGCTATACCAAACAATTTTTCACTAAATAGACAATTTAGACAATTTTTCTACATTGGAAGGCCTTTCTGCATATTGGCACCTGAATCAAAATGATCCCCAGTGTATACGGTGTGTGTGTTTGCACCATTATGGTGTGCACGGTGTAATGAGGGAGGGTGTTTTACCTCCATGGGTCTAGCAATCGTGCCTAGGACGAACATTCCCTTGCCTGGGAAAAATCAAGTCAAAAGAGTTTAACAGGCAAGTCCTAATAGCACAGTTCTTCTAGCTGTCCATCCCTCTAAAAGTTTTGATGCAAATCTGTTTGGGTTGATGGGTTCTGGGTTTAAAATGCTATTATTTTGCCAGCTCACTAGCAAAACAATACCTGGCATTTAGTTAGTACACTCTGTGCCCTTTCTTAGCAGCTTTAAAAAAGTAGCCAAGAAAGCACAACACACATCAAGTGCTTGGTAGGCAAAAAGCTGACTGATGACTAAATTCTTTTTTCTTTTGAATATTTTATCCATAAAATTTTTCAGAGATGGTTAAACTCAAATCCTTATTTTCCACTAATATTTTAAATAACTTTCTAAAAAAATAGTTTTTAAATTTACTTAGTCACCATGTTGCTAGGAAGACAAAGGCAGGATAGCTAGCCCAACACAGACTGTAGATTCAGACAGAAGGGGACCCTCGTTATCTCCACTTCTGGAAAAACCTTTGAGATCAAAGAAAGAGAGGTGGAATGTATGTTGCTGAAAAAGCAAACTCATAGAAAATATCCACCTGCTGTTGTTTGTAAAACAGCAGAATTGTTACTGTGCAGAGAACTTGCACTAGCAAACCATTGTCTTTCAAAAGGTTAAAATAAATAAAAATAAATTGATGAACCAAAAAGCAAAATGGTTATTTTATAAATTAGTTGAGCATAATTTCCTCTATTTTTTATATAGTTGCTTGCCAATGCAGTTTATTTCAGAGCATTCAAAAAGGCTACAGTCACTGCTGTTGGCATTTTGGTCAGATAACTTTCTGAATACAATAAATGGCTATGCTTTATAAGAAGTATGAAAGTCTGATAAGGAGATAGAGCTGCTTCTAGTTATATCTCAGTCTCTGGTGTCAAGATAAAGAGAGAAATACTGAACATACCATCAGGTAATGTAGTTGTATTGCAGGGACAAAAAGGGGTATGTTTTATATTCAACATGAACAGACTATGTATTTTGCATCTTAAATATATTAATAAACATGTTTTAAATGTTTAAGTACCTATGTATTACCTATTTGTTACTTTGTAGAAGATGTTTCCTTATCATGGCATACTATTTTTAGTTGCAATGGAGAGCTCTTTCCTTTTTCATGTAAAAGATTGTAATAGTGCAGTCTAGCGTCACTGAGGAGACTGTATTTTTGTATAATGCCACAAAACCTGTTTGGAAAAAAATAATTAGAAAGCAACTTTGTTTTGCAGACCAAAAGAAAGATACTGTCATGGCCCATATCAAAATGTTAGATATATTGTATACAATCTGTATATACGCTATATATAACGGTATATACCATGTGGAAGACACAGTAATATAATAGTTCCTGTGTACTGTTCTTGTAACATTAGATCTTTTTAATAAATAATTCTCTTTTTATTGACTTTTATCTTATCTCCTGTCAGCTCCTGAATTGTATTCATAGAGGGCAGAGTGACACAAACGTTTTGGATTCCAGTAGCAACAACCTTTTAATTACATTACTATCAAGAAAAAAATGATGAGTCTGCAACGGTGAATGTGGACAATGCAACCATTAAAAAAAAAAAAAAAAAAAAAAATTGGCATCTTTCTAATATCATATATGCGTTGGTTTCCCTGGGTAGATATTACTTTTAAAATTAAAAAACTGAAAGGTGCAAGAAGGCTGGAACTCTCAACACGGAACTATATGTACTAAAAATTGCAAAATAAGTCTGCACATGATCTTCGGAGATAAAAGCTCTCTGCATTTAAAAAAAATAATCAGGAAAAGAAGTGCTTTGTAAGGAGGACACCAAGGGTAATCCTCTATATAATGAAGTATTACATAGTTTATGGAACCGCTCCGGCATTCTTTCAGGTGTCACTGATACCCCATGGCCATGCAGATGCAAAATCGCAGTGTGCCCATTTCATGCTCAAATGAAAAGTTTAGTTGCTTTGCCTTATATTTGAAATACTTGGTGTGATAATCACAACAAAAAAGCTTTCAAAAATACACATACCCTTTTGGAGGAAAAAAAAATGTAATAATGGATGATCCCATTACAGCAAATATTTTTCTTTTTTCATAGTTTTAGTTGCGTTTTTAATAACCCTCAAACACTTCTTTATGAAATGCGTATTTATAGGGGTAAATGACTTTGCAACTCAGTACAAAGTCAAAAAGCCCATTTTGGAAATAAAAATAGATTGCTACAGTCACCATTTGAACTGAGACTTCAGTTACAAAAAGGGTATGGCTTAAGTAGCATATTATATCAGGATTTGTGTTAAATTAGTTATGAATGTCACAGAAAACTGCAATGATCTGGTTTCGCTGACACGGAGAACCGTGCATATTGAAAATCCACATCCTATCAGAACTTCTACCAAACTGCAACCCACTCCTGCCCTTTTATGGCCATCACCCAGTGCCTCTGAAGATGAAAGACATTTTCCTTCTTAATTACTTCCTATGCTATCAGCAAAACAATGTCAGGGATAAGAGAAAACGAAGAGCATTTTATTACAACAGGTTAGTTGGCTTTAGGCTATTCCAAACAGCCTTGTGAAGCATGTCTACACACAGGCTGCTTCCAGAAATACAGACCCAGAGTTTGCTCAAAGACTTTTCTCTCGGTTCTGGTAAAGACTGACCTGAGCACTGACTTTGCCTTTATTGTGGTACATATTTTTAATACTTTAAACAAGATAACGATAGTGTATACAGAGTAAAGACTCACAAGCCTAGAAGAAAAATCTGTAGAAAATTTCAGTATTCACATTATGTTTTAGCAGGGTCAGTTGCTTAAGCAAACTGGCACAGATGTTTAGAAGTGCAGCTATTCTTCCTTCCTCTGCTCCTTTTCTGCTGTCAGACTAACTAAGCACCCCAATCTGTATAAGAAACCTACCCAGTCATCAGAAGAAACTGATACAAAACTTGTGATGTGTCTTGGTTCATCTTTTACTATGATGAAATAGATATGTCTGGCTAGAGAAAAATACCCTCATTTTGGGTATGTTGGGTTTGTTCTTTTTTTTCCCTTTTAAGCTCAAACTCATCAATTCTAAAAATATATAGAATAAAAACATAAGACAGTCTTCCTGAAAGTAGTTTTCAACATGGATAACAAAAGCAGGCACTATGCCTGTTAATCACAAATAAATGTATTCAGCATATTTTGATTTTCATATAGAAAATAGACGAGAAAATGCATCAATTTCCTTTCAGTAACAGAAAACATGTGAATAAAAAGATACTGAAAGTATCTGAAAGATATCTGGGTCAAAACTTTAGCAAGTACAATTTTACTCTAAGCTGCATTGCTCTGATGCCTGGTGGAGCAAGCATTTCCATTTCATGATGACACCATCTCTTATCTTCTACAAAAGGGACTTTTTAAGGTAGGTTAGTAAAACAGGGTATTCTTCCTGATTTTCCTTTAAAAATTCATCGTGTGGAGAGACTGGCTGACTCAGAAAAGAAGCCTCAATTCATTTGTTTAGTTTTGTATAGCCTAATCCCTTATTTTTGAGTAATATATACATCCAAATCTATCATTATTTTGTAGTCATTCTAGGTGATGACAACATTTTATATGTCTGTTTCTTTAAATTAATAAGTTTCACATGTGCTTTAGGTGAAAAAATTAATGCCCACTCTGCTATGACCATTAATTTATAACACATGGGCTGTCAGATGATCAGTGCAGGTGATGTGTAAACCTAGTATTACTAGGTTCTTTTCTAACTTGGAGAAAACTCAAGAGCAAATTGTTGATGTTTTCTGGTTACACTACATTTATTTTAAGTTTTATTAGGAAAAAAAATAATCCGGGGTACAATGAGCATCTGTCCTGCTCCAGTTACAGAGCTAGCACTTCACCCAACCCTTCATGTCCCTGGGCAGTCCCCTCCTCCTCCCGCTGCCCTGTCCTGAGACAAAGCGTAGAATGGTACATGTGTGTACATGGTCGGGGGAGAGGAGAGACAACAGGCGCAGTTCCCCATGAGAATGACCTGGAGTTCACCCAGCCTTTTGACCTAGTAGTGTTCGCCTTCCAAAAAGCTATCTGAAAGGGTAAGCCTTTTCCCTTCTAAACATACAGGAGAGCAAGCATTTTTCCTCATCTGAGAATGATTGCACTAGATTACCCAAAAAAACTAAGCTAGGTTACCACTGTGTTGGGTTACTATCTGTCAACATCTTCTGACTTTCTCAGGGAAATAGATGATGATCCCACAGCTTTTGAATGGTAAGTGAAAGGAATTTCATCACTACAAGTTTCTCATAAAACAGCATGTGAGTACCCAGAGTACCCACAAAAGAAAATATCAGTCTTAAATGTTCTTCACAAAATCTTTGGCCATTAAATGCAGGAGATAAAGCTAGCAGATTGCTGACAATGTATGATTGCAGCATGAGAAACAGGCTGGCAGTGGAAAAAAATTTCATCAGATTTTTAGATCATAAATGGCTTGAATATTGTGGATATCTGCAAGTTTGCTTTGCAAAATGGTAGTTTTTCCTTTTGGATCATTTTTTATCGGAGTGAAACATTTCTTGAAAGTTTCTGATTTACTAAGAGCTACAACACTGAAAGTCCTTTAGCGCAAGAGATCTGTAGCACATTAAACCTTGGTGTGACAGCACATTGCCAACCATGCTCCATTAGCTCAAGGCATAGCTACTCCCACAACTCTTCGCTCCACCAAGAATATATTTACCTTCATGAACTATGGTGAGGTGGTGAGGCATTTCTGTTCTTAAATGGCTGCTGAACCCTTTCTTACTTCTGGTCAAAGAGTACAGCTGTTAAGGTACTGTAAATATCTTTAAAAGGCGAGAAAATTATGGGGCAGAAAGCCCCAAAAGCCAGTAGTTCTTGTACAGACCAGTAAACAAGCCAAACCCAAAATGAAACTATGTCACTTATACAACCTTCTCCATCCAGATGATNCCTGCACCCCCAGTTTAATTTGTTGATTTTCAGTAGAATAGGATCTGTAGTGCTATAAAACCTTTTCACAAGGCTCTCAGCAAGATGCTATAGAGAAGGAATGCCAGCCAGGAAAAGGGAGCAACAAGATTTCTGTCTGTTTTGTGGCTGATGCTGACAGTTTTACAGAGCTCAGGCGTAAGGTGAGAAATGTCCGGCCAACTTATATCTCCTTTGGACACCTATGTCTCAAAATGATGATGAAACTAAGCCCTTTCAGGTAATTAAATGATGGGTAATGTTGAAGCACTCCAAAAGGACTGCACAAAACAGAGTGAGGGAGGAAAAAGGCAACAAGTACATTTCAGTGCCAATAAATGTGAGGTGAAGAAAATCTAAACTGTGCTTTCATCATGCTGAGTGTGGAACTGTCAGGTGAAAGTCAGGAAAGGGGACTTTGAGCAATCTCAAAGGGAGTCATAAACTCATGGATCACCATATGGCACCTGCTAGGAAGCAGCAGAAGTTGGGAATCTTCAGGAAGGTTATTAAGAGCAAGATAAAACAACACTTTTCTGCAAGAAAAAGTTTTGGTTTTATCATAGTACTGGTACTGTGTGCACTTGAGCTCTCCACAGCTCAAAAAGGACATAATAGAGACAGCGAAGAGAAAGCAAGTAAAATGATCAAGACTATAATCTGGAATATCTGCTGCCTGGGGAGAGGCTAAAAGGACTATGACTTCTCAGTTTGGAGACAAGTGGGCAAAGGATATAAGAAGCTATCACACCCCAACTGTCTCTCCCATTGTTCTCTCCCTGAAATGAACAAAGTACTAAAAAAGTTTGTAGAAGACTGAGTCCCAGATATCCTCCCCCTCCTGTTTGGAAACAATGGAATCCAACTGCTTAAAATTCAAAGTTAGAGATCCCACTTTATCTGTCCAATGAATATTGAACTATTCACACAAAAAGCTCCAAGACTGAAAAATTGTTATTTCAGGATATCCCCTATTTCCAGGGCCAGAGCAATCAAATCTACTCCCAGACACATGATACAAGTCAGAAAGAAAAGATATTTGAGATCTGTGAAATCCTCAGCTGGATTTTTAAATCATTTGTGGTAACAGAAGAAAAAACACGTCTGCCTCTGTTTTACAATGGGACACTCGCAGAAATACATGAAAACTTGTGAATATACCCAGGACAATTAAATCACCCCTCCTACATGGACCTAAAATGTAAGAGCTGGATCTCCAGTATCAAAGCCCAGCATTTCCAACACTATTACCTTTAAATCCTTATTGTTATTTTTCTAATTAATACTGTTTATGCTGTAACATTGTTTTAGTGCTTGGAGGCCATCTTTGTCACCTGCTAATAACTACTCAACTGAAGACTACAAAAGAAAAGCACAAAACTCTAAGGATCTTCCTTTCCCTGTATAGTCTCTTTAGCTAGACACAGACCCTGGGGTGGGGTGGGGAGGGAGGGAGGGGTTAGGCAAGGCAGGAGAGGAAAAGCAAATATCTATTCTTACTGTTTTATGAGTAACAAAAGACCATCAGAGAATGGAGGAAATGAAAATGCAGCATTTTTACTTTCTCTTTTATGCAGCACACACTAAGTGCTGAATGATTTTGGTATAATGTAGAAAAGATGCCAGATTGATGTAGGTTATAATTTTAAAAGTAAGTTTTCTGCTTCTGAGTACACACATACTCACTAATTAACTTGAACAGCAGTTTATAAGACCAGTTTTGACTCTGCCCATTTAATGAGCAAAATCCAATCAACCACCCTGTTAGCGTAAATGGAAAATACATGTCTGCAAGAATGATAAATAACTGATTGCCATAGTGATTAGCATAACGTGCCTCCTGGGAAGCTATTTGGCATTCAGTTCTCACTAGCACTTTTTAAGGATTGGTACAAGTCTTGGTGTGCTTTGCATTGGACTTTCAGCTTGTTTAAACAGGAAGACATCTTGCTAGATCTGATGACTGACATTTCCATTTTAAATTTTTATATTTCTGTTTATAAGAAAATGAATCATATTTTTCAAACTGCTGTGGGTGTTTTCACATAAAACGTATGTTTGGCTCATTCCATTAAAAAAAAATCCAAATTTATTTTTAGTGGTCCCAGATGCTCCAAGAATTATAGCTGAGCTAAACTAGCCTCAGTAAAGCTGTTGCTGACTCACAGTTAAGCAACCTAGTGACTTTGAAGGCTGTATGCTCTACTCTGGAAGTTTTTAGACCCATTGTATAATTAGACTTTCTGGGCTGTAGAGGCATCCAGACATTAAATACATCAGATGATCCCCTGAATTAAAAAAAAAAAGGATGAAAAAGGATGATATTTTGAATATACTTTAAGTAATTTGAAATGCTACTAACAGAGCACACAATATCTACATTTCAAAAATGGGTAATTCAGCTACTCTTTTTAGTTCTTTAGCTCCAGTTCCAATTAGGACTGTGCTTTAGTGTATTGGTCCATATTTTTAACATATTAGCTTCTTCAGTATCAGACAAAATCCCCTTCAGACACAGAATAAATCTAGGAGGCTTCCCAGGAGGCTGTCGTGCCCATCACAGGATTGACTGAACTGTCGGCAAAGATACTCCTGGACTGCAGGATCTGGGGTCACCATCTCAGACTGGGTCAATAGAGCTGCATTGATTGTTTCTTCCATCTTGCATCTGTAGGGGTTCACTTCAGCCCAAAAGCGCTGTGTTGCAAATAAATTCTATTTAAATTCTGTGAGTTAAGATGAAAAACTTGAATTAACTCATTAGGAAAAACAAAGCAACTCATATATTCAACTTCCAGAGAGGCACAGTGAAGACCAGAAGAGAGGGAAATTATCTCTCAAGATAGCATAGATACAGAAGGGCTCAAAAAACAAAGTGCTTGAACTGTTCCCTGAGTTCCTCACAACCAAAAAAACCCCATTCTTCCAAAGCACGCTATTTTACATCTCAGAAACTGCATAATACTCGCTGGGAAAAAAAAAGTTTCGGCAAAGAACAAACTAACTTAAATTTCTTATCTATCTGGTGAATTTGAAATGTTTCTTGGCCATTCTTCCATTATTAAGTATTAATGGAAGAAACACAGGATGTCTCTAAAGATATGTATACATATCTTTAGATATGTAAAGATATTTATACATGTATACATATCTTTATGCGTATACATATAAAGATACGTATAAAATAGATACAGATATGTATAAAACCCAAAAGATTGAAAAAAGAATAAGAGCAAGGCAAAGAATAAAAATTCTTAATGCCCGAAGTTTGAAGTAATATAATTTTCTGCTGCAAAAAAAGAACACTTCTCAGTCTTTAAAAAATAAATCCATGCAGTTTTATGAATAGTTTGGCATGTTTCAGGTCAAACAAATTTTCCAAAGTGTAGTTGCAGAATAGATCTAAAATACTTGTGACCTCTTTTTTCCTTAGCTTATATGAACCTGTAGCTTTTATAGCACTCATCGACCAAAACATTAAGCTGAAATCATTTCTTTGCTCCAATACTCAGTAATAATGTCAGCTTGTCTCACACCTTCAGACAGATGCTTCTCTCTTGGTACTCAAGTTCAAACTGGGCATATTTGCCATTGTATTTTTCAGTTAAGATCTGGACATATTCTAGTTAAAAGGAATTTTCCATTCACTTTTGTAGTGTCTGTATTTCAGCCCAAGGGGTCCCCCATATATTACAGCAGCAAAGAAGCAGGAGTTAAAACTTCTTTTTCTGTGATGTAGCAGTTGTATATAAAATTTGTATTCATTGTCAAGCACACATGCAGGTGTGTGCCCGTGCCTGATGCACCTAAATAAATATCAGTTGACATTGGCATTACAATTTCTTATATCTCCTTGAATTCCTTTAAAACAGCACTGCTTAATGCATGATATTACAGTGCCTAATTAAGCAAGAAGTGACTAGGATAAATGGTGACCTTTTCCAAGTGATTTCCATACATAACATGCTGCCTGAAATGTGAAACTCCAGCTCCTGAATGAAACCTATCAAAAAGAAAGACTGTTCTCCTTTATACTACCATTCTAGAGTGCTGTGTAAACGACTAGGATCTTTAAGGCAAAATCATAGTGTGTGACATTTCATTTTCATAACCTTTTCATTGCATGAAAGTATGTTTTTAATGGTGTAATCCTTGTAAAATATTAATGATTTTGCTGAATGTGACAAAATTTATAAGGCAATATACTCAGCATCATTTATAAGAGTACCTATTATAAGTGCACTCCAGGTATAGAGAGACAATTCTACTGGAAAAGTGAAATATTCAAAAAGATATGTAAAATAAGCTGTGATTTGTGTGTCACTGCATTGTGTTATTAACTTGAAAAATAGTTCTACTTCAAAGGAAATGTCAGTGAGCTCTGTAAAGTTTTCAACTAAGGCCCAATTCTAAGTAACAATGAACCCATTTGAGGCAGAGATGATTTTTCACACAGAAAAAAATTTAAATTGTCTTATACTTAGAGCATCTTTCACACTGACCTTGCAAAGATGCTAAGTATATATCTTATAGCTGGGTGCAAAGACTTCTGATGCATAGGTAACAGCAAACAGGTTTCTAGCATATAAAATCAGTTCAAGAGGAAATTTTCTGGGTTTCCATATCAGGGTAAAGTTAATTTCCATTAAAAAAAAAAGAGAGAGAGATTTATCTTCTTTCCTAATTATTCTCTACTGCTTTGTTTTATTGCTGGCAGATTTAAGAGGGGGAAGTGAGTTACTTGTGACAATGAGAAAAATATGATTCTTCTTAAAGCAGAATCCTGGAAATTCAATGCACAGAGATTTATTTCCTGGTGTTTTTTTACCTTTCCACCTCCCCTTTCAACATGTAGCTTTCTATAACATCAAATTCTGGTAGCACATGGAGAAGGTATGGAGTGTAAAAATTATATTTATTGTATAAAGAACATGAGACTGCAAATTTATGAAAGATTATGAGAAGTTCATTCTGGGCTGTCCTTGGTTGGTATAGTCCTCTGTTTGTAAATAAGTATTACAGGAAGAACTTATTCTTCCCCTTGAGTGAAGTGACCAGCTCAATGTTGAGAGTCAGATGAGCTTACCTTCAGCTATTTCCATATAAGATAACAGAACTGTTATAGTAATATACCCCGCAAAAACACACACAATGGCAGAGGATGGGGGAAGGAAATGTTTCCAGGCAGTCACAGCAGAATGTAAAACCATCCCTTCAGAATTTTGCCATGAAAATGGGGGGAAAAGGTAACATCTTATCTGGGAACTAGCCAAATATGATTATAGCATAATCTGCCTAAAAGTCGGGTATTTTACCTTGTAAGTCTCTAAGTTATCAGGATCACAATCTATTCTTAGAAATCCCAGAGACAATATTGACCGATAAAATAAAGGTCTACTTTAAAATATACAGAGGTTTTTGTGTATCACTTTTGCAAAAGAGAATTTATATGCAATGCAGTTTGAGAGTTTTAGATTAAAAGTATAATGAACATTTATTAATTTCCACAAGTATTGCTGAGTTATTAATATTTACCTCAGAACCTGATGCTCATTAGATCTTAGATGCCTTGAAATGAGTCATGCCAGTCTCATGCTGTTTAATTTAGATGTGCAATCAGACATTTTTTCAATTTGTAATTCCATAGCTTTATGCTTATTCAAATCTTTTATTTAATTTCTGCTGCAATTACTTTTCTTTTCAAGTTAAAAATATTTTAGTTCAATTTAGTACAAACACAAGTTTTTTTTGAAAACATAACTCTTTAAAACTTACAGTTAAGTCAATTCACAGCTCAAAGAAAACTAGATTCAATAATGGTCCTATTTTAAAGTTAAATTGCGTTCCAGACACCTGATATAATGAAACAGAAAGATGTATTATGGCCCTTAGGAAAACCATTGGCAAAATATAGCAATTTTGGACCAAGGCAAGGTGAGAATAGTGACTGAGTGTTCACTTGGGTTAGCAGAAGGACCTGTGAGAGCCAACTCCTCAATTAAAATGATTGTTTTTTTCAGGACATTGAAAGACAACAGGGGATAAATGAAAAGACTAACACATGACCTGTTCATTCAATTTAAAATCTTTATAAATTGCAAAAGAACATTATGGTCATTCTGTCCTTTCATATTAAAGTTACACTAATGTGGAAAAGAAGCTTTCTCTGTTTCAGCTATAACACAACCAACAGATTGCTAAGACTTTTGTGGTCAGTACTCTTTTTCCAAGAGGTGGCCCTCATTATATGACAGAATAGCTTCCACAATAAATTCTGCCTTTGGAAGATGACTTCTACTCTTCCCTCTCCTATCAGGTACTTCACAGTTGTAAAATAAGTGCTTGGACATTTTTTGGGGGTTTGGCTTTGGAGATACGGCACAGTGATATAAGGGAACATAGACTTTATCATGGGATGCTTCCCCAGAAAGTAGGATCCTGCTGTTTGCCCTAATATGGATGGTAACTGAACTTAAAGACCTTCTGGAAACTTACTCTATTGTTTTTCCCTCCACTCAAACACACATCCTGATTCTTATGTTTCCACCCTTTGCTTGTGAACTTCTTCATCTTTGGGAAGTGAACAAATTCAAAACCTAAGGAGATCTAATTTTGCAAGGACTTTTTGCCTTCTCATCATCTAGGTAGAATAGGCTGGCATTTGCTGAAAAAGCCCCTCTACATAAAATGTACTATCCATGACACATTTTTACAAGGGAATTAAGCTTTGTTGCATGACTCTCAATGCTAATAAATCAGACAGGAAGAATTAAGTCCTGATGTTAGGCCCTGCTAATAATCAACAATGAATTAAATCAAGTATTTGTGATAGCAGAAACTGAAAGAGATACCCCAGACAATCCAAGCATTTCAACACACAGTCATTCCTGCACCCTGGCAATTAGGTCACCTCTCTCCAACCTAGCGAATTTTTGGTATAGCCACTGTAACAGAAGAGCCTGTCCTCAGAGTAACTTAGGTGTTAACAAGGATGAGGTAAAAATTGGTTGTATTCTCATTGGCATTCTAGTAAGTTAAGTACGAGGGGACCTGAGAGGAAATGCAATTTGTGATGTTAGATAAAGCGGGCAAGAACATAAAAAGAAGATTCAGTGCTTGGAAGCTAAAATTAAACAAAAACATATTATGTACAAGATATACATTTCTCAAAGAATAAACACTAGAATAATTGCTGTCTCATGGACTTTCCACAAGAGATAAGCTTGCTTAGAACCCTACCAGTAAGTACTTGGGTACAGCCAGAAGTGAAGGTTTCTACACAGGATATTCTGGATCAAATATTATGGCCTGTTCTTTTCAGAAAGTTAAGATTAAATGGCCATGGTATTCTCATCTATTATGAGAACCTGTAATCTGTGTAAGGGGAGAAAAGTTGCAAGAGCCCTATCTTCATGTGCAGATCTCTGAGGTGAGAGAGAAGCCCCAGCAGGTCTCACCACAGCTCTGCCTCACTAACAGGAACAGCAGAGCTGTACTGCACTAGGCCAGGCTTTTGAAAATACAGCTTCAATAATTTCAGCATTTTAGACTGATTTTAAACATTTTCCTACACACTTTCACTTTCTAAATACAGTAGAAGTCTTCTAGTTTTCATAAGCAGTATGCTCTAATTATGTGGGGGAATTTCCCAGAATACTAAAGTGTATGATATGTCCAAGGCTCACTATTTAAGGGATAAAAAAGAGGTTTCTCACTAATGAGAACAGCTGGGAATAATAAAAAACTTATCTCAGGGCAGAAAGTAAGAGAAAAATAACCAGGCATTTTACTCTTCAGGAAGGTTTGCCGGAGCATTTCAAGCCATTTCAGTGCTAACAGGTCTCATTTCCCTGATGTAATTAGTAAAGGAAACAATAATTACCTGCAGGTTCATTAAATAAATCAGCACTGTTACTCATTGTGAAGTTAATGATCAGTAGTGCAGATGATTGTTATGGACACAGTTAGTTCAGTTGTTGCTATTTAGCAGCAACACTTTACTAAAGAGAGTATTACTGTTTTTAAATTTTGTCATTGAAATAGATGATTTTTTTCTAATTCTTCACTTAATAACTGAAAATTATTCTACCTGGAAGTGAGTTTTACAACCTAATTAAGATAAAGCTTTTTCAGAGTACAATAAATTAACTGTCTTATATCTGTTTCTATAAAACAGCTTTTGCTTACATTCGCGTCATGTAACTCGGACCCACCAGTAACATAATGCTAGTAGTTATTGTTGTGAAACTCTCAATTTAATATCACTTAAGGAAATCTGGACCCATCAGAGTATTAGCTTTCTTTGCCAGGACATAGCAAATTCTCACACAGCAATTTCCATTCGAAGCTGGCTGGGAGCCTCTGTCTCATACTGGTCCTGGCTTTGTCATATTCCACCTAGACGGCAATAAAGCAATATACATAGGCATGAAATTCTCAACCTTTTGGAGAACACATCTGAACTGTTCTTACGCTGCTGTACTAGGTTTCCCCAGTATCTCAGGTTCACTTTAATGATTTTGGTCTTTATTTTCAAGATGATTGATCACTTGGGTCCACAGTGTATATATATTTATATTTAAAAATTCATCCAACACTTCTGAAGAAAAATAGTAGTGAACAGCTGTATTTCTCAGGAGGAAAAAAAAATACAAAACAAAGCAACAGCCCCCAGTACAGCTAACCTCATCTTCTCTGTTCTAATTGAACATTTCTCACCTGCCTTCACTAAAATAAACTTAGAGAAGCTCAGTATACACCAATTTTTACGACTCTAAAGTATCAGCACATCATATTTTTTCCTCTTATTCTGTTCCCAGGGTATGTAACATACTGATATATAATAACTACTGGCATTAATCATATAGCGCAGTAGTACTGTTGTTGCGTTTTTAGCAGTCTTCAGCTATCCAAGAAAGATTTCCCCAGCAAGTTCCACCTGTAGGTTTTTTCAAGCATTTTGCAGCTCTCACCTATTTTGTAAAATTTTTTTAATATTCAAAATTAATTACTGGCAGTTCTTTCATTGCATCAAGATGTTTTTATCATTTTTTCCTTCCAGTCAGAATTTACCGGGATTTTGTGACAAAGGAATAAACATGCCAAATGTTGCCTTGGCCACATTTAACTAGAACACAGCAACAGACTTTGTCTTGCCCTTCCAGGAGCAGAAGGCCAAGCAACACCCAGCTGACCAGCAGTCTTGGAGTCAGAGGAAACCTCTCCACTAAATTTGTCTGTTTAATAATTATTCATTTTTATTACACAAGTGTTAAAGAACAACAACAAAAACGTTTCATTTTACAAGGCCTTTGTGTAAACAATAGACTAAGATTCACTACATGTCTAAAGAGTTTGGAAATCAAATAAAAGTTCACAGTCCCAAGTACCACACTTCAAAAGATGAAGGCATTTTCTTTTGGAGCTTGTCTCCAAGTAATGCAAATACCATTTTCATGTAAATTACTAGAAAGTAAAGAAAGAGAATGAATGAAGTGAGCATGTAAGTGTAATATAAACAGTTATCTCTAAAGTGAATGGCTTCAGGCATAAGGAGCTGTTTAAAAACCAAACATAAATCACAAATAAATAGGAGGAAAAAATTTAATTGCCTTTCAGAATTTTTCTCAGTATACTCAGCTGCAAAGAGTCAGGACATCCCAATCCAAGTAAACAAATTACACTGCACATCAAAATAATAACACATCAATTTAAAGCCCACCCTTCATACAGCAGAAGCCCATTTACTAGATTTATGAAAAGGAATATTTCACAAACCCCAGACATTCAACAAATATTAGTTACTCTATTTATTCTCCCTGCATTTTAAGGTTATTCAGCCAGCAGTTGCTAAGGGAACAGCCTTCATTTATTTCAAGTGCTATCAGAACTAGAATACTGCTCTGCAAGAGATAAGTCTGCCAAAAAGTAACATTAGATCTGAATAAATGAGCAAAATATATATGTATGTGTGAGCATACACAAGCTCAGAGGTGAGGGGTAGGTGGCATTAGCTCAAATCAGTTTAAACAGCTTGAGTTTTGTTTAACTACCAAATTTTCTCATCTGTCTCTTACAGAAAATGTATGAGAATATTCTCAAAGAGTTCTCAACCTTTTCTATAAATATCATCAACTGCTACATGTTAGGCCATTGCTAGGGAATGCAGGTCTGTCTTTGTTAAAGAAATAATTTCAACTGGACAAGTTTTGCAAATCAGCAGGTGACAATGATGTGGAAGACGTTCAAAAGGAACACATACAAAAGCCTTGGCTAATGTGAAAGCTACGCTTTTGCAGGATGAGCTTGCCAGCCTTACATCAGAGGGAGAGACAGTCAAACCTCCTACATGTCCCATTGTTGTTAAGCAAAAAAGTTATTCCTCAAGACACATTTTAAATCATGATTATACAATGTTTTTTTCTTCCAACTCCTAGCAGGCTGGAAGTCTTGAAGTAAATTAGAAGACTTGAAATCTCTTCTCTGGATCCTTCACGTCTTCTCCTTGGGACTTGGCATCCCAAGAGGCAGTGAGGATGGCCCCTCAAAGTAGCTCCTATAAACACCTCTTCTGATGAGTAAACTGGGTAAAAGCATGTTTTTTAATGGCTTGCAGAAATCACTGTAGAGGAGAATTTCCCTCTTGAAGAAAGGGCTGCCTTCATCTTCCAGGGAGAACAAGAACCCAGACAAGCCATGCGGATAAACTAAGCCCAACAGGGTGAGTATTAGGACTGTGCCATTCCACAGTGTGCTGGTGTCTTCTAGCCATTTTATTTCAGGAAAGAGTTGTCACAAGCAAAGATGACATCCCTTGCTCTTCTCCTGCAGTGTACAGCAAATAAAATGCACTGAAGCTGATGATACAAGGCAGCCTGTACTACCCCTTTAGTCTCTGAATCCTTTCCTAAGCTCTACGAAGAGCGATTCTGTAGCAGACCCCAGACAACCTAGTAGCTAAATGGTGTTGACATACCCAAATGTAAGCTGTGTTCTTAGCAAAATTTCCTTCCACACAAATCTGTGAGGTTTCTTTCAGACCATGGGTCAAATCTTTACTCACACTGTGCAGGTTCTTCATTTCTGCTAACACTACACCAGCATCTTCTGCAGGTTTCCTGGGACAAGAGTTTGTGCAACAGTGGAAAATATATAGCATACACAAAAATGGTCCATTCTTACTTGCCTTTCTGGAAAACCATAAAGATGCAAATTTTGGGATCCAAAATGGACTCATAAGAAATACTCTCCAGAAGCAGAGTCAGGACCTGTCAGGACCAATCTTGTTCTACTCATTTGGGACCTCAATTTATTTTTCTTATAAAAACAAAATGAAATTGCTGCTCCTAAAGTCTTTTCATCATATTGCAGTGCAATTAGTAATGCCTACTTTTAGTGGGCATGAAAGTCTAAAGAGAAAAAAGTTTGCACATCTGTCAGTGCAGACTACTATGGGACTGACAGAAGGGAAAACATAATATCCCGACACTAAGCTTTGGTTGCACTGTGCAGAATATTCCATCAGACTTTGGAAAATACTTCTAATTTCACTGAAAGATAGGAATGCCATAGGAAGTCCTTGGCTGATGTATTGGAAAAGGGTTTGTTTAAGTTTTATAAATCTTGCCAAGAATTTTAAGACCTCTGCCTCCATACATGAGATATCAGGAAGAACATTATGCAGGTCTCTTCATGTTTACAGTTTGCTTTGAGATATTTCTATGAGAGCAGGTTGGAGTGAGAAAAACAATGCAAAAAAAAAAAAAAAACCCTCACAAATATCTCAAAAAAGCACAATACAAGGAATAATCTATGTATGCATAAATATATCAAGTTTAAGGATGGCGAAAAAAGAATTTCATGAAGTCTGGCATATGTAAACCAGATCAGCCTGAAGCAATTTGCCTGACATTGTGGCAATTTACACTGTTTTGTACAATACTATTACATTATTCATTAAATAGTAGCATTAAATTAACAACTTGAAGCATCACGGGACCATTGCATGGGCATAGAATTACTGCATTAGTGACAGCAGAATAAAAGTCTTGAATTCTCTGTGTTTAAATTGAGCTACCTCCTTGCCTTTTATAATTGTGATTTATTGAATGATCACCAACGCACAGAGGCTTTGCTTGTATTGCCTTCCGTGCTTCATTAGGAAATCCTCTATAGGCACAACAGGTTTTATTATCACTGACAAGGAATGTGATAGCATGCAGATTGCTAGATAAATTCTAGAGTGTCACAGGCACAGAAGATGCTGGAGACTTGACCTGCACCATTGAGAGAGCTGGGAGGGGTTGTCTGACAGGTGCCTTCCTCATTAGACCACGTATGTTGTCATTAAGTTAGGGCTGGCCAGCCCATAGCCTTCTAATGCAACTGTGGAAGGACTGCATTTTGTTCTATTCTGTCAGTATCTTCTATTGCTGAAGCTCCTAGGAACAGCAACAGGGCCACAAACCAAATGACGCAAACTGGTTTTAGCTGCTTTAGGTACTAGGCACAAGATTGGCATGGGAGAACAGCACCAACATGATGTTAGTTACAAAGACTTGAGCATAGTAGTCAAAAGGTACTGTCGTGCCTACTATACTGGTTTGGGACGGGAGAGATATAATTTTCTTCACAGCAACTCATATAGTGCTCTGTTTTGGCTTTGTACTGAAAAGTGTTGTCGATATAGGGATATTTTGTTACTGCTGAGCAGTTCTTACACAGTGCTAAGGCCTCTCCTGCTTCTCACACTGCCCCACCAGTGAGTAGGCTGGGGGTGCACAAGAAGTTAGACACCGAGACAACAAAGGGAGCCTTGTTGTTGGTGTCTACTACAAGTTGCCTATTGATGAAGCCTTCTTACTCCAGCTACATGAGACATTGCACTCACAGGGTCTCATCCTGTTGGGAAACTTCAACCACGCCGACACCTGCTGAAAAAGTAGCGCAATGAGCTGTAGGCAATCCAGAAAACTCTTGGAATGCTTTGAGGATAACTTCTTAAGTCAGGTAATAGCCCCAGCAGAGGAGAGGTGATACTGGACCTGTTGGTGACCAACACAAGTGAGCTAATCGGTGACATCAAGATTGGAGGTAGCCTGGGCTGCAGTGATAGTGCACTGGTGGAGTTCACAGTGCTGAGGGATATGTGAAGAGTAAAGTCAGGACCCTGAATTTCAGGAAATCAAAATTCCAGATCTTCAAGGAGTTAGTCAATAGAACTCCCTGGGAAACTGCCCTCTGGGACAAGGGAGCAGAGTAGAGCTGGCAGATCTTTAAGGACACTTTCCATAGAGTGCAAGAGCTCTCTATCCCCAGGTGTAAGAAATCGGGAAAGGAGGGCAAGAGACAGACGTGGCTGAGTCAAGACCTGCTGGTCAAAGTAAAGGGCAAGAAGGAAATGCACAGGCAGTGGAAGCAGGTACCCTGGGAAGAGTATAGAGACACTGCCCAGTTGTGTAGGGATGAAGCCAGGAAGGCCAAGGCACCTCTGGAGCTGAACTTGGCAAGGGATGTAAAGAATAATAAGAAGGATTTCTACAGGTATGTCACCAGAAAGTGAAGCTCAAAGAAAGTGTACCCCCCCGATGAGCAAGGCTGTCAAACTGGTGACAACGGACATGGAGAAGGCTGAGGTACTCAACAACTTTTTTGCTTTATTCTTCACTGGCAATCTCTCTTCCCACACCTCTTGAGTGGATAGACCACAAGGCAGGGACTGGGGGAGCAAAGTCCCTCCCACTGTAAGAGAAGGTCAGGTTTGCGACCACCTCTTCTTTTAGTGTAGTCTCCTTACAGAGGATAAGAGATTAGACATATGGCTTCTACACACAGACTACAGATATATAAAAGTAATAATTTTAAAATATGAAAATATTACAGACAAATAAATACTGACAAAGAGGTATTCAGTGTTTAATTATTGATAATTTAAAATGTTAAATATTTGATCATTTTAAATAACCATTGACAAGTCCCTATTATGGAGGCATTATTGCTTCTATCTTTAAATGTGAAAAATTCTAGCAAAGAGTTTATTCAAGAAGGCTTAGAGGCAAAATCTGCCTATTTCTTTGAATTTATGCATTTCTACTCTTCATCATAGAAAATCTGTTTCCTTACAAAATGATAGCAACAAAAAGTCCCTAGTGTTAAGGTTAGAAAGGTCACCAATCAGTTATTAACCAAATGGTCTCTGCCCTAGAAAATTAATTTAAAATTTATGTAAAGCTAAATTAAGGAGAATCCATATGGAAGATGGTCATATATATTTAAATAATGGTGAGGTATCATATTGCTTAATGTTTCTTTATCTGTGGCTAACTGTAATAAAATAGTTGCCTGTGAATCACCATGGATCAAATAAAACACTGTAGTAGTATTATAACCATTGCTTCGTCTGATTCCACTTTTACATTACCTTATCATTCCTGTCTAAACTACAGTCAAGTGCTATTATTCAACTCAAACCAAAAAAACTGCAATCTTTTGTTTTGCCTAGTGGATACCCCAGCTCTGGTTTTCTGTAGGGAATTCAGCAAAGAAAGTTGAGTCTATTCAATAAAAATTTAAAGGAAGAATTGGAAAATCCCAATATACCATAACTGTTTCACAGCATTAAGCCATGGCTTGGGAAATATATTCTTCTTGCCCTCAACAATAACCTGTGGTCTATTTGTGTTCAGTTTTTTCTGTACACTGTAAATGGCTTTGGTGTCAGAAATTAATTAGGTCTACTGTCCAAGCAGACAATCATCTTCCATCACCTATACAAGACAAATATGTCCCCTGCAGTAGTAAAGCATGAACAAACTAAGAAAAAAAAACCCAGAAAACAACCAAACCCAAAATAATTACAAATATAGACTAACTCTTTCTCACAGGAGCCAGAACTAAAAATCAATTATATCAAATATGGTCATAAAAATGCATGATGTACCTGCATTGTGCAGTCTTGATGTTTCTGTTGTCAATGAGATGCATTCCATGGACAGCACATCTGTAAAAAGACAAGTTAGTAGCATTCATATGCTTTGCTGTATTATGCGTTGTTCTTATATAAACATTTGTACTGTGCAATTTAATCCATTTGTCTTCTTGTTCCATTTAAATTGCTCAGATTAATAGAATTTTGCTTAATCCCTAACTTTCGGGACACAACTGTTTAAAAATGTAAAATACTTTCAAAACATGAAAATATGTTTTGCAACAATTTACAATATAGTAAAAGCTGTTGAGAGCCACTCTTACAGGTATGTGTGGGTTCCCAATGTTCCTCTTTTCATCCACACCAAAAAAATATAGCAAGACAAAAAATCCATTCATAAAGCTGATTCTCTGCTATTTAAAAATCATAAACTGAGCAAATGAGTTGTATTAAAATAGAATTAAAATTGAAGTTTTGTATCATTTCCAGAGCTAATATAGAAAGTGGGGACTTCCTTACTATTCAAATTGATTCTGTGTTAAGCACTCTGACATGACTACCATTTTGCTCCATTTGCATCGATGTTCTTTGAGAGGTGGATCTTTGTCTACTATTAAAAATACTGAAAACACCAATTGCAGTTCATCAGGCAGATGAATAAGCATCAGATCTTGATGTCTGCCTGGCTAGACACAATTACACTTCTATTTTTCACACTCTGGATTCTATT
This sequence comes from Arenaria interpres, assembly GCA_013399435.1. Taxonomy (NCBI): domain Eukaryota; kingdom Metazoa; phylum Chordata; class Aves; order Charadriiformes; family Scolopacidae; genus Arenaria; species Arenaria interpres. The sequence goes on from VXAK01017599.1 coordinate 89,734, forward strand.
TACAACACTGTAATTTAAATAATTCATATCAAAATCGTTTTACTGTTATTGTTTAGAATTGACATTTCACTTGCTCTGAGGCTTCTTTTGGGCTTCGAGTCTTATTTTGCTTCATAGTATCAAAGCAGATATAAAGGCATATCTTTAGATCCAGATCATCTGTATTTCATGCATAATATGTGCACTATAACCCATAGAAATTAGCCACCAGCATGACAACCTAGACCTCCTTATTTATGATCTTAACAGTATATCTACATTAGCATGTTAATCTGGATTGGGAATGCACTTCTCAAAATAATCTCCTGATCATGCTAATTAAATGCTCTTCAATTCTCACTGTGAAGGAATCTCAAAGTTCACAAATTAAACTCCCTTCAGATATAACTGAATCAGAATTTTCACTTCAGGACTGACCCAAATATGGTCCCTACACTAAAACAGGCCATGTGGCCAGATTAGAGGTAGTCCAAAGTAAAAAAACCTAACTTTCTACAGACTAATCTTTGCCCTGTGAGCTCATTCAGCAGAATTAACTTCCTCTTTGCCTGCTTTTTCATCAGGCTTCCAGGACACTCACTCCCGGTTATAAGGCTATTTCAGGAGGCATAAAGAACTCTGATTTACTACATCCCATCGAATTAGAGTCAGATTCGTCTCTGTTCAGGATGAAAACAGGCCCTTCCCTTTTCCAAGCAGGCATGCTCAGTGTCCATTGGTGTCATTTTCAACTACAGCATGAACACTTTTCAGGTTTTAGGGGGTTTCAGGTAAACTATAAGATTGTTCTCACAATTTAAGAGGAAGGACTGCTCCACAGTGCAACGACCTTCAAAACAGCCAGTATAGAAATACATTGAAATATATCATATTTTGTTTGCAAAGGCTGCAGTAGCAATAGTTGGTCCATGCCATAGAAGTGCTAGCTGCTGTTTTGAAGAGGTATTTAAGTTGATATGTAAGGGGAAGTAGGGAAAACATATATGTAATTTAGGCTGTTATTGTACTCATAATTAAAGAGAGAAGATCTAATTGCCGCACATATGAACAGCATATACAATTACCTATAATCACTTTTCAATCAATCTTTCCAACACCAGGAACATAGAACTAAAATTCAGCTGGCTCTGTGTTATTCTAATAAACCTCTGCTGTATTTTCCTGTTTTCTGTGATAATATTTTGTTGTTTAATTTCATAGAAAACAACATGAAGCCAATTGCTGTCAGTGCAAAGAGCACTAAACATTCAGCTTCATTGTTGTGCTTTGTGATGATACATTTCCAAATCCCATATAATAGCTCCATGGAAATAGTGCCTTATCAGATGTAGCAAATGCCAGAGGGACTAGAGCTGATACTGAGAGAGAAAAAAGAAACGTCTCTGGTGGACGGAAACAGATGAAACAAGAGCTGATACACTAAGTCCTAAAATAAAGTCAAAATGGCATGCAGAAGCATCCAGGCACACACAAGTGTGAAATGAAAGACATTGACTAAGCAGGCTTTGGAAGAAAGTATCAAAAAAAAAAACTCTGCCATGTAGACACCCATACAAGGTACAGCCTTATATGTCTGAAACACTGAAGAATGGAAACAGATCGACCAGACAAATATGTGACAGTGAAAAGAGCCGCTTATATATACACACACACCAAAGAGCAAAAAGCTCTTGTTTCATATTTAAAATAAGGATGTCCTTATTATACATTGATGTTTGTGAAGCCCTGATGTGTGTCCTTTGAAAGTGTGACCCCCATGGGCTACCACCATCTTACAGATAAATTGACTTCTTTATTCCAATATTTAAACCTGTCATTTTGAACTGAAGGTCTAGGTTCAGTTCTAATCGATAACTATCACATGAATGCTTCAGCTATTCATGGGTAAAATAATTGAATCTTTAACCTTATTTCTACGTCACAGATTTAATCAGTTGCTGTTCAGATGTCCAAGGCCATTATATGCAGCAATGTTTTTTTAATATGATTTTCTAACACAGCATTTACACATCACTACCCATTCAGCAACACACACCACCACACGCAGCAAAAAAAAAAAAAA
>VXAK01017599.1:97869-123017 GCA_013399435.1 Arenaria interpres
TGGAGCATCTCCCTTATGAAGAAAGACTGAGAGAGCTGGGACTCTTTAGTCTGGAGAAGAGAAGGCTGAGGGGAGACCTTATCAATGTTTATAAGTATCTCAAGGGTGGGTTGAAGGAGGAGGGAGCCAGACTCTTTTCAGCGGTTGCCAGTGACAGGACGAGGGGCAACAAGCGCAAGTTGGAACATAAAAGGTTCCACTCAAATATGAGAAAAAACTTCTTCACAGAGAGGGTGACAGAGCCCTGGAACAGGCTGCCCAGGGAGGTTGTGGAGTCCCCTTCTTTGGAGATTTTCAAGACCCGCCTGGATGCAGTCCTGAGTAACATGCTCTAACATGCTCTAGGCAATCCTGTTTTAGCACGGGAGTTGCACTAGATGATCTTTATGGTCCCTTCCAACTCTAAAAATTCAGTGAAAATTCAGTGAAATTATAAATTGTGCTGTCTGCTGATAGTTACATACCTCTGAATAAAGAATTGAAAAGCTGAAGTCCTTTGAAATGTAAATCCTGGGAAGTTGTCAGTGAGACTGATGCCCTAATTCCAATCACGTGTTGTAGCATCGTAGCTTTACTAACACTGATCTGCTTCCATTTGTGAGGTCCTGCTCATGTCTGGTCAACTTAGAATACTTTACTAATCAACCTTTCCTCTCTCTTTACCCTCATGCTTGTATGTAGGTCTTTGTATTTCTTACATGTTTGATGAAAAATAATTGACATTCATTTAAAGTGGTTCTAACAGGAGTTACACTTTCTGGCCTGAAACAGCTGCTGGGCATTTAGAAAACAGAAAGAAATATATCATGTTCACAACATATCACACTCACACGGTATGAAGATTTCTCAGTGTTACTGTCAGACAAGAAAGAAGACTTTCTGAGTAAAACCAGGGAAAGCCAGTGAGAGATAAGCACTTCACACCTGCTGTGTTCCTCTGAACATATTTTGAGAATTTTCCATGAAGCTAAATTCAGCCTTGATGAAAATGCCTGGAGTTCTGCCTACTTTAGTCTGTTAACACTAAGGTGAATTTGTTTCAGTGTTTTGAAAACTAAACAAACAAAATTCAGCAGCTTCATGTTTAAAATAATACCGTAGTTTTTAGACAACAACCCATTGAAGGTGCAGCAAACCTCTATCGCCTCGGGGGCTGGAAGAGATTACATTTCAGGGAAGCATGCTTTCTTCAAACTTGTTTGCAAAAGAGGAAAAAGTGATCTCTGGTACTCTCCACAGGCACTGGTGCCTCCAAGCTCCTCTGCACCCTGACACATAAAAGGAAGAGCTTCTCCATCTCCACCCCACTGAACAGTATAAAAATTGTAACAGATTTTTCTGTGAGACCTCTGTCCACACTTATGGAATAAATATGCAAGTACAAATAAAACCTTTCATGTGCCACATCCAGATATATATCCAGGCAGGCATCTCAGCGATATACATTGATATACATCTGCATCAACTGCACAAATCTTTAGCAGAAGAAAAATGACTGCCAGAAAAGCATCATTCTCCAGAAGAAACTATTTTGCAAAAGCCACACAGACAAATATAGGGGGAAAAGCCCACAGATTTCCAAATAAAATGCAATACTCAGTTCTCATAACTCTGACATCCTCACAGACATGCAGACTGCCCTTTGCAAAGAAGTATCACCATCTGTGTGGGCATTACCCAACTACCTAGTTTTGCAAAAGTCAAAACTCAAGAGGAAAATCTTGATTCTTTCTCTGTTGTGTCAGGATATAATGAAATGATGAGGCAAGGTTGTTGTTTTCTGCAGAGAGCTAGTTGTTTTCTGTTAAGTTCTAGGGAGCGCAGAGTCTTTTCTGTGATGCTGTGAAAGGCACAGGTGCTCACAAAGGAATGTGCACACTGGCAGGCCCTGCATTTTTTATTGGGGTAGAGGGAGAAAAGTAAGAATAGAAGGAATAATGAAGTATGCCTTGCAGCTACACACGCTGTATCTCTTGCACAAAATTCTCCTGCTGTTGGAATTAAAAAGTGAGAAAGTAATAATATTTTCTCTTCCTGACCATGATAAAATCTTTGTATACTAGAGAGGAACCTTGAGACTGAAGGCATCACTCACAGGCTTTTGCAGATGAAATGAAAGCACATGATATGAAAATGCGGTCGGGGTTCACATTAGTTTCACATTTGCAAACAATCTGGGTTTACAAGGATTCCAGTTACTACTAGGTCAGTTCAGTGCATTCCTGAGAAGTTTAAGTACTTGGGTACAACTTGTAAGACTCCACAAACCACACTGAATCATCTGCCACATGACAGAAAGCATCCCAGAATAGGAAAACCATATTAATGTGGTATTTTCCAAAATAACTTTCTATTAAAATAGAAATATCACAGCATAAGTTTACTGAAATTAAAACTTTTTATTTAAGAAAGAAATTCCTTAGCAATAATTGGATCGTAAGCTAAACTTGTGATTTTCAATAGCAGAACAGTCAAAACTTCAATACATATTGAATGAAAACTTTAATACATGTCGAATATAAACTTAAATTAATTTATACTATTGCATTCCCTGCAATACAATCTATACTTGCATCAGCCTGTAAATCAGCCTGATAGTTAGGAATGACATCAGTTGTCTCCCTGTGAATTTAACTTCAAACAAGGACACAAAAGCAAGCATATTACAAGTCTTTGATGTAGACCTGCCTACGAGCCCTCATCTGCAAGCCCGTAATCTGTGACAGTTTGTCCTGTCAGACAACCCTTTCAGAAAACCAGTCCATTTTATATTTTAATGCTTGAAAGTTATAGATCAATCATCCTGTAAAAAAATCAGAGTATCCAGAATGTACCTGGAAAGAGATTTAAAGATAATTTGTCTATGTTTTACATCAGAGCCACTGAACACTAGCAAAAGAAAATTAGTACATTTATCTTGGTTTCATTGCCCAGAAATAAGAGGGTGGAATAGCTCATTATTTGCAATGTTTTTAAAGTTCACTGTAAGCGTAGCTAATATTACTGCATGAAATCTAAGATATCACTAGTTTTTTCACTATCCTATAAATAGCTGTTTTACTATAAGCTTAATTGTCAAACTAGGGTGGTCCAATTACAGTGATTAGTAGACCTTAAGTACTCATACTGGAAATGTTAATATTTTAATACCCCAAACTCAAAACTGCTCCGGGAGTACCAAATTTATGTTTGTTACATCTCCACTGAAGTCAGGGTATGAGATGGCTTCCTTCCAGGAATCCCACAGAACTGCTTCACAGCTAAATTAGGCCTTAATGGTTCATGGTCACTGACCAACTCATTTTTACTCTTCCACAAAGCCAATTTTCTCACAGCTGCCGATTTTCTCACAGCATTTGAGGCAAGGATCTCATGCTCTTACTGGCAAGGTCTAGCAGACTTCAGCAGGTGAAGCTGGTTTGTGTTCAGATGCTAAGACTGTGAACTGGAAGAGCTGAATCCATTCAGTTCACTGCCCTTCTCTGTAGATAGTCTCCTCTGGCAGAAAAGCAAGCTAGATAACTGTAGTTGTAGCATTTTAAATCAACACACCTATTCCTGTTCTAGATCAATTATCAGATATTGCATTACTGCCTTGAAAAAATGTTTAAACAGTTGCTGAGACACAGTTGTCATAACGTTCATACAAGCAATATCTGTGAGTTTATACAGAATTAAGACTACGTCTTAATGAATTATTCCCTGTTTTTGCATTGAGGCAGTAGTTCTTTCTTTTATAGCTCTGTTTTTGTATCCATTGAATGTATTAGAAATCATTGGTTTCCCTTTTATACAGGCATATCACAGTAACCAAAACCAACTGCTTAGTCTGGGAACTTTAGACTTTCTGGCAGACCTCCTTCCCCCCTGATAACAGACAATGGCATGGATTGGAATGTAAAGGATTAGAAACAAAACACCCTTTGGACCTCTGAAGAGAACTGCCTGACTTCTTACCCAGCCTGCTGCAGAATGCTAAGAAAGCTTTGACTTGCGATGAAATAGGAGATCTGAAGGAAAGTCTGATGGACAATTCCTACCGGATAGGGGACCTACAAAACAGGCTGCAAAGCAGAGAAGAAATATTGTTGAGCAAGGAGACAAAGACCAGAGGCTATTTTAAAGAGTATGTGAATAGGAGCACTTGAGTTGCCATTGTCTATTAACACAGCACAGAATCATAGAATTATATGAAGGAATAGTACAGAGTAGTAAAGAATTATTTAACTGTTCATGGGAAATCAGCTATGTGTAAGAAAACAGAGTAAGAATATCATTAACTAAGTAGTGATGAGGCTGTGAACTTTTTCATCAACAAGGCCAGTTACCAGACAGTAGCTTACTAAAGTAATACTTCCATTTGGTCTGAAGAACTGCAGCAGATATTTTGCTTAAATAAAAACTTTAAATTAGGCTTTTCATCAGAAGGTCATGTGGATGCATATTAAAATTCCACTTAAGTGATTGAAACAGTTCTATACATTATCAGATTTACTTTATGGACATATTAAACACTTCGGGTCATTTCATTGTTCGCAATCGTCTTATGACTTTTCATGGAAGTAAACTGATTGATTTCCCAAAATTACAAAATGCAAAATGCTCTTAGAATGATAGCCAGCTATGCTTCAGAGCAGCAAAGTTGTTCAGGCCTGTTCCAGTGATATTCCATTATTTTGCTGAATGGCCTGTTCCAGAAAAGGTAACCATGACTAAGGAAGTGAGGTAACTAAAACCAGGCCGGTGGGACCAGGACCAGGGTGGTAACCAGTAGCAGGGCAAGAAATCAGTACGATTTGTAGCATATGGCTCTCTGCTTATCTATTTTTACATGCTTGTTCTATATGATTCAAAGACATTTAGAAGTGCTACTGAAAACAAACTTCATGTCTATTTTGTATATTTACTATGATGTCATTTTTCAGCTAACAAAAATGAAGCACATGGATGTAATAATTTAAAACTGACACACGTATGCATATTTAGGCATCGTTTAAGTAGCTGAATTTGGGACCAACAAACACATTTCAAAGTCAGCCTTTATTTAGCTATGTACACCCAAGAATTTGGACCAGAAGTGACTTAACTACGGTCACCTTGAGACTTCACAGTAGGGCAAAGAGTAAACCCATGTTTTCAAGTGCTGATTGTTAACTATCAGACAAAGTAGTCTGCTGCAGCCCACAAGGTAAATATCTAGGTCTCACAAATGAATTCACGGCATAGTCAGCTTTCCACCCACACAGAGAAATATATACATATGCATTTGCATTGTAGACACTTTTCTTTTTCTGCTTCTTTGTATTTACACACCGAAGAAGTGAACATAATAGTTTGTTGTTTCCTTTATTTATAGCCTTCAAGAGCAGCTGAAGTCCAAAGCTACCATGCTCATGCCCTATCAATCTTGTTGAAAGGTACAGAGTGTATTGTAGATTTAAGAAAGCAATGATGCAGCATGTTGACTGATTTGAGATTCGGTGTCTCAAGGGACTTACACCAGTCCTTTGGAAAGTAAAGATGGATGACTAACAGAAATGAGAAGACAAGTTGAACAACCTCCTGCCAGTTCACTGATTAGAAAGAGATAATTAAAGTGGTTTTTGCCATAGATTTGGCCTTGTAGGAATCAGCAGACCAAGTGCCGAATTGATCTCAAATCAATGACAGAAAAAGGCATTGTGAAGGATGAGGAAACAATTTGAAATGGACCTTCTGTGGTAGACTGACAAAAATAAGATAGTATCAATAGTTTAGAGGACAGCCAGGACTCGTCAGAACTGCAGCTTATGCTCAACAAATCCTGTGGTACAAATAAGTTTTTTCAGTTGGTTTATGCAAACAGTCTCATTTACAGCATGACATTATTTTCATCAGAGTCTGTTTTTTTTCTGTTAAATTCAGTGCAATTTTACACTTTGGTTTTTTCACGTCATGGTTTAACCCCAGCCAGCAGCTAGGACCACGCAGCCGCTTGCTCACTCCCCCCAGTTGGGACTGGGCGAGAAAAGTCACAGCATGATATAAAGACAGTTCAAAAAGTAAAGCAAAAGTCATGCATGCAAGCAAAGCAAAACAAGGCATTCATTAACAACTTTTCATCAGCAGGCAGGGGTTCATCCATCCCCCAGAAAGCAGGGCTCTACCACATGTAATGGTTACCTGAGGAGACAAACACCAAAGCTTCGAATGTCTCCCCCTTCTTCTTTCCTCAGCTTCTTATACTGATCGTGACATCGTAGGGTATGGATCAGTTGGGGTCCGCTGTCGCAGCTCGGCCTCCTCACAACTTTTTGTGCATCCCCAGCCTACTCATTGGCAGGGCGATGTGAGGAGCAGACAAAGCCTTGAATGTTTAGCAACAACCAAAAATATTAGTGCACTATTAACAGTCTTTTTTTTCCCAAATCTGAAACATAGCACTACACCAGCTGCTGGCAAGAAAGTTAACTCCATCCCAGCTGAAACCATGACATCACGGATTTATATTTTCTTCCTTTTTTGTTGGCAACATCTTCCTATCTAGGATTGCATCTTGGAGTAGTCATTTCTGGAGGTATTTAACAGATGGATACATGTGGTGCTTGGTGAAGGTTTTTGTCAGTGTTAGGTTGATAGTTGAACTCGATGATCTGAAAGGTCCCTTCCAACCGAGACAATTCTATCATTCTGTGATTCTCTCACAACAATAGAAGTAATCTTCTGTTTTGCCAAAATCAATATTGTTCTTTCCTTGTGCAGAATTTTGAAGACACTCAAACCTTAACACAGGTTCTGTGTCTCCAACGCCCAGAACAGAACATGAACCTTTAACCCTGCCTTGGATCAAAGAGATTGCTTCCTTTGGCTTATCCACAAAAATCTCCCCTGTTTAATTGTTATATCATATTCAAAGAGACGGTCATATCTCGTCTGTGGTGGGTTAAGCTTCACCAAGAGTCAAATACGCACCCAGCTGGTCACTCACTCCCCCTCCTCAAATAACAAGGGAACAAAATGGGGCAAAAAGGCTCAGGGGTCAAGATAAAGACAGGGAGATTGCTTATCAGTTAACCACACAGGCAAAACAGACACAACTTGGGGAAAATTAATTTAATTTATTGCCAATTAAAATAGATTTGGATAGTGAGAAACTAAGACAAAATTAAAACAATACCTTCCCCCACCCTTTTTTCCCAGGCTCAACTTCACTTCTTCACTCCTGACTCCTCAACCAGCACCTACACTGTTAATATGCCTCACCATGGTCTTCACCACAGGCTCCAGGGGAATATCTGTTCTGGTGCCTGGAGCACCTCCTCCCTCTCCTCCCTCACTGACCCTGGTGTCTGCATGGTTTTTTCTTTCTCATTTTTTTGCACCCGTCATGCCAACACGCTATGTCTTGCTTTTTCTTACATAAACATTTTAGCTGAAGAGTGTAAGCCAACATTTCCTGTACCTCAGCTTAAAATCCTAAATCATAGGCATGCTTAGCTAATAGTTAAATCACCTTCACTGGCTTAGTAACCTGCCTGCTGAGATACTATGACCTCTTCTTTCTGTTTATTCTTAAAAATAATGTGTATGCATTTTCCTGCTCTGCCCTCCTAAGCTCTTGATTCTCATTACTTAGAAAAAATAGCAAAGACATAACTAAGAGCTAGAACAATACTTACTCCTTACCTCTCTTTACCTCTCCTTACTAGGTAAGGAGATGGAGATGCTATTTAACCCAAAATATTTATTTAGTAGCACAGCAAACAACTGAAGAATATTCATAATTTTCTTTGGTTACAAAACATGATGAAACAGTATTATCAGCTGTAAAAATGTAATTTTTAAATGCTGTCTGTAAGAAAGTATACATATCTGAAAGTTGCATTCCTCAGACACACCAAATTGGTGCTTCCTTATTGTAGACACTGAAAGCTATAGAGATAATTTTCTAGACTCCCCTTACAGTCAATGGAGGAAAAAAAAAAGGAGGATACGATCTCCTGCTACAGTAGATGAATAAAATTAGCCAGGTGTCTTTAAAGGTGCTTATTCCCTTGTTTTGAATATAGTGTCTGGATATTTGGATACAGATGTTTAGTCTTTAGATGTCTAAATATTTGTGTTGAGCTTAGTGATGTGAACCCCACCTTGTGACTCTTCCTTGAAAAACAATACCTCAGCTTCAGACTTCACTAACCATTTGTTAAAATTATAGCTCAAGTGAAAGATAATAGAATTTCCTCTGCAAGGAAAAAAATGAATGATTTGTGATTAAATAGTAAAAAAAAAAATTAAACGTGAAAAGGAGGTGAAGATCTGATGTTTGACATTCAGATAAAATCAGAACATCGGTAATGTATACTGTAGCTTCCTAATGGAAGCCAATTCATGTTAGTAGATCTTTGCCCTTAGTTTAAGAGTTACTACCACTGAAATAAATGGGCCATGCTAGTGCTCACTCCCTTAAGATTAGTCTAGTTCCTTGGGTCATGTATGAATGATGAATTCCTAACACTGAACTTGAGTATCACCAGTTTTAAGAAATGCTTTACACTGTTCATACATAAATAAAGTAAAACACACTTTCACATTCTCAAATAATTTTAAGTGACTTGGGAATATTTATCACGAATCTTCCACCAAACTTGGTATAGAATACATAATGTTACAGTCTCTGAATGTGATCTAGGACTATTCAAACAACATGCCTTTCAGCAAAGGAAAATCACTTTTCACGTCAAGGGAAGTCTTTCTGTTCCGTCCTTCGTATAGTGATGTTCAGGGTAGTAACATGCAAATACTCTTAGAAAGGAACCTGCTCCTATAAGTTCAACTAAAAATATTTTCTCAGCAGTTTTAGCACTATAAAAGTAGGATAGGAGACAGTAAAAATTAAATCATCAGTATGATCAAAGTACCAGCTATTTTTTCCCCCAAAGAACTTTCTTTCAAGTAGAGTTACAACAATTTGCTTTATAAGCAACATATTTGTCTAAATTTGTCCTCTGTATTTCTAAAACAGCCTTTAAAATGGTACTTTCACATTGTTTAGCAGTAAAAGTGTGACTTTCTGCAGGAGCACTGTAACTTCATGAATATCAATCACAAACAAAAGGCCTTACCTCGAGCATCAACACTTAGATGTTTAGAAGCTTGTATGAAATTAAATTGTAATGAATTGATAAGTCAAGTTTACAACAAACTGATATAAAAATGATAGAAAAGCTGTAATTTTTTTAAACTCTCATATTTTTGGTATACTTAGTAACTTTCATGGTAAATGCAAATAGATGAAAAAAGGGAGAAATCCTGCAATGGCTGACTATCTACAGAGATCATCCAAAGCAGCTTGTTTCTTCCATGGAATATATCAGCTCCTGAATTCTGTCATCAAACTGTCACCACGATGGGTTCAGAGCTGATGTCCAAAGGTAGCCATGCACTCAGGAGTATCCCATTGAAGTCACTAACACACTGTGCATCCTGTGATGCTATGCAAGCGCACGTGCCCATTCAGTCATAACCTACTCATTTACCTTGTTCCCATTATTGCTACATCTGAGCATGTAACAGCCTTTCATGTATCTATATCCACTTTATGAGCTTGGACAACACTGTTACCTCACTATACAGATGAGGAACAGGCAGACATACACAGTGGTAGAGCTCAATTCCAAACATGTAACTTATTGGACCATACCAAGTTCAGAGCAGCTTTCATAGATACCTATTTGTTTTGCGTTTGGCTTCATGTTGACATAAGGTTGGAGATGCTGTGAGAAGAATTTCTACAGGATGATTGCAAGCAAGAAAGACTCCTGTTATGACCCCTATTATGAAATGGTTTCTAAACATCATGCAGGTCATTAAATGGCAAAAATTACTCATATATTTAGGGCATAATGTACAAAATTTCACTAAAAGATGGAAGCATAATTTTAAGTTTAAAATTATATTGGAGAGGATATTAGGTTATATATTCAGAAAAATATCACATTACAAGCAGAGGAATGAAATGTTATGGTATTGATAGGTCTTCTCCATTTCCAGGTGTCTCGTTTACTATCCAATTTTGCTGTCAGTGTCTCATTTCTTTTCTTTTTTTTCCCCCTGATTCCTGTCTCTTTCTTTTATATGGCTCTCTTTCATATTTCTTAGTAACTTCAGTTGCTTCTTTCCTCCCCCACCAGTCAATTTTATCATCAGACCATTGCAGTGTAGCTGTATTCCCCCCTTCTAAACCTTGCTTATAAAAAATGTTTCTGTGCTTGTAAGAAATGAAGAGTAAATATTACTGACTTTGAAACAAGTGTCACTGGCACAAAAGATAAGAACAAGGAAACTTTGCAGATGCTATCAACAGCTTACAAAGAATATCAGAGAATTCCAGTATGGACACATCCTGTGTTGAAAGGAGGAGAAAAACAAAACAGTTGCTCTGATGCAAATCAAAGGTAAAGAGTACTGAGAAATAAAAAAAATAATAACGGGAAACAGTCAGTGAGTTTCTAGCTGTCTGATAAATTGTGTTCAATATATAATTTGAAAATAAATTATAAAATATTGAAGGGAGTAAACAACTTTGTAAAAAGTGGAAAGACTATGCTGCTAAGCTTTACTGAAATCACATCTAAGCTCGGTTCCTTTGTAATAAAACTAGCTATGGTTACAGCTTCAGTCCCTGTGTCTGAGAAGAAAAATGGCACTGTTAATAAAGTGAAAAGAAAGATTAATTAGGATACTGGTGACAGCAGTGTTAGCATCAATATATGATTCAAAAGGTTATCTTGACAAATGTACAACAGCATAAAGACAATTATTTGTCCATACCAGAGGAACAACTTTATTCAGAACTACTCAAACACTTATGCTTAACTCCTTCTATATCACCCCAAAAAAGATACCTGAGCACCCATTTAGCTTTGTTTGTATCCCTTAAATTCATAAAATTAAGGAAGAAGGGAAAATGCAAAGTAGCCTAACCACTAGTGGATTTCTTGCATCAAACCCAGCGTTTTCACCGAAACTCAAGCTTTTGTTTTAGAAAGATATCCGATATTGATCTGAAGATTATGAGGGGCAGAGCACTCCCTCATCCCTAGGTGTTTCAATGATTAATCGTCCTTACTCATTTCAAGTCAGGATTTGTCTGTACCTAGCTTCCAGCTGTGGGATTTTGTTACACTTCTAGTTTACAGATTAAAGATACTACCACTGACAGCTATCTTTTTTTTTTTCCCTATATATTTATTTATAGGCTATCAAGACACATTTTAACTTTTCCTTCAACAACTTATAGAGGCAAAGGTATAATTTTATGTTAATCAGGTGCTTCAACATTTATTTTAACAATGATGCTTTCCTAGAATGACTGTTGAATTTTGTAAAAAAAATTATAAACAGTGAATCAATCACGAACACAATTCTCCACACCAATAATTGCATTCTAAACATGGAAAGAGAAGCTTAGCACCTGTCAGATACACAATCATAGGTTTCCTTGGGAACTAGGCTGTTAGCTGTTGTAATAGACAATCCTTTTTTTTTCCCTCCTCCAGGTAATTTGAAAGGGAATTAATATTTTCAGGGAAATCAGGAAGGAGAAGGAAGAGAAGGAAGAAGTCATTCCAGAACAGGGCGCAGAAAATGTGTTTTTTCAGGAAGAGCAAAAGTTTTGATACCAATTTATATATTTAGTTATTATGCCATTATCTATGCCATAATTAAGAAGCCTAACAGTAATATAGCTGCTTATTCTGAGAATCATATACATACTCTGGGTAAACACAGCTTCCTCCCCAGAAGAACTTAAAAAGTACAAAGCACAGTATATAAAATAGGCTTAACATTTTACCTACATCTAGTAAAGACTATCAGCTCCTGACTGACCAGGCCCCTCAAGGAGGCCATGAAGCACTCCCCTGACCTTTTTGCAATGCTAAAGCAGAAGCATCCATCGCCTGTATGTTACAAAGAACAGCATCAGGAAAGAAAGACAGCGAGCTTTGGTCTGAGATGAGGAAAATATATTTTGCTATTTTACGTATACAGAACTGTACTTAACGGGGTTAATTTTCTTTGTAGTACTTGCCATGTTTATGATTCATGATGAAAACAGCGTTGATCACATAGGGCTGTGTTGGTTACTGCTGAGCAGTGCTTACACATTATCAAGGCCTTTTATGCTCGCTCCTCACATCACACCACCAGCAAGTAGGCTAAGGTGCACAGGGAGTTGGGAGGGGACATAGCTGAGACAGCTGACCCCAACTGACCAAAGGGATACTCCATGCCACTTGACATCATGCTCAGCAATTAAAAGCTGGGGGAAGAAGAAGAAGGAGTGGACATTTGGAGTGGTGGCATTTCTCTTCCCAAGTGAGCATTATGTGTGACGGAGCCCTGCTTTCCTGGAAACGGCTGAACACCTGCCTGCTGATGGGAAGCAGTGAATGAATTCCTCATTTTGCTCTGCTTGCACGTGCGGCTTTTACTTTACCTTTTAAACTACCTTTAGTTTAGATTAGACTAAGGTCTATTTTGGGGTCAGGATACAATACTGCATTTCTATTCTCTCCTGTCTAGCAAAGGCTGCTATTACTCTTTATCTGGTATTACAGAAAACAGAGAAGTAATACTGAAGGGTGATATATATTTTCATTGGATTGAAATCGCAATGTATTCTTGATTAGAATTATTACTAAAGTATTATATATATGTGTATATATATTTTAAAACTCTTATTTAAAATATTATTTATAATTCTGTTTCACTAATTAAATAGGAGAAACAGGATAAAATATCTACTATAGGCACAGTCACTAGAAGCTTACTGAGTCACTATTTTTGAATTTAAAAAAAACAATTAAATCAATCAGGCCACTTCCTGTTAAATGTATTCTGCTAATGCTCTAGCTTCAGCCGACTTTTTTCGTGGTGACAAAGTCCAAGAAGGTGGTAGTGAGAAGTGAGAAGTTCTCTCTTGAAAAGAATGAGAACTGCAGATTCTGAATTTTTCGCTTTATACCTCAGGGATATGAAAACACATTTCAGCTTGAAGTAACTATGTAACATCTGTATAGAGTGAGGTTGAACTTGATATAAAAAATTCATGCATGTTCTTGAGGGTAAAAAATGAAGCCTTAAGATTTATTAAATGATTTACAGATGTAACAAAGATGTGTAGACCTTCAGAAGGAGCAGAAGCAATACCACGCTGAATTAAAGAAATGATCCATCTAACTGGTATCCTAACTCGAGCACATAACAGTATTGGTAATTTCACAGGAAAATCTGTAACAAATTTTTCTTTATTAAACAATTACTGAATTTTTGAGAAAACTATCCGTTACAGAACTTTCTCTCTCTCCACCAGGTGTACTTAAGAAGTGGTACACATATTAAGGGTAACTAATACTTCAGTTCATTATGGCACAGAGCAGTGACTTTCTGCTGTTACTGCCACTAACTTACCAGTTAATCTTAGTGCTGAATGCTCTACTCAGTTTGTTACCAGGCTCTTTGTTGTTCTTATTTGTTTGCCTGTAAATTCTTAAATCTTACATTCATTTCCCAGTCACCAAAATTTATGAGGGAGAAGTTATAAACTCAAAAAAGAAAAATGTCTTTCAAATTTGTTCCCTTGATGACTTCTATTTATTTCAAAATACAGTTTAACAGACTTATCATGACTACATGCATCAGCTTTCAAATTGCCATCAAAAAATACAACAAAAAAACTTGCACAACCAACAACATAAAAGCAAGAACGACATACAATTTCTTTATTTGAGTGCCTGTTTGAACTCAAGACAGGATAGATTTCATGTATTTTAATCATCTGTTTCATCCGATGAAAAATGAAAGCAATAGGCCAGTTACTGGGATCTCTAATATCAGCAAGAACAAAGGCATGTTTCTCTTCTCTGCTTTTACCCATCCTACCATCCTTTGTCTAACTTGTCACCTCCTGGAGGCATTCTAAATGTTGGATGCACAAAAGAACTTCCCATAATTTGTCCTACAATTCCCTGAAACCCACTATATTCTTCCTTTCATGCTGTTCCAGCCCTTAATAACACAACCCATTTTACTGTTTGCTCCACATGCCCAAACATTGTTACGAGACCCAATGGCTAACAAGATTGCTTTGTCACTGTTAACCTGAGCTAAGGCTATATTAGCCTAGAAGATATCTGATAATACAACAGTCATGTAGAACAGCAATTTGATAGCCCATCTGCGTAGATGGTTAATTGCACCTACACAGACTGTGTTAGTGTTGGTAGAATACCATTATTACCCTGGTATATTGTCTATTATTAGGAAGCTGAGTGCACAATCAAGAACACAGCATGCTAAACATATATTTATTCTAACTGTGAGTCACAATGTAGAAAGCAAGCAAATACCAACAACAACAAAAAGCAATTCACAAGATGCATGTAAACCCTGGAGCTTATATTTCCAAAACGAAGTTATTTCTTATTTCTGTTTTAATAGGAAGATATGGTACTCTACTATATACTAGTAATGATTTTATATATTGGATTTGGTTAGAAAAGGAGCATTTGTATGGCTTTCATTCTAACTTAGGTACTATTTTAAATGAAAATTTTAATAGCTTTGCCCCAGCGGGGCAATGCAGTCTACTGAAAATAGCTTCAGTGATAATGCATAGAATCTAAAGATTTTTCTGAAAACCAGTAGGAGGTAATGCAGTCTGCCTGACTTAGGTGTTTCTCTTTATTTGACATCTACTTCTAGACCAAGTTCAACGTCTACTGCTTTCATCAGTGAAAAGCCTGAATGAATCCCAGTTGCAGGCAACGGCAGCAACATCCTGCTAGAAAAGCAGTCTAACTACCGTGACTGTGCATTGGACACAATGACATTCCCGAGTAACTCGATCAATAGATAAATGACAGGCCACTGGGCAGGACTTCTTCTGCCATCAAAGGACTAATGAAGGTTTGTACAAGACACCTGTAGCATTGCAGACATGGAAGCACCCAGTTATAGGTTCATTAGAATGTATGATATTAATTGAAAATACAGGTCACGTTGGAATTTGAAGGTACTTAGCACACAGGTAAAGTAATAAGCCTTTAAAAGCAAGCAATAAAGATGTGGCAGAAGATAATAAGCAAGAGAAAAATGCTAAAGAGACAGATATGTCCTGGATTGGGAGTGTTTTAGTCTGGGCTACTATGCAGGTAGCCCCACACTATGACAGCACTAGGAAAACAGTCTTACATTAACTACTTGCCCTTTACATCCAATAAAGGGACAAGCATTACAAAGCTAATCTTGAATTCCATGTTAAAGTTCAATGAGTACTTTTTAACTTTGGAGCAATCAATATAATATCGAACAGCTGGTAAAGTATTCCAGGGCCAACCCTGGAATAAACAGGTTGAAGTGCCAGGATCTACACATTCCTGGCTTCTTTTAGTGCAGCACCAGAGTTCAAGGCTTCTGGTCTTCAGAGAAGAAATTGGAGAAATATATCCATACTACTGTCTGAACATAAAGACATAAGATCAACAAAGATGATGAAACACAAGCAAGAATTCACACAGATGTGTAACTACTGCGTTCGATCTGGTAGCTAGAAGTTCAATGAGCTGCTTATTACACACTGGCTTTTTTCTCCCCACCCAGTGCTTAGCATATAGCCTGCCAAGTCTGTAAACTGTTATATGGAATGGGAAAACGGGCAGCCTATTTTCTACATAGAAATCCAGGCAATCATTTTTTTTTTATCTAGCTATTATCTAAAGAAAGGATCTCTCAACTTCCCTGGAGCAAATTTATCTACATCAAAATCTGTGGAATGCCATGCAGACAAAGTGTTAAACCTATAGAATGCTCTACATTATTGTGTCCAGACATATTTAGTGTGGGTAACTGTTGGGTGATAATTGAGAAAAGATCCCTGAAAATCAACTCCTAGGAAAACAACCTGTGTATTGATATCCCCAGCATTGTTTTCATTATCGGCTCTGCCATGAGCACTCTTTATGCAAAACAATTTTTGAACTATGCAATAGAACACAGCCAAAGTCTACGCCAATGCTCTATAAGTTATATCTAACTAAGAAAACCCTCATATTATGATTCCCATATATTTTTAGAGCTTTAAGACTTAATAATGTCATCTCGCATTTGAGTATGGTGCTTATCTTGGATGTTGAGTTATGAAATGCTGAGGTGTAATGCATAATCAAGGCCTTCCGAGTGAATAATGTCACAAAGGTCCATGAATATAATTAACCTGCTTGAAAAAGGCAGAGAAATTAGGATTAAGGATATATAAAACATAAATCCAGTTATTTAGTCACAGATTTTACAGGGAAGGTGAATATTTTAAAATAATGCTTTAATCTTGATGTTGACAGTAGATAAAATTAAGCAAGTGATTCATTTTTACCTCGTACATGTTACTGTTATAACACCTATAAAATGTGTGCACTCTTGAACTGCTATATAAATCCAATCTCATTCTTATAGTTTACAGATAGTAATACTTGTTTCAGAATTTTATAACTACCTTCAGATAAGAGAACTATTGTCACAGCACCTGCTATACACATTTCACACTCTATTCATGGCATTTCAGAGTCAACAATATCTGAGTGGATTATATTCTTTTGCATATAAAAGTCATCATTGGCATTGATTACACTACCCTTTATTTCCTCTAGTGCAGGACTATCATTCTTTTGAAGTAATTATATTTTCAAAGTTGAGGTATGCACACTCGATGCAATTTATACGATGTTTCTTCTACACTGAGCCTGAGCAATACAAAAAAATAAAAATACCATAGAAAAATACCTCTGCTACTCTTCAACAAAAGTAGGAGGCACTTTTTTTTTTTATGTTATCAAAACTGTATTTGTAAATGTTATAATGGTTAACAACGTTTTTTTAAAAATTAGGATATGCCAGAATTAATGTTGTTATTAGCAGTCCTAATTCAGCCCATTTATGTACATGCATTCTTTTGGGTCAGACCTCCATACAGCACTTTTTTTCTCCCAACCTTTATCAGTGATTACTTAATGAATTGTTCTTGAATAATTTGTGTATATATACTACCTTGCTATATTGCTGTAGATGATTCAAGCCTTGCTCTGAAAAAAAGTAATTATTTACTGTCAAATGCTTTTCTAGTTCTTAATTATACTACATAGAGTTCTTTATTAATAAAACTACATTTTCATAATGTCATTTGAAGAGGATAAAGGGAATTATCCTATTTTATAAATGGAGAAATTGGGCACAGAAAAATGAAGAAGGCCCTACTTTGGGAATTTTTCACATGCCTTATCTATCAGCAGAAAACACATTAGGTTGAGTTTAAGATGCTCAAGGAACAGCTGCCTACTTTCAGGTGTGACAGTTTTTTAATAGTCCGAAGGTACTCTATCTGGGCAGCCAGAAAATAAAGAATGCAAGTAGAGAAAGAAGTGGATGAAGTAACTTCTAACATCATGTAGAAAAGACTGTGGAAATAGAAGGTATCAGATGCAAATCTTTAGGACAGGATTCCAGAATCTTACCAGTGATTATGTGAATCCTCATAAACAGAAGAGGGTCAGGGACTGATCTCTGGCCCTGCCAGTGGCACAGTCTGGCTACATCGTATTTGAGACTAGGTCTCCTCTGAGCCCCTTATGGGGTCCCTGTGATCAGAAGACATTATTTTTATTGTTGGGGGGTGTCAATTCAAAACATCTGAAATTATGTGAAAGTTGTGTGACAACCGATCAAGTTAATGTTTCTATATGACAAAAGAGAGGCTATGTACTGATTACAATGGAGTATGGCATAAGGCAGCAAGACAATCTAGGAACATACAGCCTGATGGGATAGTAGTGGAGGATTACATAAAGCAGAAGGAACTAAATCTGGATCAGTCGTATCCATGCTTCCTACCAGGAGCGGTCCCTAGCACACATTGTTTCAGTGACTAGGCACTTGATCAGACTTTCTACCTATGCTGCTCAGGGTAAGAGTCCAGTCTTCATGACCAGGTGGCACCAGCGAGTTTAGGCTCACAGTGGGCAACCCGTTCCACTGCTGCATCAATCTCCTAGAGATTTTTTTCTTCCCTGAAGTTCACTCTTAACTTCTTAAACCACAATTCAGAGCCATTTCTGTTTGTCACATCATTTGGCACAATCAAGAATTTTTTTTCTGTCATTCTTGTAGCTACATTTCCAATAGCAGGAGGCAGATAGTAGATTGTTTTTGAGCCTCCTTTTCACCACAGCAAAGGGGCACAGATGTTTTCATCATTCATTCTTTTCATCAGAGGGGCTCTAGGCACAAGCCATCTGCTAAATCTCTCCAGTTTCTACATATGACTTTTGCACCTTGAGTCCAGAACTGGACATGGCATTGATGATTAAAACATGTGGGATAACATTTTTCAGTCCACTGAACTTGTCTTTTTCTAACATAACCCAGTGAATTTGCATTTGCAAGGAGTATACAATGCAACTGTGCACAGATCCATTGCAGTTTGAGTCTACACTTCTGACTAGTCCATCTAGAGCAGCACTGTCTTGGAGAGTGCTAGTCTGAGTAATTTAGAATAGTTATCTGGCAATTTGATCTCACTTGGGAGTTATTGCAGAGGAAGGGTATTTATCATAATGAACAGTTCCTCACTGACACAGAAAAAAAAAAAGCTTATAAGAACTTTGTTCTTATTTGTATGCTAAAGAGCAGAATTATTTTTAACAATATCCAGCTGCTCCTGTTATTTCCAAAGGGGAGTGTTGAGTAGGTATTTATTTACTTCAAGACACAGTTTATTTAGCTCTACTCCCAACTGTATTTGTTCTGAGCATTTTTTGAATTTCTGAGACATTCACAAGTCTGTTACTCTGTTTGCCAGCCCTTTTGAAAAGGTTGGTATAAATTATGAGATTAAATCACGTATTTCTGAATTTTACCTCAAAAACACTGCTAATTAAACAATTCCCTCTGACATCTCATTCTTCTCTGATGTTTGGCTGAGTGTTTATTACCACTATATGAATGCAAAAGGTTGTTATTTTGAAAGTTTGAAGTAGAATAGAAAAGACTTAGTTTTTCCTCTTTATTATCTTCACTATGTTAAAAAAGGCTTTTTGTCTTTGTACTATCCCAAAAAATAAAGAAAAAATATCCTTTTAGATTAAAACACTCTCACACTGAGCTTAATAGAACAATATATCTATTTGCTTTTAGTATCCTGAATACATTTTTATGTGTTATGCTGTTATGCATGAAAAATGTTATAACTTCAGACCAGAAAATAGTATACTTATCTCACTGTGCTTTATGTTATATAATTGATCCAAACACAAAAGCATTGGGTCTTTTCACAGAAACAGACAAATGATTTAACTTTTTAATTAAACTTTAAAGCTTTTAATTAAATGCCTAAATTGCAAAGAACTATTTCAGTTTAAACTGTCTTTAGATTGCTGGATATGTATTTTCCTATTGCATCTCCTCTGACCTGGAAAGTAAAAAAGAGCAATAAATCACATTCTCAC
Source organism: Arenaria interpres (assembly GCA_013399435.1). Taxonomy (NCBI): domain Eukaryota; kingdom Metazoa; phylum Chordata; class Aves; order Charadriiformes; family Scolopacidae; genus Arenaria; species Arenaria interpres. The sequence goes on from VXAK01017599.1 coordinate 117,405, forward strand.
TTCTTAATTGGTACCATTAACACTTCTTTAATTATCCAGGCAGACAAGCACTGATTGTGCAAATGCTGCAGGTAAAACAGAATCTGATGCTTTTAAACCCAATTCTGTCACTAATGTATTTCAAGTGCTTTTAAAGTACCCACCAGCTGAATAACTTCATTTCCTTCTTTCCTACACTATTGTCGTAAACAGTTCCAACGCATTTCCAAGTGAAGCAACATGGCCCCAGCAGATGAAGCACAATTTAAATGCATTCTGTAGTCCGTTTTCATCTGACATTAATCTGAGGTGACCTTGAGGACACAGCGTTCATTCTTTACACACTGAACACTTCTCTACCTTTTTTATATAAACTCTTCGATACAATGCGCATTTCCACGTCTGTGCCCAGAACTTCATGTTTGTGACTCCGATGAGGGATTCTAGACACCACTGCTGTGTTAGAAATAATAAAATAAAGATAACTACATCAATACCTAGATCTCTTCAGAAAGTTTCTTTTGTGTAGGGGCAAAGAACATCACTGTTACTAATTAACAGAGTGGCATGGACAACTACACCTAACTGCAGAAATCAAATATATCAATAATCAAATATCAAATATCTCCACCCAATTTCTTTTCTCTTTTGCATCTCAACTATGAAGGCCGCTACCTATCCATCCCTTTTCTTTTTATATCTTTCTCTGTTCACCAATGCTGTAGACTATCAGAGGTCTGTTACAAGTGCTTTATATTGCGTAAGCACCAGCCGTGGTATCAAATGTCTGTCCCCCAGATATGGACTTGGTGGATGGAGGTAGGATGGGGAAGCAAGAGCAGGGCTGCTCTGTGAAGGAGAGCAACCCAGAAGCTGAGGGTCACACCTGTGTTTTCAATGACCAGGACACAGTCCCGCAAGACCTGAGCTGGGCCTCGTGGTGACAATAAGAGGTTTCTTCACCAATGCAGTGCACTTCAGACACAATCAAGCACTAAATGTGGCCCAGAGTTCATGTGGAAAGTCCAGTCAGAAAAAGCAGCAGACTGGGACAGAGAAAGACCTAGAGACAAGGCTTTGACATGTGTCCAAGGTCCATGCAGACAGAATACCTGTGCCACAGGGACATGGTCTGTGCAGGATGCTGGGCTGTTTATAGCATCAATCCAAGGCCTCTTCAGAAGACCAGCCACTGTCTCAGGAAATACAGTACGTCCCCACTGTATCCTCACTTTGCAATTTATAAAATGCAATCCCATTCTTTCCAATGGGTTTTCATCATAAATTCCTGCTGCAGCCGATGCCAAAGGAAAAGGAGGACATCAGGAAAAGTGAGAAATATATCTCAATTCTCTTCTGATTTTGTAAAGGCTACGCAATGTTGACTGTGCTTGCTCCATCTCAGCTACCATAGATAGATTTAAGCAAAGACTGTAAAATCTGTACCTAGCAGAAGCCTCTTCAGCACTGGATGCCTGAAACAATCATTCAGGTTCCCTTTCTATTTTAGTAATCATCTCGAACTTTTAATGAAGCGATAAATATGACAATAGAACTATAAAATATAGTAAGAATAGAGACATGCTAATGCATACAGTTTAAATTGCTTTGTTTTCTTTACGAGAAAAAAAGTATAGCTACAAAGCTAAAAGGAATTTGGTCAACTTTTTTTATGCAGAGCACCTGATACAACCTAAACTTTTCTTGCTTCAAGCACATCCTTCAGGAAGCTGCCAGAATGTGTTACTTGTCAGATTAAGAGTGAAGCAAATGAAATTATTACAATTTCTCAGTCTCTTTCTCTGCCATTTATCTATAGAGATTTTTAAAAATTCTTTCTTTCATTCCCTAACGCAAAATGTCAGCTAAGCATAAAATGTCAATGTGGTACAGGCCTTACTTCATATCTATTAAATCAATGGAGCTATTTCAATACCATTTAGTGTAAAATCAGGATATCACCTAAGAACCTAAAAAAATTGTGAAGCCTAAAATTCAAGCTTATGTTACTGTAGCATAAAAATTATCATACATTTCTTATCACACCCTCAAGTTTGTATTTCTATTGTGATAACAGCTACTTTATGCTATTCTACCATTTATTTGAAAAAACAGATGAGATTAAAATTCACTACAAAGTAAAATAAAATCACTAAGATAAGGCAAAAGTCAATCCAAAATAAAATTTACTTTTTTATTCTAGTATTTTAGGAGTGTCTTGTATTTCATTACCAATTTGATGTTAAATTTGCTCCGGTGAATAACACCATTATATAATGCTGGCACAAATTAGCCACTCTTAGAGGGGAAGAGGACATGGCATGGTTTCAGAGGAATCTCAAAGAATTCAGAGGAATCTCAAAAGTGTCCAATGTTGTGGAATCCATCACGTCCCTGGGGAGACTATTCCAATGGGTATTTGTACTCATTGTGAAAAATTTTTCTCTTGTGTCCAATCTGAATGTTCCCAGGAGAACTTGTACCCATTATCCATCATCTTTTCCATGTGACTTCTTGTAAAAAGGGAGTCTCCATCGTCTTTGTAGCCACCCTTTAAATTACTGGGACATGGTGATAAGGTCTCCCCTAAGTCTTCTTTTCTCAAGCCTAAACGAACCCAATTTCCTCAGCCTTTCCTCATGGCAGGCTTCCCAGCTCTTTGATCACTTTGTGGTCCTTCTCTGGAGGCCCTCTAGCCTGCCCATATCTTTTTTGTATAGCGAGGACCAAAACTGAACACAGGGTTCCAGGTGTGGCCTGACAAGCACTGAGCAGGATAATGATTTCTTTACCTCTGCTGGTGATGCTCTTGTTGATGCAATGATTCCAATGAATTCTTGGAAAGTTTTAAAAAAACAAACCGCCAAACCCAACAAAATACTATCTCTGATGTTAATGAAAAAACTGATGATAGAAGAAGGTGAACAGGATGGCTTAAGGAGGAAAGGATCAACTCTAATGCCAGTCAGCATGATTTTATGGAAGAAAAAACTTTTCAGGCAAAACTGATTTCATCCTTTGGGGCAATTGCAAGGTTGGTTCATAAATGTAGTTTTATAGAACACAATAGACATTTAGAAGGTATTTGATTTAGGATATGCTATCCTGTTTTAAAAATTAGCAGAATATTTACAGTATTGGTAAACATAATTGTATTAAAACATGGATTTTATATATATTTTTTAAAAAACTGCCACACTTTAAAAACTATTTGAAATGCTAAATTGAAGGGGAACGGAGTATTTTGTGGTAAAGTACAAGACGGGTTGTGTTTATCCAAATTCTATACAACATTTTCAGCAATTATTTTGAAATAAATCACTCCTGACTATGAAATTTGGAAACACAAAGATCACCAGAATGATAAAGACAAGGCCATGCACTCACACTTCTATGTATAACTGAGTACCACTTATAAGGGATCTCAGTTCTGAAACCCAAACAAATCTCACCAGTGCCATTTATCCATAGTATAAATTCAGTTCTGTCTCAGAATGTGGCAGCAGGCTTCCAAAACTGGGAAGATGAGATTTAGAGACAGAAAAAGAGCTGGCTTTCACCTCTACAGGCAACACAGGCAGGATCTTGAGGCAGCTGTTCACATCTACCCTTTTATCCATACATCTCTATGCCCCACATCTGTTCTCCAGAAAATGTCTCTGTATCATTTAAAGGCTTAAATACCAATTGTGAACCCATTCAACTGAATCTAAAAAAGGCGAAGGGATGTAAAGCAGGTAGGAACAGTTTGCAACATTTCCCGGAGCGTTGCCTGTATCTTCTTTCCTTAACTATTAATATTCTCCTTTTTTTAATGGATGAAAGAGAGGTTCAAAAGATCAGTCATATCCAGAAGGCAGTCAGATTAACTCTTACAGTTACTTCACATTTGTTTATCATCATTCTACACATGCAAGAAGCAGGACTATAGATAGAAACTTTGTATACTCTTAGAATAGTGAGTATATTGTGGTTGGACTCGATGATCTCAGAGGTCCCTTCCAACCATGACGATTCTGTGATTATGTGATATTCATATTTTTGAAAATAGTTGTTTATAAGCTAGTAAAAACACACACGTTTACTTCAAATTTAAGGCAACACATACTGGCAAACAGTTCTGGCACCCATTGGCACTCTTCCTGGGACATGCAAATCTAAAGTACATGGCAAGGATATTTGGACAATCCGATTTTTATGCCATCAGAACTCATCCTGAAGGAATTTCTAAACCACAGTTTAAAACAGGTTTGAAGGCTGTAATACTGAAAGACACAGTGATTGTTATCTAATCAAACATTGGAAAATAAAGCTAAATAAGGCTAAAAAATGCTAACAGGGTAACCCATTCTGATTAGTGTTGTAAAGGCAGAAAAAAACATTTTCAGCAAAAGATATACTGTGCTATTGTACAGAACTTGGCAGGATGCTAGGCAAAAGGAGAGAGAGAGTTTAAAATAAAAAAGAAACAGGAAACTGATTCATTCAATAAAGACTTCCTTCATATTGTAGGGGGCTGGACTGTAATATTTGAGTTCCCCAATAATGCAATTTGTGATCATTTAGATTTCTGCTGTGATCATTTTGAAATGTTACCCTTAGCAACACTAATAAAAAGGTCACTTCTATTTCTGGTTTGCTGTGGCTTTACGCACTGCAGGTATTTTCATTGTAAGAGTAAATATCTCAGTAGTAATCATTCCATGGGTTCTGATTCCCTTAACCTTTAATGGAACATGACTGCAGATTGAGAACAATGATTTGCTCTTTACAGTTTTTGCTAACTTAATCAAGTAACTAGGGGGAATCTGGACTTCTGTATGAAGAACATTATGTCCAAGGAAGGTACCATGAAGTCATCCCATCCATTAGGACACAAACCATAAAATAGTTAGGTCATAGCATAATGGCAAATGTAAAAGGAGGAAGATCACACCCTGAACAATGATTTCAATTAATGTGCTGATTTACTCAATATCTCAGGATATTTACATTAATCAGGACCAAAGTAGTCCTTAGTGAATGTTGATGGTCCTCAGTCTTGTCTTTGAATATTACACTGCTAAATGAGATCTATCTGTTTCTTCAACCGTACAGCAACCAGTAAGTTCATAGCAAGCCAAATTTTACAAACTGATTCTGTCAGAGTCTATGATCACAGATATCTTGAGGCTTATCTACCTTTGAGAAAGAACACAGACTTTTGAAAACAAAAAGCTTTTGAAGGCCTATGTTCTATGGATCAAACAGGCTCGTACCAACAGTTGTTGGTAGTGAATACTAAAGTTCTTTAATTACAAGTACTAATTAATTGTGATCTTTTGTATAAACTACTCCCATTTCACCTGCAATTAATATCTTCTTTTAGTCTTAAAAAACAATTATTCAAACTGAATCCATATTTTTGTTAATGATAATTGCAATACTGTGCAACAAATCTGACTGATAAAGATTTCTGTCTTACGTCCTGATGATTTAGTTGTTAAAATCTGTTTCTTCAAGCACAACAGAATCTGCTGAAAAGAGAAAAGAATTCAGGTTAGTCACTACTTAAACAAAAATTCCAAAACCAGTAAACTGATGAAGACCTTGGGTCTCTACAAGAATTTCTGATGAAAGGTATCTTTTTAATTT
>VXAK01017601.1:0-12446 GCA_013399435.1 Arenaria interpres
CAAGAAAGATAGTTCCTAAAATACCTGGGGTGTGTCATGCCCCATTTCACTTGCAGAAGGCAAAAACTGCACACACAGTCACCGTACACATCAATGAGTGGTTTTTTTTCCATTGTACGACGCAAATCAGTTTTCCTCTTCCTTACTAAATTGTCTAGATTTTAAACAGATGAAGACTAATGAAAATCAATACACACTTGCAATTTTTACATGTATTTTTGGTTAACTCTCATTAATATTTTATGAAACTCAAAATCTATTCCTGGGTACCCAAGAATAGTCTACACTCTTTTGAATAACTTGCCTCAGTTAATTAGAATACACTGAACTCAGCACTTTTATTCATGAACACAGTCATCGGTCTGGTTTTAGTTTTGGAGATCATTTGTTTGTTACAATTCTGTCAGATCCATTCATCTGTGATCAAGAAAACCCATCTGTCTGGATGGATAGATATGATGGTACACACATATATCTCTCAAGGCCCATATGCGTGCAGTATACACAGCGCAGATCAGGGACTGACTTGCTGTTAATTCATAACATACAATTGCTGAGTCCAAGCCCAGGTAGGATAAAGAATAGAAAGCAAATGAGAATATGATACTACTGCACCTTATGTAACTCCTTTTTTCAGCCACCACATTCAATCTTATATCTCTTCTTCCTACACTGTGGGTCTTATTCTCAATTAGTAGGGAATTCCAAATTAACTTGAAGGGATTTCTTTAGGAGAGTTGGTGGGAAACCATAATTAAAAGTTTGTACTGGTTTGGAAATACCATCAAAATCTTGATTTAAAAGAAAGCCAAATTTACATTAAATATGTAAGATATTGGAAGTAGACTAGGTGGACGTGGTCCTGTTGGTCTGTTTGGTGAAAAGTTTCTCCCATGGATAGACTTAGCTACTGATAGCTGTATTATTCTTCCGAGTGACTTTGCACCAGTAGGAGCAAGGGTCCATTACCTGGCCTTGCACTATGTGTAATACAGATACTGGGAGGGAAGGAAATGCCAGAGATACCTGGCATTTTTCCTAAAGGAGAGGAAAAGTTTTGTCACATATGTCAGCCAATGCCTTTTGAACTTGTGGTCTTGAGCACCTGTGATACCATGACACCTTTTCTGGGAGTGGAGAATGTTAGCTCCAGTGACTTGGCCAACTTTCAACAAGGGTGATTATACTCTGCCAGCAAAATTTCCCTTGGAACTGCAGTTGGAGCAGTTATTTTTTACTTCCTCTTCCTAAAAACAGTGTTTTTCTTTTTCTGGAATGGAAGAGTTGTTGTGTTGTGTTCCGCCCCAGAGATGGTTGCATGTCAGTGGTCGTTGAATTGATCTTTAGGTGCATACAGCTGGCAACATGCTTGGAGTCCCTTCTGGAATAGAAGGCATCTTGTAAGTACAGAAGAGTCTCAAGAAGGTAGCACAAGATGAGATGTTATACACCAAAACTCTGACTCATTTCTTGCTCTTTCAATTTGAGTAGACCAGCCTTTGAATCGGATTAACATGAAAACGTATTTTGGCCCTGAATAGTTAGTACAATTACTACAAAAAAATACAGCTTTTTCCTTCTGGGACATAGGGTGCTACACATCACTTCGTAAAAATATGTCAATTCAGTGTACCTATCTGCCTTCCCTCTGGTTCTCACAAATACACATACTACAAATTAAACAAGAATGACCTCCTTGATTTAAGAAACAGGCTTGGTGGGTGGTGATTTTTAAAGTAGCTTAACACAAAACACACAACAGAACTATGAAAAATGCTCTGGTTACACTGTTTGGTACTTAATGGTTTGGATCAATCCCAAAGCCAAGCCACTGAAAAAATCCTCCCACTCTAAGGGCTATGCAAGGTGACAACGCCTCCTCTCAGAAACATAAACTTTACTCACATGGTTTAGCCTGCCAATTGTTCTCATCTAGTAAATCACATATTCTTCGAATGAGTTTTGGAACTAGCAGGGGGAGGAGGTGTGAGAACTTAAACTGTGTGGCTGATGAGGGAAGAGCTGGCTCTTTGACCAACAGGCTGAGCACACAATAGAGTAAATACCCTTTCAATATTTTCTTCATTTCAGCAAGCAGCACCAGGAAAAATCATTTTCCAATTAGTCAGCAGGTTTCAGCATCATTAGCTTCTATATCAGATTTGCTACCATTCAAAAATGCATCAGGAGACAAAGCAGGAAGAGTTAAGTATCTTTACTGGAATCTGAGGTCTGTAAAGAGGTGAAATTAGATTAGCTCCGTGGAAATGGGGACAGTTTACATTACCAGAGGGGCCCTACCTGTCTCTAGGCTTGACAATGAACAACGCCTTTAGCATATGGCATTACAATGGATTAGTGATCAAGTGCAATTAATCCTAATATATCCCCTCTTGAACCTCAGTGGCTTGTTAGTTGGAGAGAAAAAAAATCTTCTGTCCCCAAAGTGTCAGGTGAAACTCTCATTTGAGGTAAGGCTACCATGTGGAGCTGTGCCTCCATCTGGTGACTCCCTTTTGTGATACTCAAACAGAAGGTGTTTTAATGAGGCTTTTATAGCATGCACCACCTGCCACTGATCTTCCTCTCTAAAAAGGTATAATTGAGGGTTGGTTTTACAGTATGGCTTGAATCTTAACCTTGGGAATTCATCAGGAGATGCAAATGTGGGAGTGATGTTGCAATTCTAAAATGCCATTTTGGCTTTTGGTTTAGAGTGAATTGGTTAGAGAAAATTGTGGTTTGGCTAATTGCAACCAGTTATATGGTAGCTTCCCCTTTTCAGATGGATTAATAGAAGTGTCATGTCAAAATTAAATATCCAAGCTGATGGCGACCATATGTCTCCATTCAGTCCCTTGTATATTAACAATACAGCTAAACTACAGGCAGCTCTTCGAACAAAATAGTTTCAGCACTACTAATATTTACATGCTTTTAATTTTATGACCCCTTACAATGTTACTAAGTCTATATTAAAAATTACTGTGTCACATAACAGCAGAGAAAGTTGAACCAACTCTGCCTTTTTCTAACAAATAAATTAATTACAAGAAAAGCAGAGTCCATCTTCCAGCACAATGCATTTATTTGTGAATTTTGGACCTGCTGAGGCCCATTCCTTAGTTCTTCAATGAGTGCACAAGTTATTTTACTGAGGTGCATACAATACTCTTTTGGAGTATTCTGTATTAAAACTCTTGTTTGCAACTGGCACACGGCACAATCACCATCACTTCATGGTATTCTTGAAAGGGCTCTTAGCTACTCTCCCTCCAGACTGAATGCTTACCTTTAACGTTATGCCTGTGGAATAAGCAATGACTCCCAAAGGAGTGACACAGGACTGAATCAGAATTATTTTGTGAAGCATGGGGTCAGCACTACTCCTACTTCTGTCCTTCCTCCAGAATACTCTAACCTCTTTAATGGCAGAGATGTGGACTGCCTATGCTATTTCATGGATACTGATTAGTCCTTGCCTTACTTGTTTGTCATTTCTAACCACTTTGCATTGAAGTTCAAGGATAAATCCTTTTCCTATTAAATTGGGTGCCAGAGAGCTGACAAGTTATTTTACATGACTTCACATAATTATGCTTCAGAAAACCTGTGTTGGGGTAGGAGAGAGGGAAGCACGGCATTAAAAAAACCTTTGCAACAAAGGGAATAAAGACATTTTAACCATGTATGAACTTCAACAAATCTTACAATAATCACAATGACAGTAACAATAGGACAGCAATTCTGTGATGTTTGAACTTCAGTTTTAAGGCAAGTTTAAACTACAGAGGTAAATGAAGGAGAAACTTTTACTCCGAAATAAAGTAAAAAATAATTTATTTTGCATCATGGTGCCTTCAAGTCACAGCCTGGGTACAATTTAGACTGAAGGATGGAGCAGTCTTTCCTACCATGCCCTTGGGAATGAACAAGATGAAGGTCCTGGCTTTGCCTCACAGAAGTTCTTTACACTTTCACTACCCAGCTAAATTGGCTTCACATGTAGGGCAGCTCAGATGCAGTGTGATCAGACTGGGAGTCATCCATGCAACAAGCAGCGCTGAATGCTATTCTCAGACCTTCAGAGTTCATTTAAATCAAAGCCCATTTTTATTGTCAAGCCCCCATTGGCCCTTCCACAGAGACTGTTTCCATGCCTAACGTTTGTGACAGAAAAATATAGTTTTCTCTATATACATACACCTCTCCCCTCTGCCACATGTGCTTTTCAGAAGAATTAGTGGCTGGAGAGCAAAGGCAGCAGGCAGATTTTTCAGGCAAAGCGAGAAAAGCTAAAGAATGAATGTTTCATCAAAGTAGTAAGTGATTGACACAGGAGTTTGGAGCAAAAAATAATACTGTCTTAGCTGTAGGAGTAATGAGTGCCTACAGGACACATACTTGTGCATGTCACAGAATTACTTTATTCAGACAATGCTCTGTGAAGAGAGAAAGGCAAAGCAAGGCATAAGCTGAAGAAGGGGTGAGCTGCCTGCCATGTGCTCTCGGATCTGCAGTTGTCAGCATCTGACAGCTAATAGCGGTCCCCATCAATTCATGGGCCAGAAAATAAGATTTTATCAGAATCTTTGTTGTATGCTTTGTAAAAGGTATACCTTGCTATAAAAATGCCAAGTCTTTAGATGTGAATTCATTACTTGTAACATGGGATAGTAGGTAACTGTTCCCCAAGCCAGTGTAACATTTAAGTTTCCATCTAGAAAACAAAGGCAAGAATTACTTTGAATAAGACTTGTTTCTGTGATATGTTGCCCAAAAGGCAAGAATTTGCATAGCTTTAGCACTGGAGTTCAGTTATAGGAAGTTAGCCAACTACACCATGGAGCAAAGCAAATTACTTTCACAAGGCTCGTAATATGTCATTCATTAAGATGACTCTCTTGGCATCCAGTGTGGGTGTCCGCTTGCTCTACCATAGAGCCTGAGGGAATATGAAAGATGCCAAGCCACTAAAAGAGCTGAGCAATAGCAGCCACTGTGGTCACAGGGCTAATGCCAGCACCAAAGGCATGTACTAACCAAACTGCAGATGTGAACTCTGGCTATGTAACTCGGTATGTGGGCCTTTCAGATCAAATGAGCTGAAAAATTACAGAAGTTTCATCCTCTAGCTTGTGTGCATATGTCTAAGTAGGCCTATAATTCACTGTTGCTCAATATAAGCTTTACATCTTTTTTCACCTTCACATTTTCACTTCTTCTCCCAAACTTCCTTTAAAGGAAGAGCTTATTTTTTATTGTCTAATGTGAATTCCAGAAATGTTGCATTAGGAATAATCTCCTGTTTGTATGAGCAGATATTCTTGCACATTGATAGGTGAAAATCTATAGATATGTCAACACAGCAAATGCACAAAATTATTTTCTTGTCTTTATGTGTGAAACACTTGACCTGCTGAAAATAATATGTTGTATTAGCATATTGTAGCCTAAACATATTAGCATATGTAGACTAAAGAAATTAAAAAACATAAATATTAAATAAATAAACATTGAGATGCCTGAATTACTTCCCAGAAAACAATCAATCTAACTTTTTCATTTTCATGCTGTTACTTGAGGCCAATGTAAAGCAGGAGTATTCTTCTAAATGCAGTGGATAGCATCAAAGTAAAGGCTGAATGAGACAAATCAACACTTTCATCTCTGGAGTTTGACTAAGCAGCTTTTTAAAATCCTCAAATCAATTGAACTGTTTTCAACCAGTTATATAAATTCAGAAATTTAGATTTCCTTAAGCTAGGTGAGGAAAGGGGAGAGAAGTTAAATTTTATTTATGCAGTAAAACTCAAGCTCATTGGCTGTATTTGTTAGGATGCACTCCGAAGCTATACCTACAGGATAACCTTATGGTGTCACTTGTTTATAAGCTAATAATTGCAATCTGGGAAAAAAGACTTCAAGGCTGAACACTGAGAAGGTTTTAAAGCCAGACTAGAATTATTTCCATGGAACACCTATGAGCAAGTATCAACCTAAGTATTCTCTGCATTTCAACTTGTATCAGGCAATCTGTCCATCTCAGAATATTTATCTCCTCTTCTTCCACCAGCCCACCCATACAAAAGCTTTCAGGCCTAGAAGTCTTTGCCTGCAACTTGGTACCCAGAGCCACAGGCTGAAACCCCTCAGTGCTTTATTCCAGGAGTCTATGTGCCCTGCTCTGTGATTCTTCTCTGTTTGCTGGCAACTATTACACAGCTAGGGATATAAGCTGCTGGTAGCATAAATACAAACAGCCTTGCCAATTCGCAAAGTTTTATTATGAAAGTTACAATATGTATTCTTAATTAAAGTTTTATATGATATAATTCCTGACTTTGAATGTCCTAATTTTCCTTCATTCAAAACATCAGTTGCTGTCTATTTCTGTAAATGAGGCCAAATTTAAGGTGTTTTCTTTCTTTGCAGGTTCATGAACAGTAGTGGGGCTACACATCGTAGAGATGGCCACCTGCTCTCTCTGCTTTCAGATTTGGTATGACCTAATTGAGGATACCCACAGAAAAGCAATCATCCACCTCATCTCAGGGAGCCTGATAAGAGGCAGATGATATGAACAGTTGGCAAGAGTCTAGGAGCACAGGAGAAAAACTTTGAAGGCAGTTGAAAATAGACAGTGGAAAGAAGGGCATCAAGGAAAGTACCGCCAGGGCAGTCTGTATACAGCCACATTACAGAAATCAGGTACTGATGGCTAAACCCTAGGCCTAAATCCTACCCTACTCCAAAGCTCTTCTCTTTTCCTACACTTTGCTTTTTGTATAACCTTGTTAAAGCACAATAGTGCTGTTCCTCTCTTATTGCCAGGCAAGGAGGTCCAGAACTCCCAGGACCCACTGATGAATCTGGCAAGCAGCTATATGAGCTGGAACCATGCCCTTGCCCTTGACGGCCCTCCAGAGGTACTCAGAGGTAGAAAAGGCTGCTCCCACCACCCTTTTTCTGCCTCCAAAAAGGATAAGGGAAACAGACCGAGTGTGTCAAATCCACATTTCACCTTATTTTCTGTTTGAAATGTAAGGAATGTTTGAAAAGAGAATGGTCCCACTGCTCAGGAAAATTGGCTGGGTGAGCCCCAGAGCATCTGCCATCTCTGGTTTCTACAAGTCTGTTACTGAGATTTTCTATTTCTTTCCTACAATTCCTTTCTATATCTAGAATTGAAATCTTTGTACAAACTGATGTCAGGTGTTTTGTATCTGGACATTTCATGATGCCCATTAATTTGTTGTCATTTTCTTTTACATCCTATCCCCTTCGTTGTGTTCAGAAATAAATCTGTTATGTTTTCTCTTTGTGCTCTTTTTCTTGCAGCTTCTGTTCCCCGCCTGTCCCATGCTCCATCAGGGCATTCTGTTGCCTCCGAACAGGGGCTTCCCTGGCTGGTCCTGTATATCTTCCCCATATGGCACAGGGGAGAATTTTCTTGGGGTCAAGTGATAGAGTTGCATTGCCAGTGGCAAGCATCCAGCACCAACATGAAGTTGAGAATGAGAATCACAGAGCTGTCAAAGCACTATTCAGTTGGTTTACTGCATACAGTAGTGCAACTAGAAAGAGTTTTCTTGCTGTTGTACCCTGGAACTGTGGTTGGACTCAAATTCCTCAAAATGTTTGCATCCTAGCCATGATATCCAACACATGTTACACTTCACTATTGATCTCCAGCACTGGAAAGCTCCAGACCCCAACCAGAGAGACCAAACCCAGATGGCAAAGGGTTTCTTCCTAACAAGGAGCACTCAGTCACTGCAAACAAATATCTCCTCAATCCTGTCATAACATTTGTGGTATCTGGGGGTGGGAGAGAGAGAAGGAAAGGGCTGGGGGCAGTTTCTTTGCCAGAGGGAATTTTCTGAAGTAGGGGAGGAAGGAAGCAAAGGGTTCTCCTCTTCTGAGGGATGTGCTTCAAGATTCAGCCCAAGAGCAGCAACTGAGGAATCCCCTCAAAAGGGTCTGTGAGACTGTCCACACACTGGTGGGTAGACTAAGCAAAATGCAGAGGGCCAGAACCACGTCTGCAAACTCATTTAGTTCCAATTAAGCTCTTCAAATAAGGTTTGTGCGACACTTGAGTGCAGCACACATGCTTTGGGCCTTCATCCTATTTCAAGGGCCAATACGTCAGTGAGAAAAATAACATGAGATTCACCATAACAAATTAGCTGTCAAGCAAGGTCATTTGGTAAGCATAGTAATAAGGCACAGCACTGGTTAGGGGAAAAAATATCTCATCTCCAGCATTGCTCTTCCTTCCTTTTATAAAAATTTTGTCCCTTCTTGGGTGAACTTGAAGAAAAGCATTGATATAATAAGGAAGAAATCCAGGAGCATCCCTGTCATCTGCAGGAGGGGATGAAGGAGACGCAGCCAGGCTCTTCAGAGCAGTGCATGGCAGGAGGGCGAAAGGCAGCAGAACGAGCTGAAAGAGGAGAGGCTCAGGCTGAAGATAAAGAGAACCCTTTTCTGCATGAGGACAGTGTAGCAGCAGGGCCAGGGGCCAGGGGCCAGGGAGGCTGAGCTGTCTCCAGCCTTGGAGAGGTTTCATGTCCTGACTGGCTGAATTGCTGAGGAGCCCAGTCTGAGTCGATGGCTGAGATTGCTCTAGACGGGGGCTGGGGCTGGAGAACTCCTGCCAGTCTCCATTGTCCTGCGATTTCTATGTACTGTTTTCCCCATCATTTTTGAAAGAATGGAAGCACAGACAAATGGGGTGACTCACCCTATGATCAAAGTTTACACAGAAAGCCAATGGCCAAGTAAGGAATTTAATTCCAGTTCCACTGAATCAAAAACCCTTGGATTCCACTAAATCAAGGGGGAAAGGTTTCAAGACTCTAAGACGTAACTGTAGCTGGAGTCATAATGAAGGTAGTGATGACCAAAGTACTGAAAAGAAAAACCACATTTCCTATTAGTGTCCAGTCATTTATGTTGTCCATGGAAGTCAATTTTTTTGGAAAGAATATGCAAAAGTATGAATCCGTAGAAACTGGCTACTCCAGAGGCCAAAACAATTCATGTGAGGACCACTTCTGTTATTAGGATGCATATGCTTCATATAGCCTGTCTGACTGGACCTTTTTGGAGGATGAAGGGCTGCTGCATGCAGAATTTAAATCTTGAGTCAGGTTAGCACAGTGTCCTGTAAGAAATAAAGGCTACACACTGTACTCCTGCATTCTAAATGTATTTTAGTTATGTAAGTTGACACTGAAGAGCACCAGACTGAAAAGCTACAGCAGCAGCAGTTAGCTTTTAGACTTACCAACTGGATTCAATTGATTAGAAATGGGACTGGATGTAACAGAGAACAGAGTTAAGAAATCCACATCATAAAACTCCCCAAACTTTTATGCTTAAATCAAAGGGTAGGGATTCAAAATTACAGGGAAAGATGGAAATAAGGGAAAGACATTGTAAGAGGAGACTTTGAATCTGTGACAGATGTGGCTGATGTAAATAGAGAAGATATACAGCAGAGGACCTGATCCAAGGACCTCTCGCACAGTGAGGGAGACCAGAGTGAGAAATCTCCTGCCCACTTCCCATGACCCTGGAACAAGCTAATGTCAAACAGCAACTAGTCAAAAACTTCAGGAAAAAGAAAGGCTTATGGCTTGACTGAGATTTCTAAGAACTGAAAGTCTGAAGAACAGTTTGTTCCACACAGGCACTTCCCTCTAATACTGAATCATAGGCTGCCCAAAAATTATGTTAACATCTGGGATGAACATACAGAGTTCAGAAAAATAATGTCTGGATGCCTCTACACCTAGTAGTTGTTCGGAGCTCAAAGAATACAAGTTTATTTTTCTTAGGAATCTTGTAATTAGTGGCTCACTGCAACAGCTTGATTTCATTTTTTCAAAGGCTGTTATTTTGTTCAAGTCAATCATCAGACTTATTGAAAAGACAATGCTGGCATGTTCCATTCAGAAAATAGGTTTTGTTTTAGTTTGACCAATACTTTGACAAAGCATTTTTGGTTGTTTGGATTTGTTCCAGAGCTATATGTAAGTGAATGCTGACTTATGCCCTAGCCTTGTGGCTTCCTTAGGGCAGGCGAATAAAATGTTCAGAAGTCCCTCATTCTGATACACCAGCTAGCACTACATGATAGTAGTGACAATATACCCAGTCTATTAAGAAATAGTAACGACAATAATATACTCAGTCTATTAAGAAATGACAATATACGCGGTCTATTAAGAAATTGGGAGTTTTGATAATGGTATGGTCTACACAGCACCAGGCCTGCTGGCATCAGATGGGATTTACCTTTTGCAAAGCAGGTAGAGAGTCTTTTCTCATAAGCTAGCATAGCTCGTTGACAGAGCTTTAAACTAGACTTGAAGGGGGAAAGCGATGATATTAGGCTTGCGCATGATAAGCTGTGGGAGGACACACCAAGATAAGAGGGACAGACTGCTAGCAAGGGTCATCAGCCTGTTGCTCTGAGATGCGCTGCAGCACACTTGAAGTCTTACAGAGAAGAGCCATGGGCTACTGTGGTAATAGGAACCAAGGGGAACAACAGAGAAATACTGGCAAAGGAATTAAGGGGTGTTCTTCTAAGACTGTGGCAGGGTCGACAGGCCAGCTGAGGTGCCTCTACACCAATGCATGCAGCATGGGAAGCAAACATGAGGAGCTGGAAGCCACTGTGCTGCTAGAAAGCTATGATTTAATTGCCATTACTGAAACCCAGTGGGATGAAACTCACGGCTGGAGTGCGACTACCACTAGCTACAGGCTGTTCAGAATGGACAGGTAAAGAAGGAGGGCCAGAGGGGTTGCCCTCTATGTCAAGAAATGGATAGAGTGTGAAGCCTCCGAAGAATAGCTATAAGCAGGTAGAATGCTTATGGGTAAGAATAAGAGAATGAGGCAACAAAGGGAACCTTGTGGTTGGTGTCTACTACAGGCCACCCAAGCAAGGGGAGACTATTGATGAAGGCTTCTTAGTCCAGCTACAGGAGACATTGCACTCACAGGCTCTCATCCTTCAATCACCCTGACATCTGAGGGAAAAGTAGCACAATGAGCTGTAGGCAATCCATTCTCATGGAGTGCATCAAAGATAACTTTTAAAGTCAGGTAATAGACAGCCCTACCAGAGGGGATGCATTACTGGACTTGTTGGTCACCAACGCAAGTGAGCTAGTGAGAGACATCAAAATCAGAGGCAGCCTGGACTATAGCGATCATGCACTGGTGGAGTTGACAGTCCTGAGGCATAGGGGTTTGGCAAAAAGTAAACTCATGACCCTGAATTTCAGGAAAGCGAACTTCCAGCTCTTCAAGGAGCTAGTCAATAGGACCTCCTGGAAAACTGCCTTCAGGGACAAGGGAGCAGAACAGAGCTGGCAGATCTTTTAGGATGTTTCCATAAATTGCAAGAGCTCTTGATCACCAGATGTAAGAAATCAGGAAAGGAGGGAAATAGACCAGCAGAGAAGACTTACTTTCTAGTCAAGCTAAAGAGCAAGAAGGAAACACAGGCAGTGGAAGCAGGGACAGGTATTCTGGGAAGAGTACAGGGAAGCGGCCCGGTTGTGCAGGGATGGGGTCGGGAAGGCTAAGGCACAGCTTGAGCTCAGCTTGGCAAGGGATGCAAAAAATATTAAGAAGGGCTTTTACAGGTATTTCAGCCAGAAAAGGAAGGTCAAAGAAAGTGTATCCCCCTGTGAACATAACTGGCAAACCGGTAACAATAGATGATGAGAACGTTGAGGTACTCAGCAACTTTTTTGCCTCAGTCTTCACTGGCAGCTTTTCTCCCCACACCTCTCAAGTGGATGGACCACAAGACAGGGACTGGGGGAGCAAAGTCTGTCCCACTGAAAGAGAAGATCAGGTTCATGACTACCTGAGGAACCTGAACATAGAGAAGCCTGTGGGACCTGATGAGATGCATCTCAGAGTCCTGAGGGAATTGGCTGATATAGATGCCAAGATACTTTCCATGATATTTGAAAAGTCATGGCAGTCAGGTGAAGTCCCCAGTGACTGGAAAAAGGGAAACATTGCACTCATTTTTAAAAAAGGTAGAAAGGAGGACCCTGGGAACTACTGACCTGTCAGCCTCACTCCCATGCTTGGGAAGATCATGGAACATATTCTCCTAAAAGGCACGTATTAAGGTGCATGTCGGACAGGGAGGTGATTTGAGACAGTCAGCATGGCTTCACCTAGGGCAATTCCTGCCTGACCAACCTAGTGGCCTTCTATGATGGAGTGATTACATCAGTGGACANTAGGGCAATTCCTGCCTGACCAACCTAGTGGCCTTCTATGATGGAGTGATTACATCAGTGGACAGGGGAAGAGCTACAGATGTCATCTATCTGGACTTCTTTAAGGCCTTTGATAGGGTCCCCCACAACATACTCCTCTCAAAATTGGAGAGACATGGA
>VXAK01017602.1:163-11090 GCA_013399435.1 Arenaria interpres
GCGCTTCTCAAACAGTCTACCCCAGCAGTGCCACAGCATGGTGGGCCAGAGAACCCGAAGGAGCCTCGTCTCGCAGCCTCGCGGCATCGGCTCTGTCTGCACCTTTCTTAGCGAGGGTTTCTCTCAATTGGTCTCGGAAACCTGGGTACGGGTGAGCTCGCTCCTGTAAGGAGGAACTCTTCCCTCACTGTCTTCTGCTGTCTGCCCCTGCCCGTGGGCCATCTGCCTAGCACAGTAGTTAAAGGGAAGGCGAGCGAGCCCTGTACGTTAAAACAAAAAACAAAAAAACCAAAACCCCAAAGTAAAACAACAACAACAACAAACCAACAAAAAAAACACCAAACCAAAAAAAACCCCCAAAAACGCGCTTGCGGTCTGCCCCGTGGGGAGCTGCCGGTCTCCCAACAGTATCGATAAGCGATTTTCCGGGCCATCGCATCACTCCCAAGTGAATCCAGCTCACGATAAGGGTAGGTCCGGGTGCAGGAGTGAGGAACGTCTCCCGGGAGAGCGCAAGCACCTGCTCTGCCCACAGAGGTGTCTCTGGTACATTGTTAGGAAAGACGGGGCTCTGTTTTTCACTGGGTTCTCCCTCCCTCGGAGCGCTCCTGTCTTTGGATGGCTGTAGCCTCTGCTGGACTCTCTTCAGTAGTTCCTGTCCTTCTAGATCTGGGGATGCTGGACCTGGATACAGTACTCCAGATGTGACCTCAGCAGGGCAGAGTAGAAGGGTGTGAAGACTTCCCTCAACCTGCTGGCCAACTCCTTTTAGTGCACCCCAGGAGACCATTGGCGTTCTTGTCCACAAGGGCACATTGCTGGCTCATGGTCAACTTGTCCACCAGGACTCCCAGGTCCCTCTCTGCACAGCTGCTTTCTACCATGTGAACCAAGCACTATGAAGGACANACCAAGCACTAGGAAGGACACCATACAAGCCAGTGGTGCATTCTCACGATGAACAAGGCCAACTGCAAAGGGGCATTTATTAGGAGGAGTGTGGCCACCTCAGATATCTTTTTTCCCCCTCCAGTGAGTCGTGGGGGGGCCACAGCTGAATGTGTGTGTCTCTCTGTGGGAATTCCTGCTGTAGAGAGGTGGCCAGGAACTGGAGAGTGCCCAGAGCGGGTCTGCAGTTGTCCTGTTTTAAAGGTCCCAAGCCCCATCTTTACCAACCTCTTCCATCCCAACTCAACCCACGAAACACGCTGAGCCAGGAGAACCACCAGGCTCTCCAGAGCACTCCAGATTCCCTTCCCAGAGGATGTGTGTCTTCAGTGTCACCTGTGTGAAAGCCCTGGGTACATCCCTCAGTTCCACTCCCCATCTAACCTGTCACCAATGGTGTCTAGTCCTACGTCTCTAAAATGTCAGAGCTTTTCATTCCTGAACTCATGGAGGAAGAGGAAATTCAGGGCTTTGGTTCCTCAGGCCCATTGGACAAAGAGCCCAGTATGAAAGCACAGCACTGGGGAGATCCCATTTTGTTGCAGAGATTCTATGAAAGAGACCAACTCTGAGCCACTGTGAAACACACTTTTA
The DNA here is from genome assembly GCA_013399435.1 of Arenaria interpres. Classification (NCBI taxonomy): domain Eukaryota; kingdom Metazoa; phylum Chordata; class Aves; order Charadriiformes; family Scolopacidae; genus Arenaria; species Arenaria interpres. Next base: position 1,706 of record VXAK01017602.1, read on the forward strand.
TAAGGGAACCAGGTGACACAAGGAAGGTTGGGTGCAGTGACACAAATGCAAACATTTCTGTAGAAATAAAATAAACATGAATGAGAATAACAACAACGATCATAATAACTATAATGGTTCAAAATAACAAATGAAAAATAAAACCAGTATAATCAGATACTGTGGAAGTCATTGATGGGGAGAGGTGGCCAATTTGTCACTCTTGAAGTATGCCCATGATATCAGCCTCCTAATGGCCTCCTTGAGCTCCTGGTTCCTCATGCTGTAGATGAGGGGGTTCACTGCTGGAGGAACAACAGAGTACAGAACCGAAACCACCAGATCCAGGGATGGGGANAGCTCTGCTGCTCAGGAGGGTCCCGTAGTGCAGGGGCTTGCAGATGGCAACGTAGCGATCTTAGGACATGACAGTGAGAAGAGAAAACTCTGCTGTGATAAAGAAGATAAAGAAGAAGAGCTGGGCAGCACATCCTGCATAGGAGATTGCCCTGGTGTCCCACAGTGAATTGGCCAGGGCTTTGGGGAGAGTGGTAGAGATGGATCCCAGGTCAAGAACAGCGAGGTTGAGGAGGAAGAAGTACATGGGCGTGTGGAGGCGGTGGTCACAGGTGATGGAGGTGATGATGAGGCCGTTGCACAGGAGGGCAGTCAGGTAGATGCCCAGGAAGAGCCAGAAGTGCAAGAGCTGCAGTTCCCGTGTGTCTGCAAATGCCAGGAGGAGGAACTGGGTGAAGGAGCTGCTGTTGGACATTTGCTGGTTTTTGTCATGGGGGCTCTGTTGAAAAAACAAAAAGACACGAAAAAATTAGAATGGACTTCTGTGAGTTTCTCAGGTTGGTGGTGGCTGAGTGTGGTGTGAGAAGCAGATGTCTGTTCATGTGCTACTGAGGAGTCAGCTTTGCTCCACTGTAGTGGTTACTTGGGAGCTGGTTTGTGACAGCTCTGGTGTTCACATGGGGTGTCATGTTTAATCCACCCTTAATGGAAAAGTTCAAAATCTGCACTCAGGACTCTCCAGAGCATGGGCTGCAGAGGAGAGGCTGAGTATGTCCTTATAAGAATTTTGTCTGTGTTCTTTATTTTCCACAACCACACCTGGTGAGTGTTCTTTCGAGGGTTGGAAATCTTCATTTTTATAACTGAAAATGTGAAGAGTCTTGAGACAGGAGAGGCAAAAAGGCTCAGCTCTCTGTGGTTTAGGGCAGAGCCAGGAGAGCTACAGTGTCCATCAGTCATTTTTCCATCTGCCCTGTGCTTTCGCTTGCACTGCCTTGAGGATGAATTTACACACAAATCATTCATTAAATAACAAGAAATAACTGAACTCATCTGGGAGCAGTAGAGCACTAGTTCAAAGGACAGATCTGTGAACTCTTCTCTGTCCCAACCCAGAGTTGGAGCTGTGATGGAGAGAGCAGGACATGACCCCTCACAGAGAGAAGCAAAGGTCTTGGAGAGGAGAGTGATGACCTCTAAGGAAAGGCTCAACTCTCCCGAGGATCCTAGGGGAGAGATGTGCCTTTCTGGGGACAGGTCACAAGCTCAGCAGGACAGGCAAAGCAGACAGCCAGGGGTCCCGAGGGTGGGAGGTTGTAAAGAGAGAGCCAGCTCATTGCCCAAAAGACACCGCCCAGAAGACATCTCCGGTGAAGACCAATAGAGAGCTGCCTGAAGGCCCCCTCCCCCAGTGCGTTGGCAGTTTCCCCCCAGCCCCTGCCCATGCTTCTGCTGCCTGGGGCTGTCCCTGACAGGAGCTGTTTCTCTGTCCCCAGCTCTCCTCCTGCCAGTGCTCCCAGAGACCATCCCAACTGCTGGCAGCTCAGCTCTGTCCTGCAGACACCTCCCAGCTGCCAGGCACTCCCAGGGCCATCTCTGGCTGTGCAGGCTCCCATGGGGACATCAGCAACCCTGATGAGGCTGGAAAAGCAATACTGATGCTCTCTCTAAGTAGCAGAGTGTTGATTTCTGATGTGTCCTGGTTTATTCACCTCTAAGAGAAACAGATTTGGAATTTCAGTGCCTCCTCCTGAACCGAGAGATTAATTTCTCTGTCCCATTGCCCATCCAGAAAACCCAGAGCAGGAGACTGACAGAACGGGATCCTTCCCTTTCAGGTAGCCCCTGCCTTGATGCACTTCTTGAAAAGTCCCCTGGGAAATGTCCTGGGGTGATTTGGAGCTATGAGTAATCCTGACCCATGTATCAGCCTCTCAAGAGCAGAAGGACCCTGTCCTGCCCTACAAAGCTGGCTTCTTCTATGCAGTACTTCTCCCCGTAGCTCCGTGGGGAACTCCCCGGGCAGGCTGAGAGTTGACCCTTGCAGGTGGCAGAGTCCCTGCCCCAGCACACAGCCCCCTGGGGTGCAGGGACCCTGCTCTGAAGGACAGCCCTGGGAATCCCTGGGTGAACCCCCAGGTGCACCCCCAGCTTCACAGCTCTTCAAATTGTCTAAAAAGAGCCCCCCCTACTCCCCTTACCTATCCCATAAGCTGTGTCTGTGCCAGCTTTAGCAGATCCTTCCAGGAACTACACCGTTGTTGCTCTGCACCCAGAGGCTTTCCCTGTCAAGGAATACAAAGATTTCTCTTCCAGTGAGCTCTCAGTCATCCTCCCAGTCCTGACCATCTTTAAGCTCTCTCTCTGCCTGTCTTGTTTCCCTGAGATACCCTGTGAGTGCCCTCAGCCCTGCTGCACTTGGCAGAGGAGCTGCTCCTGAGCAGAGCTGTCTCTCTGCAGCACTGGCCCATGGCTATGAGCTTCCTCTGTCCCAGGAGCCCACCCCAGCTCAGCAGCAGAGGAACAGCCCAAGGCATTTTAATGACCCCTCTGGTGGGTTTGATGCTGAGTCCATGAACTTCAGATGCTGAGAAGTTGAAGAAACCTCTCAAGAAGTCAAAGTCAGATTCAAACTCCAAAGTTTCTTGTAGAGTTAATGGGTCCCACTGAGGCACACCACTGAGCAAGTGTCTCCAGGGTCCAATCGGAGCAGAAAACTGGAGGCAGTGGTGACAGGTTGGGAGAAGCAAGGTGAAGGTGGCTTTGATGTTGAGTAAACCTTGGTGTGTTTCATTAATGTAAAGGGCCGAGGCTTGACCCCAAGCCCCCTGGGAGGGAGATCCTGTCCCTCACTCATTCCTCAGGGCTCTTCCTGGGGTGGTGTGATGTGGAGATGTGTAATGCCAAGGACCGTGCTCAGACACCTCCCAGGCTCCTGAGTATGGACAAGGAGGCAATGAGGCCCCAGTGCTGGAAGGATCAGTTGTCTCCTCATAGGCACCAGTGACAGAGGCAACAGCCGTAGCCAAAGACAAGGTTGGCTCTGAGGGGACTTCCAGTTTTGCCACATCCCTCTATCTTCACCACAGGCTGTCATACGTTGCCACATCTCCTCTGCCTCTTTCCCTGCAGGCTGCAGGCATCCACCCGGCTGCCCCACCTTGCTGTCACCTTCCTTTGCTGGTATCTCTCCATCTTCCCTGGCTCTTCCTTGGAACACAGAGCCTTGGGCTGATCCAGACTCCTTCTGGATGATGTGTTGCACAACAGCACTGCCCTGGGAGTGACATCTCCTTCTCCTTGTGTCCAGTCTGAACCTCCCCAGCTGCACTTTGTGGCGTTATTTCTTTCTCATGCTGTTTTCCACTATGAAGAAAAGCTCCAGCAGCTCCAAGACCACCCTTCAAGCCCTCTCAGGCTACTCCTATGCTATCCTCGGTCTCCACACCAGTGAGCCCAGGGCCCTCAGCCTCTCTCTACTGGTCATGTGCTTGAGGCCTCCAAACCCCATCCTGCGAGATCTCTGGGCTCTCTCCACAGTGTTTGCAGATGAAAACATAGTGGTCGTAGGCCAAGAAAGATGGAGCGAGTCTTTTTGCCAAGGCCTGTAGTGGCAGGACAATGGACAATGGTTTTAAATTGACAGAGGGTAGATTTAGCATGGATATAAGAAATGTTTTACAATGAGGGTGACAAGACACTGGAACAGGTTGCCCAGAGAAGCTGGGGATGCCCCATCCCTGGAAGTGTCCAAGGTCAGGAACTTTGAGCAACCTGAACTAGGGAAAGATTTCCCAGTCCATGGCAAGGGGGTTGGAGTAGACGAATGGTTAGGTCCCTTCCAAACCAAACCGTTCTATGTTTTTTCGATTCATCCAACTGAGGATGGGGAGTCCTACCTCAGGGGTCTGAGATTCATGCTGGGAAGCCAGAAAGCCCTCTGGGGACTGTGCAAGACTTTCCATGGGATGTCTAGGAAAGGACCAAAGGAAGGGAAAGAGTGGGATGAAAGTGGTTTGTGGAGAAACAAGCATGGGAAAACAGGGAAAAGAGGATGAAAGGAGCTGGTCCTGTGCAAACAGGTGGCTGGTCAGGACACTTCCCTGCCCATGCCCTGCCACTGTCTGTCACAGTCTGTCCTTTTTCCTTAACACCTCAATTTCCATCATCTTTCTGGGGTGAGGGAGCTCTCTGCTCTATGTACAGATGGAGGTCCAAGTGCCAGCCACTCGAGTGGGAACCTCAGATCATCAGGGCTCGTGTTCTTTGGGTGGCCAGCATCAGGTGAGATATCAAACCAGAGTAACCAGGCAGTAGAGAGACCTGGGAGACATGGATTTTTGAGGGCATAAGTCTCGACTGGAAAATGGAGACTCCAGAATGTCTGCCAGTTGGGTACTGGAGGAAGGCGGCAGCGGTCGTGGTTTGGGTTGGATTGACCAATGACAGATAACAGATGCTCTCCCCCCACCTCTAGCTTCCAAGCAGAGGTGCAGGAAAGATGAAGAGAGTTATGAGTTTAGAAAGAATTGAACTACCTTACTGTGGGAAAGTAACGGAAGATTGGCAAGGAGGACTGTAAATACGCTCAAGTGACTCGCAGGTGGGATGCTGGAAAACACATCTATCACACTAATTGCTGCTTAGTTTTGTGTGCTCAACAAGTATAACATCTGCACTCAGATAACATAGGCCTGGGATGGACTCAAAAGCGCCTCATCAAACACGCCTGAGATTCTTGCCCTGCTATTGAAGAGATCAAAGCAGAGCAGAAAACTCTGCCTGCCAGAATCCTTGAAATACAGGCCCAAGCAGCAAGTGGGAGCTCCCTCGCTCCCTCACTCCCTTGCTACCAAGGACTCTCTTGATAATAAGGACTCTCGCTCTGCAGTGCCTGCGTNCTCCGGAACTGGGGAAGTCCCATACTGGATTCAGCAATGGATGGGAACTGGATTCCAGATCTGGAGACAGGAACTCATGGATTGGGGTCAAAGGCAGATGAACCAACAGGGTCTACCTCCGACACTGGCCATTGAACAAAAAGGGCTGACTCTTTGATCCCTCAGCTTTTATACCGAGTATGGGGCAGATGGGATGGAATACCCTGTTGATCAGGTTTGGGTCACATCTCCCACCTGCTCCTCCCCACAGGTGAGACCGCGCTACACTTTTCTGTTTCCGAACCTCCAACAGGGCAAATGACAAAACTGGCTGACCTTGGTTATTACAGCAATAAGTGCAAGCAAGAGCCTGTCTGCACACCATTCCTTGGCATGAACTATAATCACTGGCCTTATCACTCTGAGAATGAACAGCTTTCTGCACAATATGTTGTTAATTTCAGAGAGTTAGAAGAGGCCTAGATAAGAAGTAAAATTACTGAATAGAAAACCAGTTCTGTTCTACCTCAAACCAGGACAGCAGCCCAGACCACCTCCTAGGGAAACTCTAGGGCCCTGGGGATCTGAAATCAAGATAATGCCATAGGTCTTGACCTGGAAGGGAAGTTGTCTTTCATTGAAGACAGCATCAGGAATGCGTGGAGCTCTGCCTGGGGATGGACGATGAGTCGCTTGAGAGCTGAGAGGTCACGATGAGAGGGCAGAAAAACATGGGCAACACTGTGGTGGGTGGACATCTGTTATGAACCTCCTGATCAGGAAGAGGAAGTAGGTGAGGACACCTTCTACTGATGAAACCTTCTTATTCCAGCTACGGGAGGCACCGCGCTCGCAGGCTCTTGTCCTGCTGGGGAACTTCAACCACCCCAACATCTGCTGGAAAAGTAGCATGGTGAGCTGTAGGCAATCCAGGAGACTCCTGGAATACTCGAGGATAACTTCTTAAGGCAGGTAATAGGCAGACCTACCAGAGGGGATGAGATACGTGTCCTGTTGGTCAGCAATGCAAGTGAGCTAATTGGTGGTGTCAAGATTGGAGGCAGCCTGGGCTTGTCTGTAGCCAGTCTTTGCTTTCACTTCCTAATGGCTGCTTTAAGGCCGCTGCCAGTGCCCTGTCCTGTCACTGGCCCAGACTTGCTGCCCCAAATGTGGTCCCATGGCCCTGTTGCACAGGAACGGGAGAGGGTAAGTCCATTCAGGGGTGGGGAGACGCACCCCTGACAGCCCTCAGTGATCTTTTCCTGTCTGCCTTCCATGCTTTGGCAGCCTCCCCCAGTGTCCTGATTTACAGGAAAAACTGATTCTCCCTCTCATATCTCATTTCTGCCACACACGTCATGCCCCATTCTTCTCCAGGGACATCCCTGCTCCCCAGGGAGTCTTTCCCCAGCTGACCAGTCGGTGCTTGCCTGGCCAAACATTCTTGGTTTCCTCCCTGTGCTCCCTGCAAGGCCTCAAGCTGGTGGTGCTGCTCTGCAGAGCAAGGGGCTTGTAGAGCCCTTGGGCCACAGGGTGAGGCCGCAATGGTTGTGCTGGTCAGGCTTGGAAGCAAATCCTTCCCAGGGGTCTGTGGACAATCACAGGATATTCCATCTGACTCAGGGAGTGTTCAGGGTTGTCACGGATCCAATCCATGACTTCTCATTGAAGGTGACATGAATCACTGTCCAGTCTCCCTTCTTCAGGCCTGCTTTGTTCCCGCTGCTTATCCTAGCATTGTAGAGCCCTCTTTAGCCCTAATTAGCCCTCATTAGCCCGTCCATCCTTTGCTGATACCTTATTGTGAAACTCCACCCACTGTGCACCCAATACAAGGTACATGGTGTCCCTGGAGACCTCTTGTCCTCTCTTGGAGACTCCTGATAGCTCCCTGAAGGACAGGAGTCTGTCAGTAGCTGTTCCACACGTGAGACAGTCCCCGGCAGATGCCCTTGACCATTCAGTTTCTCCAGTGGCACCATGGGACACTCATAGCTCAAGGCTCAGTCCAGCTGTCATTCCCTTACACAGCGCCCCATGCCCTCATCCACCCTCCAAGTCCATTCAGCCCCCAAGTGCATCATCAAAATCTTTTAGGCTGCAGTTCCCTGAGTGTATTCTGCACTCTGGTTTGGGAAAAAAACCCCAAGTTTCACCCATGGAACTGAGGAAACCCTCTTTTATTACAGAGATGTCACAAAGAATGCCAGCATTGGTGTGGAGATAGACTCATTTAGAGAAGGTTTCTGGGTCAGAGAGACTGGGTTCATCTTCTGAAGAAGTGGGACAAAAGCAAATATTGGTGCATAGACAGGTTTATAACCGATACAATGACCACAAGGCAATGTTGTCTGGCATAAATATGAGTTCACTTGTGAAAAGAGATGGTATACTCCTGGCTGTTGAAGTAAACTGGTAGAATCAGTTTCCACAGGGCACCTTGATCTCCTTGTTCCTCATGCCATAGATGAGGGGGTTCACTGTTGAAGAAATCAGCACTCCGGAGGATGAAGGATGATATCATGTCCTGCTATAGTGGTCTTCAGGAGAACCCTACTTGGCATAGATGTGGCAGCTGAAGTTTTCAATACCTAATGCCAGGTGCGCTGAACCACAAGCTGAGCAACGTGTGGGAATTTGCATGAGTGGTGACTCTTGCTCAGCAGGGCCACCCTATGAAGACGTGAGGATTACAGATGCACCTTAAGGTCTCTCTGAAATGAAACAGACACTTCTCCTCTCTAATCCCTATCACAGTGTTGCCATTTTGTAAATTTCGTGGATTAATTTTCACTCATGGTTTTCAAGAAAAATAGACCCTGTTGAAAAGAGAATCAAAACCAGGCTCATTCATGTAAATAAAAATATGGGATTGTCACTCAACAGGAGGCATTTTTTTGCCTTTAATTTGAGAGGGTTTTCTTGCATTGTTCAAATAATTTCCATCCCAAACCATAGAAAGACTGAAATACACAGATCATTACATCAAGCTGAAATGTATGTTACTAATACAGAAAACTGAGAGGGATGAGTGTAATCTTAAGTGCCTAAATTGGTGGGATGAGTCCAATGCCATCCAAGCTGGCAGTGAAGAGATTCTGGAATTGTAGGTGGTGATTTAGCTTTGCTGTCTTAGCGTTTATTATGATAAATCCTACCCAAAGTCACTTGTGCACCAACGCATCTGAAATATTTTTGGGTAGATAGTTTAGGTTTGACAGAATATCCACTGCTACCTCTACACAGCAAATATCTGAGGTCCTCCTGTGCTCTAACGGCATGTCCTCCAGACTGTTCGCCTTATTCACCTCATCCACAGCAGGGAAAGGTCAAGGTGCAGCTGTGGGCATAGTTCATTCAGGATTTAGTTCATCTGTAGTTGTATGGATTCAGCTCATCTATAATTGTATCACCAGGGGGACGGTTAAGCATTGAAGCAGAGAAGAACCAGCAGAGTTTGGGAGGGAAGGAACATGAATGGAGACCCTGGTATGATGTGCTTGGTGTTCATGCCCTGCCCAGCATCTAGTGGATAGAGAAGGGACAGACCTTGAGTCACTGCAGTGCTGGGATTCAGTCTCTGTCTGAGATGCCCTGGGTGATGGCTGTCACTCAGCTGGTCTGAATGAGGATGAGGCTCCTGTCCATGTCAGGTGCAGGCAGTGGTGCTGCAGAGCCCTGGCACCTCCCACACCACCACAAGCCTGAATTTGTGACTTAAATTAAGATTCAGCTGCCCTGAATTAAGTGAGGCAATGAAGGGATGCACAGGAGACAAGTGCCAGACAGAGAGAGACTCAGCTGTCCCTGTGCCACATGACTCCATGAGGTCAGCTGAATCCCTCTCTGGGCTGCTCTGGACAACAGGACAGTTACAGGTTCACTTCTCCTACACATGGGCATTTTGTGTTGTTTAAGTTTGGCAAAGGAATTTCCCACCTTCAATCAATCCCTTCCCTCAGAAATGGCAGATGAGATTGTTCCCTGTCTGGATGTCCTCTCTGAAGATGGGACAATGATAAGGGGACTCATGGGCCTCCCTCTTTTTGTAATGGGAGAAATGACACTGCAGGAAAGAAGTGTCTCTCCAGAGCTGAGAGAGCGAAAACAAGTGATTGCATCAGCCTGTTTCACAGCCAGTTCCCAGCAGCCCCAGGGACAGCTCAAGGAATTCCAGAGAGGGTAGAGAAAGTGATGTCATGGACAGGTCTCTGCTGCTGAGCTGGGCT